>CATQJA010002588.1:107500-320768 GCA_958295435.1 Mesorhabditis spiculigera | reverse complement strand
CTATAAATACTATAAAATACGCTACATAATTAAGATTAAACTTTAAGTTTAATTTTAAGGGGATTAATGTAGAAATTCGATTGAAATTTCAGTATTTAAGATCGGCTAGTCTGTCGGCAAGCAGAGGTCGGCAAGGAGCAAAGCTCGTTGTCGGTATTTCGATTAGCGGTCCTCATTTTGCGCTTAAAATCGCAGGCTAGCCCGGATCCTTGAGGAATTCTATAAAACTCGAATTATCTTTGCTTTGGACCCTTTAACATATCCCGAAAATCTTTCCAGAGGCCCTGATCCCTGGTCCCGGACGGATGCTGCGTGGGCCTCGCCGTTGGGCCCTAAAATTAGCTGTGAAAAACTGGGCGTCTCATGGAATGGGCCATGTGCCCTCCCACAGCCAGCTGTTCATCTCCTCCTCCACCGGCTGATCGCTTCTTCTAAAGGGACGTGGAACATTTGGGAGAGAGAGAGAGAAAGAGAGAGAGCGAGTGGGAAACAAAGACGCGTTTGACCCCTTTTTATCCCAGCACTCTAGGGGGGCGGAAAAAACCGCGCCGCTCCCTGTCCGTGTCTTTCCGCTTTTCCGGAGGCTTCAAAGGGGGATTACAGCCGGTGCGGCTTGTCCTTTTTGCCCCCCCCCCGCAACAAGCGGATGATGAAACTCGAGAGAGGAGAGGCGTGCAAAAAACATCCCGAAATGTGAGCCCGCGGCTGGGTCCCGGAACGAACGGTCGTCTCGAATTTTTTTTGAACGGCTCGTAGCTGGCGTCTGGGCCGCGGCTGTCGATTTTTGACGAGCAATCCCTAAAAGTGATTTGCATAAAAAGGGCCGACAGCACCGTCAAGAATCTCTGCTAGCTTGCCACGAAGAAAATGTGCGTCCTTAAAGGGATAGGGGCGGCATAAGTCAATCGATCACGCGCGGAAAAGAAAATGTCTCTGCGCCTCTCCCTTGGGCGCGTCCTCCAGGGGGGGTTCAACAGATGCCGTCCTCATCTCTTTAAGAACCGCTGCTAGCGTACCGTGTATGAAATCAGCTTTCCCAAATGATCCACGCTAGCTTGCCATAAACATCTATTGTCCTAAACGGCCTCTGCTAGCCTGCCGTACGAACTCTCCGGAGTTTCTGCCAGCTTGCCCTGGAGAAAAAGCTTAATTTCGAGGATCTCGGCTAGCCTGCCTGAAGAAAGTAATCACTCGTAAGGATCTTTGTTAGCCTCCCAAATTTCGAATTCCGCAAGGATCTTTGCTAGCCTGCCCGCACCGAATTCCTGAAGACAATCTCCGCTAGCCTGCCCTGTCTCAATTCCTCCAAGATCTATGCTAACCTGCCGTTTTTCGAATTCGGCAAGGATCTTTGATGGCCTACTGATCTGGGAAATCCTCCAGGCTCTCTGATAGCCTGCCGTTTTTGGAATTCCTCCAGAATGGTTGCTAACCTGCCCTCCGAAAATCAGCGTTCCCCAAGGATCTTTGCTAGCTTGCCTAAGCAAGGTCGATAGGAATTTTAAAAATTTTTTTGCTTGGTTTCAGTGCGCAAATCGGCGTTCCTCAAAGATCTCTGCTAGCCTCCTCAGTGGTCGAACAGCGGATGAAACCCCGAAATCCCCGGACTTTCAAGGGTTTCCCCCGTTCCATTTTTAATGATGACGCAGATACACTCGATCAGACCCTGGGATTTTCCAGATATATTTTAAGGCGCGGGCTACCCCCCACGCACTGTCCATCCCTACCCCCATCCCTTCCGCAGCTCTCAACGTGGGCCCCATGGGGGGCCCTCAAGGTGTCATGTGAAAGAAGTGGCGGCAAACAGACATAGCCCCTAGCTTTCTCCACCCTTTACTACCACATGACCTGATCAGCTGGCAGAACCCCCCTTTCTCACAGCAGCTGCAAGAACGCCTAGATTTTAGGGTGAAAGTAAGGATGGGTAGTCCCTGAGGATGGGAACCCAAAAATACCGACGAAATTCTGACAGGCAAAATATCGACATCCATAATACTGAAACCGAAAATATCGACAACCAAAATATCAACATTCATAATCCCGACAGCTGAAATCTCGAAAACCAAAATGCCGACAGGCTAGGCTTAAGGCAAGCTAAAATCCCGAGATGCAAAATAGCGGTTTAAAAAGAGATGGGACTCAAAGTAACGTAAAAATATGTCGGCATTTTGGTTGTCGGGGTTGTCGGGATTATGGTCGGAATTCCTGAAAAGTTTACTAGATCAGTCAGTTTTTCTGGCAGGCTAGCAGCGATCTTTTCGGATGCATGAGAAAATCCTGGTCGTGCTATGATTGGCATTGATTTTTGGGGATCGTGAATTTGGTCAGGCAAACTAGCAGTGTTCCTTGAGGATTTCAAAGATCTCTAAAAATCCATATTCTATCTCGTTATTTCCCAGCAAGCGCGAATAGCTTGAACGCAGCTGTATGCCCAGACAGCTGAACAAAAAGTGACTAGAGAACCCCCGCGGAAAGTTTGACGAAACTCCGAGAGAGAGAGAGAGAGAGAGAGGGAGGGAGAGAGTGAGAGAGAACGAGAGAACCTAGCGCTACCGAGCAAAGCCTAGAGATCAGGCCCCTGTCCGAGAAAATAGAGAAATCCAGGCGGCTCCCCTGAACCTCGTGGAATGCTGGAGGACCGCCCACATCTGGGCCCCCGGGTTCTGGGCCCTGGGCCTGGCCATTCCTTGGATTTCCGGATTTCAACCCCTCTCCTCTCATCCCCCTTTTGCGAAATGGCCGATCAACCCGTCGCTGGTGAGCCTTTTTTTTTGAGAGGTTCAAACGACTTACTGTTAAGCTGAAGCCTGAGCCTAAGCTTACTTTCAGAGCCAGCGCCCGCTGATGCTCCAGCAGCCGAAGCCGCTCCGGCCGAAGCCCCTGCAGCCGAAGCCGCCCCATCTGAGCCCGCCGCCGCCACTGAAGCCGCCCCCGCAGAAGCCGCCCCAGCCGAAGCTGCACCTGCCGAAGCCCCAGCTGCCGAAGCCGCCCCCGCCGGTAAGTGACTGTGGTAGACAATCAACGACATCAAACCGTGCTCAAGTAATAAGGATTGTTCAGAAGAAGCCGCCCCAGCTGCCGAAGCCGCACCAGCGGAAGCCGCCCCTGCAGAAGCCACCCCTGCTGAAGCCGCTCCTGCCGAAGCCGCCCCAACTGAAGACGCCCCAGCCGGTAGGTGGTTGTGGTAGACGATCAATGTTAGCAGATCGTCTTCAAATTATGCGAGTAATTTAGAAGCGGCTCCAGCTGAAGCCGCAACTGCTGAAGCCGCTCCGGCCGAAGCTGCCGCTGTTGTCGAAGAGATCCCTGTCCAGGTTGAGGAAGCCCCGACGACTGAAGCTGCGCCAGGTTTGGCTAGAGCGTATTTTAAAATTAAATTCTAGAAACCGCTGCTGATGCTGCTGCCGCTGAGGCCGCTCCCGCTGAAGCTGCTCCAGCTGCCGAGGCATCCGCCCCTGCCGCTGAAGGTGAAGCCCCGGTAGTTGAGGAGATCCCCGTCAAGGTCGAGTCGGCCCCAGTGACCGAGGGAGCACCAGGTAGGGAGGAGGACATTTTCTGGAAAGCCAATAAATTCAGAAGCCGTCCCTGCTGAAGCCGCACCGGCTGAGGCCGCCCCTGCCGAAGAAGCCGCTGCCGCTGAAGCTGCTCCATCTGAGGCTCCTGCAGCCGAGGCATCTGAGCCCGCGGCTGGTAAGTTTTGATTCTATATCGCAAGATCTGGTTCGATCTCTCTGAATCTATCACTCGCAGAAGCCCCAGCCGCCGCCGTCGAAGAGGTGCCCGTCCAGGTTGAATCTGCCCCAGTCACCGAGGGAGCACCAGAATCGGCCCCAGCTGAAGCCGCCCCTGCTGAAGCTGCACCCGCCGAAGCCGCGCCTGCTGCTGACGCTGCTCCAGCAGAAGCCGCCCCTGCTGCTGACGCTGCTCCAGCAGAAGCCGCCCCTGCTGCTGACGCTGATCCAGCAGAAGCCGCCCCTGCTGCTGACGCTGCCCCAGCAGAAGCCGCTCAATCTGAGGCCCCCGCTGCTGATGCTGCACCGGCTGAAGCTGCTCAATCCGAAGCCCCTGCTGCTGAAGCCGCACCTGCTGAAGCTGCTCCCGCGGAAGCTCCAGCTGCTGAAGCCGCACCGGCCGAAGCTGCTCCCTCTGATGCGCCGGCGGCCGAGTCTGCACCCGCCGCCGACGCTGTTGCCGCTGAAGCCGCTCCCGCTGAAGCTGCTCCCGCTGAAGCTGCTCCCGCCGAAGCCGCAGCTCCGGAAGCCGCACCTGCAGCTGGTAAGCTAGACTTTCCCACATAATCACTGCTAGCCTGCCTTTAAAAATTTCGAGACAGTTTTGTCGATTCTAGATGATTTTTACTTTTTACTTTACGGATTCTTCGCCGCATCTTTGTTCTTTTTTAGAAGCCGCCCCGGCCGAAGCCGCCCAAGCCTAAATCGCCGAGGATGAAATCCGTGAATTGCCTTCGCCTTATCCGTTCCTTTCATGTACACATCGATACCATTTACAGTCGTCAGCCCCGTTGCTCTCCGCTCGGTTGCTCGATTTTGCATTTTTAACGGTGCTCTCCCCCATCCGCTTACTGCTCTGATCGCTTTGCTCTCGCTCTCGCACTCCCCGACTGCTTTTTCGTGTGCTCGCTACGCCCCGGTTTTTTTTGGCTTTTTCTGATTCGCTGAATAAATTCTTTGCTTTGTATAGGGGTTGGCAAAATATAGCTAAAAAAGAGATCTATTCTTTCAGAAACGGGGGACTAACTTCTTCCCTATTTTTGTAAAACAGCTAGAAAAAGTGTTTGTAAACCGTTTTTTATTATTTCTAAGCTCAAAAATTTACACATTTCTGTTATAGTATACGAAAAATCGATTTTTCGGCAAAAATGCGGTTTTGTAATTGGACAAAATTTTTTATGAAACTATTAAAACCTGCTGGACTTATTGGAAAAAAATAGCCCCCCCGATAATGCAAAAGAACGAGACGTAAATGTTTCCAGTTCTCTCTCTCTCTTTCTCACCCTCTGTCTCTCACTCTCTCCCACTCTCTCCGACTCTCTCTTTCTCTCTCTCTGCCTCTCTCTCTCTCTCTCTCTCTCTCTCTCTGTCTCTCGCTCTCTGTATCATTTTATGCAAATTCCAGCCATAAATCCATTTCTTCAATTGTTTATCAGCAATCTGTACACGTAAAAATTTGATAGCAAACAGAAAGGGACAAACATGGATGCTTGCATTTTCCAATGCCGCGGTAGAAAGAATAGAATATTCAAATTGAACACATCTCAAATTGAAAAACGGGGGTCATGGCGTTCAGGCGAAATTAGAAATTAGCATAAGATTGCATAGGCATCATCATCATCATCATCAACTGTTATAGTTTGTGGCGGGGGGTTAAAGCATCGGCGTGGAGTGTAAGGGGGATTTTTGCGGGCAATTCAAAGTTAAGTTATTAGGGTTAAATAGAGGCTAAAACCGATGACAAAAAAATAAGTGAAATGTGGTGGGGCGGACATAAAATACGCAAAAAAATTGAATTTACATTTTTACAAGTTAAATAGCCAATTTCGGCAGAGAAAAGTGGTAAATTTTGACATTTCAAGGTTAAAATTTAGCTTGATTTTTGTATCTTTTAGCCTAGAAAAATCGATTCAAGCTTTAAAAATTGAAAAACTCGGGTAAAGAAATTCCATTTAATTTTGCATATTTGAATAAAAAATGGAACAATAAAAAAATTGAATAAAATCACAGAGGCGAGTATCGGCTGGTTGTCTCGGCGCGAGCGGGGGATATATAGGTTTTTTTTCTCTAGCGTTCCAAAGTATCATCAGGTCCATCGAACACTTATTGCCAGGTTTTTGTACAAAAAAAAAATAGAAAATTAGCATAATATAAATAATATTAATTCACGAAAATATGGCATCGATGCGTGCGAGAGGGAGGGACGGGGAAACTGAGTTTTCGGGGAGCTTTCGAGGAGTGGCTATTAGTGCGTATTGCGCCTGGGGACTTTATGGCGGGAATGAAATTTTAATGTGAAGAGGAATTTGCAAAGTTGAAGCTTGTAGGCAAAGCCAAGTCAAAGCTTAAGCCTAAGCCTAGGCCACGCTTAAGCCAATCATAAGCCTAAGCCTAAGCCTAAGCCTAAGCCTAAGCCTAAGCCTAAGCCTAAGCCTAAGCCTAAGCCTAAGCCTAAGCCAAGCCTAAGCCAAGCCTAAGCCAAGCCTAAGCCAAGCCTAAGCCAAGCCTAAGCCAAGCCTAAGCCAAGCCTAAGCCAAGCCTAAGCCAAGCCTAAGCCAAGCCTAAGCCAAGCCTAAGCCAAGCCTAACAAGGGAACCTCACGGAGACATGGTGGAATTTCGGAAAACGCTCGCGGCTACCCCCGGGTAATCGGCCATTGCGATCACGATGCGCTTGTCAGATTTTTCTAAATAGACCTGTGGACAGAGATACAGCACTTCCGGAAAATGTTGATTTACATGCAAAAAATTTGCATTCAAGGATGGTTTATGAGGCTCTCCCATCACTATGGAATCACCAGTTGAATGGCCGAGTGGCAAGCGACTCGCTTGGTAGGATTCTAACGAGGGTTCGAATGCGCTCACGATTTTTTGTTTTTGCTTTTTGGCCAGTGGTTTTTGTGCTGGTACGTGCTAAAGTACTTCTTAATTTTAAGACAGTTGTCGACGTTACGTGGACAGAAAATTATTCTTGTAAAATTTTTTTCATTTTTTTTGCAGATGGTCAGGTGTGGAAACTCCAGCCGGCCGATCTGATTTTAATTTTTCGAATTTTTTGACCTTTGATGGTTAAAGATGGAAGATAACGCCAACAGGGATTTCGGTTTATTACTAGTAACATTCTGGACTTGTACAACAATCTCTGGCCAAAAAGCAAAAACAAAAATCGTGAGCGCATTCGAACCCTCGTTAGAATCCTACCAAGCGAGTCGCTTGCCACTCGGCCATTCAACTGGTGATTCCATAGTGATGGGAGAGCCTCATAAACCATCCTTGAATGCAAATTTTTTGCATGTAAATCAACATTTTCCGGAAGTGCTGTATCTCTGTCCACAGGTCTATTTAGAAAAATCTGACAAGCGCATCGTGATCGCAATGGCCGATTACCCGGGGGTAGCCGCGAGCGTTTTCCGAAATTCCACCATGTCTCCGTGAGGTTCCCTTGTAAGCCAAGCCTAAGCCAAGCCTAAGCCAAGCCTAAGCCAAGCCTAAGCCAAGCCTAAGCCAAGCCTAAGCCACGCCTAAGCCAAGCCTAAGATACAATAACCATTAATGCGTGGGTAGTCGATGGCGGGCGATGCGTAGCCGTACAGTTGGGTGCTGCTTGATGAGGTTGATGGCTTCTTCATGGGAGAGACCACGTGTATCGGTGCCGTTGATCTCCACCAAGTGGTCGCCGACACGAAGACGTCCATCCGCAGCTGCCGCGCCGTCCTGCAAAAGAGGAATTCAACGAGATCAAGTAGTTCATGAGCCGGTGAAGAAAAATCCATAGGTTTGGAACTGCCCCAGCTACTTAAAAGTTTGCCAACAAAATCCATAGCCATGCCTTTCCAGTCCCTTTAAAAGGCTACTGTAGCCCCTCACTCACCTCAGCGATCCGCAGCACGAAAAGCGGCATCTTGCCAAACTCGTGGCCTCCTCGAATCGAAAAGCCGAAGCCCCGCGTCCCTCGTTCCAGCTCCACCATCAGGTCGTCCTCCTGAAAAGTGATGCTCATCCCTTGAAAACAATCACTTCGGTCCCGCCACGATCCCCAGGGTATACGGTAGCGTGTTAGGGCAGCTTGGTGTAAAAGGGGAGAGAGGGCAGACAGGCAGAGGAAATGGGGGAAGAATGGAAGTGGCGACACACATTCACGAATATTTTTTGTTTTGGCGTTATTTCGATTTAAGCAATCATAATGGATACAGCAAAAACGCAAAAAATCAATTCATTGATGTATAAAAATTGACCAAAAAAGTATCGTTTCTAAAATTTAAAATTTGATAGATTGCAGATTCAAGCTTTGAGGAATTTACGATACGTTTTTTAATGTTTAACATATTATCACCCTTTTATTTTTTTAGGTAGCCAAGATTTTGCCTTTTAAAGGGCCCTTGAACGCCGGAATCCACAGATTCTCAGCCTTCAACCGCCCTTCAAGCAAAATTCTGCTCCGCCGAATGTCCGTCAAGTTCAAGGCGTACAGGCAGGGGAATTCCATCACCGGTCAAGGGTCCCGAAACGAGCGTGTGGGTTACGGTAGGCCGTTGCAATGGCTTGGAAATGTAAATTTAGGGCCTAAAAGCGTTCGCCTAAGTCTAAACCGAAGCTAAGCCGAAGATAAGCCTAAGCTAAGCCTAGTTCTAAGCCTAAGCTCAAGCCTAAGCTAAGCCTAAGCTAAGCCTAAGCTAAGCCTAAGCTAAGCCTAAGCTAAGCCTAAGCTAAGCCTAAGCTAAGCCTAAGCCAAGCCTAAGCCAAGCCTAAGCCAAGCCTAAGCCAAGCCTAAGCTAAGCCTACACTAAGCCTAGGTTAAGCCGAAGCCAAACTATCAGCCTAATCCTAAGTTAAGCATCAGCCAAGCATACAACAGCTATTACAAGCAGCTAAAGGGTAGTGGGGATGGCCAGCGAGCAGTGGTCGGGAGTCGAGGGGGTAGCTTCATTCGCGTTCGCGCACTAATGGCCGTACCCCTTGGCTGGGGCGGCGGAGATGTGGATGGTTCCGACACGGCGATCCCCAAGAATTCTCGGCTCTCCTCGTACTCGTCCAACACGCTCGCCTGCGCCAGCGCACGCAGCAGCGACTCGCAGCTGTCCTTGGGTGGGCGATTTTTTTGAGTTTTGGTTTTTGAGGTACGGTAGATTTCAGGGAGCACGGTAAAAATTAAACAAGAGGGAGATGACAATGGGAAAAGGCGCTAAAAACTGTGCTAAAATGAGTTTTTTTGACTGTACAGAGGCAAGACAGCAGTGTTTCTTGAGAAAATTTAAAGGTAATTTTTTTAGGAATTAAGAATCCTTGAAAACCCTCAAAAATGACAATTATAGAATTACAGTAAGCGATGGCCATTCCTAGCTGCGGGACGAACCAAAAAAGGGACGAGGACGGTGCTGAGGAATTGGGGGGATAATTTCCGGGCGCTTACTACGCACGATATTGTATCCTTTTTATCCCGTCGAAAAATGGTAAAACAAAAATGCCGACAAGCTATTTTTCTTTATGGAAAAACCATGTTATCCTTCACAACATATTAATGTTTAAAATATCGAAACGGCCCTAAATGAGTTTAAAACGCTAAAAAATATCAAAACAGGTTTTGAAATCTGAAAAAGTCGAAATTCTAATTGTTAAATGTCTAGAGTTGAATTTTAATATCTGCCGAAAGTAGATATTAGAATTTGCAGATGTCGAAAATTGCCTTCATAAACGTAAAAAATGGCAATCACTTTTTGATAATTTTCGCTGTTTATTTTTGCCTTGATTTAAGTGCAATTTTATGAAATTGGAATTTTCGTGCGCAGTAGCAACCCGGAAATCGCCTCAACCTAGATATATCTGGATGGGAGGTGTGTGGAGGCGGACGACGACGGTGATGTACAAAGGACAAGGACGGAATTTTCAGCAAAAAAAAAGTTGTAAAAATTAATGATACCTGGTGGCCGGGAGGGGCAGCGTCGTATGGCGAATAGCCATTACTGCGCATGGCGGAGTGGATTGGAGGGGGCAGGGTTGAGTGTGATGGTGTCTAAAAAATAAAATTAGCATAAAAATGATCGTAAAGGTTGTTAGAAGGTAATTTATTTTGTGTGATAATACCTAATCAATAATAACGAAATTCGAATTTTGATATTTAAAGGAAATGGGAAGGCAAAAGGCAAGGTAAAATACAGAAATTCAAAAAACACGACCCACCTGTTGTATAGTGCTGTAGCCACCGTATACGGGCGTGGGGTGCGAGTAGCTGGGGGCATAGGTGGGTCCCGCGGCGCCTTTCGGCATCGCCGGGCCGGTGTCTTGGCATACGGTAAGGCGGACGGTTAGGCCGGCGTTCTGAAGAAGTAAATTAGTTCGGAACATTATCTCTCTCTCTCTCTCTCACTCTCTCTCTCTTTCTCTTTGTTTATCTCTCTCGTTCTCTCACTATTCCTAAAGCTCTGTTTCCCACTCTCTCTCATGGTCTCTCTCTCTCATGGTCTCTCTCTCTCTCTCTCGCTCTCACTTTCTCTCAATTTCTCTCAGCATAAATTCTCCTCACCTTGATCAAGTTGACGATATCCGCATGCGGCAGCCCAGCAATGTCATTCCCATTAACTCGCAGCACCCGATCGCCCACCCGTAGACGACCACAGCGCGCTGCCGGCGAACCGGGGATTAGCTCGCCAATGTTGGAGGCTCTCCGCACCATATTGGACAGGATGACAAAGCCGAAGCCCTCGGTTTCTTGGCTAAATCAAAGGTTTTTTGTGTTTTCTGATTAATGGATACCGTTCGAGTACTACGTCGTACTCCTGGGCAATATTTCCGGCATGTGGGCTCATGGAAGGGGGAAGTGAGGCGGAACGGGCGCTGTCGATGCCTGGAAGAATATAATTTAAGCGTATTAAGGGTAAGAAACGGAAAATGAGAGCGAGAGAGTGAGAGAGAGAGTGAGAAAGAGAGAGAAAGTGGGTGACAGAGAGTGCGAGAGACAGACTAACTAACCATTCATCTGATGCCTCCTGACCAGCAGCTTAACGTGCTGCTGCCGCGCGGCCTTTTCGAGCAGTCCAACCGCATCTCCATGCGCCGCTCCCTCCACGCTGACACCGTCGATTTCCATGATCTCATCACCTGAAAAGGTAGAAGCTAATGATTGTAACAGAGAAAAAAAAGAGAGGGAGAGAGAGTGAGAGAGAAATGGAGAGAGAGAGAGGGGGGGAGAGCGAGATGGAGAGACATACCTTCTTTCAGCCGTCCATCATCAGCTGCAGCCCCGCCAGGTACAATCTGGCCAACCGTCAGCTGGGTGCCGGTCTGGAAATTTTAAATTTTCAACTTTCACTTTGACGAAATTTTACAAGAATCCTTAAAGAAGTATTTCCTACCTCATTCCCACCCAACAATCTGAAGCCAAAACCTTGTGGTTTTCGAATCAAATTAACCGTCATGTGGTTGAAAGGCTGGTCCATCTAAAATCATTTTGAAGCCGCAAATTGTGTTTTAAATTGTCTAAAAAATGATTAGGTTTTGAACTTAATGGGGATTTAATAACTGATTCTGAAATGTTGAAAGCCATTAAATAAGGTCATTTCGATATGATTAAAGGGAAGATTTAAAAATCTTAAAATTTAGCTGGAGTTATAAATATTTAAAAACTGTTTTAAAAGTAAATCATAAAATTATCGATTTAGAATTTGTAAAAATAGTTTTTAATCCTCTTGGAAAACGTTGTAGATTCAAGGCAGGCAGGTCAGGAATGTCAAACCAAAAAAATTTAAACTCTGGGAGCCGGAAAGATAAAAACCGAAAGACAGGGCGGTCAAGGTCAAAATTAGCATGAGAAAATGGGCGTGTTGGGGTCGGGGCAGACCTGGAGGGCGGCTAGCGGCATGTAGTTGGGCGTCGTGGAGAAGCCGTGAAGGGAAGCCGAGCCGCGCATCGAGCCGTATCCCCATCCGGGTGTACGGTGGCGGAGGTGGAGTGCTGCAAAAAGCCGGCCCGTCACAAAACACTCCACGCAAAAATTCAAGGTTTTTTTACTGGATAAGCGGCAATAGCTACAAGAAATTGGCTTGATGATCTACTGAATTTGCAAGAAGTTGAGAGTGTCTAAAGCTAGGATTAGGTTAAGCTACCTAAGTCCAAATCAAAGCCTAGGCCGAAGCCTAAGCCTAAGTCTAAGCCTAAGCCCAAACCTAAGCCTAAGCCTAAGCCTAAACCTAAACCTAACAAGGAGACGTTTTTGAGTGTCGTCGAGACTTTGGCACGGGACCAAGCCTATCTTGTGCAGAATTTTACGCTGATTCCGAAATGTTAGCCGTTTTTGCGGAATAGCCATTTCTCGAACGTTATGAACAATTTAAACCTCAAAACAGCCCAAAATCGGCTACTTTCGATAGTCATAAAAGGCTTCGGAATAGGTTTTTTAGACAAAACTTGATAGTGCATCTTGTTCAGAAAAAAAATTCTCTATAAAATAGGCTACTTAACTCAAAAATTCTGGAACTTTGAAAATTTTTGTAAAATTAATGGACCTCCCAATTTATCCAGTTTTTCAAACTTTTCAATGATTCTGGAAAAGATGGTACATTTTATAGAGAATTTTTTTTCTGAACAAGATGTACTATCTGGTTTTGTCTAAAACCTATTCCGAAGCCTTTTATGACTATTGAAAGTAGCCGATTTTGGGCTGTTTTGAGGTTTAAATCGTTCATAACTTTCGAGAAATGGCTATTCGCAAAAACGGTTACCATATTCAGAATCAGCGTAAAACTCTGCACAAGATAGGCTTGGTCCCGTGCCAAAGTCCCGACGACACTCAAAAACGTCTCCTTGTAAGCATAACGTAACCTAATAAGTCTAAATGTAAGCCTAAACCAACTAGTAAGTACGTCTACTAAACTTTCAAGAAATTGAGCGGGTTCGGAAGAGCGACGTCTTCGGCGAGTTCAGCTGATTGCGATGCTCAGCCCCACAATTTTGAGTTTTGATTTTTTGGTATAGCTCTAGCCTAAATTTTGTAGCGCCTGCAAAATCTAATGTTCTCGCCCGACTAGGTTTCCTTAATTCGCTAATCTGGAATTTTGTAGTCTAGGTCCCTCCAATAGCCGAAAAAAGCCAACCAAAAAATAGTGTGAGATGGGGGAGAGGGGGAAGAAAGTGCGGTAGATGGCAAACGAGCGGAGGTGCAGATGGAAGTATTTGAAAGGTATACCCGATTCAGCGTATTCGATCGATAATCCGGCTGTCGGGGCATATTCGGAGCGGGTGTTCTGCTACGGGCCGCTTGGGATGGGGTGGGTGTGATGCCGCCCTGCTGACCGTACCGGAAACCTGCGACCGGGGTTCGAGACCTGAAAAATTGGGGTGAAAGGGAGAGGGAGCGAGAGAGAGAGAGAGATCTGAAATCAAGAGATGTTCCTCTACCCACCGATTCTTTGTGGCGCTGATTCGCCGAACGGCTAGCCGACCGCGGTGGCCAACCGGAAGTTCGCGCAGCATATCGACGAGTTGCGTATGGGATACCCCTCTCACGTCCCGCCCGTCCAGCTCGCAGATGACGTCGCCCTCCAGTAGGTTCGGGCACTGCGCCGGGTAGATGATCTTCCGAACGCGCTGGCCCTGAAGGGACGGTGGTTAAATTATTGTTTTGATTTTTAGATCTTAATTTAAATCTTGAACACGCTAAAACCTTACATTAGCATTATCAGCAATGGTGAAGCCGAACCCCTCGGTGCCCTTGGTGATGGAGATGTCGAACAGGTCGTCATTGCGATGGCCATCGTAGACGGATTGGGTGACGATACGGTTGGCTGGGTCGATTACTAGCGGGTAGCCACGGCACACTTCCAGGTCGACAGGCTCGCCCTGCGGGATTGAGACGAAGATCTGGCACGCGTCCGCCTGAAAGTGACCAGGTTTTCGAGTTCTCAGTCTCTCTCACATTATCGCTCTCTCTCTATCTCGCTCTCTCTCTATCTCTCTTCCTACCTGTGTCGCGCCAAGCAGCAAATTCTGGTTGACCCTGACGAGGACATCGCCCGGCTGGAGGACACCATTTGACGCAGCTGGACCTCCGGCAAGGATGGATTTCACCTGAAAAAGAATTTAGAATACTTCTCTCTACCCAAATATCTTCAGCACTGACCATAGCCATGCTGGCCAAGGCGCGGAAGGCGTCGGAATTGAATTTACTGGGCGCCCCCCTCCAAACGGCCATCCCCTTTTTATACTTGCCATAAAGGGCCGCCAGGCGCTCCCTTTCTTGGGCCCTTGAATGCAGCCGAAATTTGGGGAAGGGAGGAGGAGCTGCGCGGAATATTATTAGGGGGGCCGCGTATGGAGGACGGCTAGGATATATGAATCTGAGGATTGAAAATAGGTGAAAAAGAGCAGCGGAATGTTCAAAAAACTACTAGGAGCGCATGGTTTTCTCTCTCGCTCTCTCTTTCTCTGTGTCTCTCTCCCTCACTCTCTCTCTTTTTCTCACACCAATAACTCAGCAACTTTTGACCGTCGTCCATCCAATTTTTGGTTTCGCCGTCGGCTAGTCGCTGGGCCTCAGTCTACCAAGGCCTAGACCACAAAATTCAATCGCACATCCAGAGACCCCAAAAGTCATTTCCGCTGCTGAAAAGGGAGGGGAGGAGAAGGAGGAGGTCCCTAAAATTGGCCCACCACCCCCCTCCCCCTTCCCCCGTCAGAGCTGGGTCTTCTAATTAGACGGGAACCGCTCAAAAACGGTTGGTCATAGGAGCGAGAGAGAGAGAGAGAGAGCGAGATAGAGAGAGAAAGAGAAAGACAGAGAGAGAGAGAGAGAGAGAGAGAGAGAGAAAGCGAGAGAAATCTGCAAAATAAGTTAAAGCGACCCGTGTTTGTGTTCACGATCCCTTTAAACCCTCAAAATCCTCACCTGAATGAATTCATCCCCTTTACTACTCGCGTCATTCCCGATCAACGTGAAGCCGAGCCCTTTGGGACCCTAAAAATCGAAAATTCCGATAATTACGATGGGTCATACCTTAATAATGGTCGTCCTCAATATCTCGCCCCTCAACTGCATGGGGTCGGTGGTGAAATAGGGATTGTGGCTGACCGCCATCCCGCCCATCATCCCCGCCAGGTCACGCCGCGACATCCGCGACCCGGGCGACGAGTCGTGGCCGTTTACCTGAAATGGGTTACTTGCTTTTAACTCTATTTGTTTTAAGTATTTTTATGGTTTTCAAAGAAACTATTCATATTTGGATTTTGCTGAATTTAAAGGGAATTTTGGAAGGCAAAAATTGGATTTTCAATTTTGGTTCAAAATTTTTCGCACAACTTCAAAAATGCCTAGCAAAGTGTTAGTCAGTGTTTTAAGAGAATTTAGCAACATTTCAAGTAAAAGATTTTAAAAACGTTTAATCATTTTAAAAATTCGAAATTTTCGTCGAAAATCGGCATATTTACCGAGAAATTTGCAATTTTTAATTAAAAAATTTCGAAGGTTTTTGCATTTAGGTATACCAAAAAAACAGCTTGAAAACAATTCTGCCATTTATATTTAAAAAATGGTTACCAAAAATGGTTTTCCTCGTCGCAAAATCCCCCCCGAAAATACATAAGGTCTTTCAAAAAATAAGAAAAAATTCCAAATTGAAAGACAATAGTTATCGCAAGGTTTTAATGGCTAGTTAGGTATTTAAATTCAAATTTATCTGAATTTTTACACCCAAAAACCTACCGGATACGACGTTGGCCGGGCCGGGGGTGGCATGGCTGAGCTTGTGCCCGGTCGATCGTACGTCGTCCGCTTGTTCACATGGCTAAAAAATCGATAAATTAGAGCTCATTAAATAACGATACTCTACCTAAAATATATGACGTTATTTAATAATTCTGGGCCCGACACCGGGGGTCCCGCCACGGCCGCGGTGGAGGGACCCGGCTGGGGGTCAGTCGAGTGCCCGGGCGGTTTGAGCATTTTCGTGGGTTAGGCCATATTTTGGGAAGGTTTTTGGAGTTGTAGTTTGTCGTTGGAATTATCTAATTCAATATTAGATAAATATCTAATTTTTGTGGAGTTATTGATAGGGGTTTTCAGGGTTTTTAGAGAATATTTATAGCTAGGATTTAAAAATTGAATAACAGATTTTACAGCAATTTTATTTTGTAGTTTATAGTATTCAGAAATTTACGAAAATTTAGAAAAATAAGCTCTGAATTAAATAAATCGAGTTTTCTGGGCGTTTCAGAATTTTTTGGAAGATTTTGGAGTTTTTGGAAAAATAGAAAATTTTTCGGTATTCGTAGACACCCAGTTAAATTAAATTAAAATTTTTATTTAAATATAGTTTGTAGTTTGTAGCGGGAAAAATATAGCCAATTTTTTAATAAGAATACCAGCGGGGGAGGAGCCGCTTCGCGACTCTCCCCCGCTGGACCCCGTCTAGGCCCTATGAATCGAGCGCCCTTACACATAAAGCTACCCTGAAGAAAGAAAAACACATCTCCCTAGCAAACCTCTTTGTATTCTCATTCAGCGCAAACTTAAATTGCTAGTGTCGTTATTAGGCCTGCGGCGCAGGTCCTCATCCAGCGGCGCCGGCTCGAGCGGTTTGTCTCGAGATAAAGCCTGTCGCAAGCTTGAGCGGTAACCCCCTTCTTTAGCCTGCGGCGCTAGCTTCAATGGTTGGCTTTATTCGTTAGCCTGCGGCGCTAGCTTGAGCGGCTAGCTTCGTTCCAAAGCCTGCGGCGCTAGCTGGAGCGGCTAGCTTCGTTCTAAAGCCTGCGGCGCTAGCTTGAGCGGCTAGCTTCGTTCTAAAGCCTGCGGCGCTAGCTTGAGCGGCTAGCTTCGTTCTAAAACCTCGCGGCGCTAGCTGGAGCGGCTAGCTTCGTTCTAAAGCCTGCGGCGCTAGCTTGAGCGGCTAGCTTCGTTCTCCAAAGCCTGCGGCGCTAGCTTGAGCGGCTAGTTCGTTCTAAAGCCTGCGGCGCTAGCTTGAGCGGCTAGCTTCGTTCTAAAGCCTGCGGCGCTAGCTGGAGCGGCTAGCTTCGTTCTAAAGCCTGCGGCGCTAGCTGGAGCGGCTAGCTTCGTTCCAAAGCCTGCGGCGCTAGCTGGAGCGGCTAGCTTCGTTCTAAAGCCTGCGGCGCTAGCTTGAGCGGCTAGCTTCGTTCTAAAGCCTGCGGCGCTAGCTTGAGCGGCTAGCTTCGTTCTAAAAGCCTGCGGCGCTAGCAGAGCGGCTAGCTTCGTTCTAAAGCCTGCGGCGCTAGCTTGAGCGGCTAGCTTCGTTCTAAAGCCTGCGGCGCTAGCTTGAGCGGCTAGCTTCGTTCTAAAGCCTGCGGCGCTAGCTTGAGCGGCTAGCTTCGTTCTAAAGCCTGCGGCGTTAGCATGAGCGGCTAGCTTCGTTCTAAAGCCTGCGGCGCTAGCTTGAGCGGCTAGCTTCGTTCTAAAGCCTGCGGCGCTAAGCTTGAGCGGCTAGCTTCGTTCTAAAGCCTGCGGCGCTAGCTTGAGCGGCTAGCTTCGTTCTAAAGCCTGCGGCGCTAGCTTGAGCGGCTAGCTTCGTTCTAAAGCCTGCGGCGCTAGCATGAGCGGCTAGCTTCGTTCTAAAGCCTGCGGCGCTAGCTTGAGCGGCTAGCTTCGTTCTAAAGCCTGCGGGCGCTAGCATGAGCGGCTAGCTTCGTTCTAAAGCCTGCGGCGCTAGCTTGAGCGGCTAGCTTCGTTCTAAAGCCTGCGGCGCTAGCTGGAGCGGCTAGCTTCGTTCCAAAGCCTGCGGCGCTAGCTTGAGCGGCTAGCTTCGTTCTAAAGCTGCGGCGCTAGCTGGAGCGGCTAGCCGTTCTAAAGCCTGCGGCGCTAGCTGGAGCGGCTAGCTTCGTTCTAAGCCTGCGGCGCTAGCTTGAGCGGCTAGCTTCGTTCTAAAGCCTGCGGCGCTAGCTTGAGCGGCTAGCTTCGTTCTAAGCCTGCGGCGCTAGCTTGAGCGGCTAGCTTCGTTCTAAAGCCTGCGGCGCTAGCTTGAGCGGCTAGCTTCGTTCTAAGCCTGCGGCGCTAGCTTGAGCGGCTAGCTTCGTTCTAAAGCCTGCGGCGCTAGCTTGAGCGGCTAGCTTCGTTCTAAAGCCTGCGGCGCTAGCTTGAGCGGCTAGCTTCGTTCCAAAGCCTGCGGCGCTAGCTTGAGCGGCTAGCTTCGTTCTAAAGCCTGCGGCGCTAGCTTGAGCGGCTAGCTTCGTTCTAAAGCCTGCGGCGCTAGCTTGAGCGGCTAGCTTCGTTCCAAAGCCTGCGGCGCTAGCTTGAGCGGCTAGCTTCGTTCTAAAGCCTGCGGCGCTAGCTTGAGCGGCTAGCTTCGTTCTAAAGCCTGCGGCGCTAGCTTGAGCGGCTAGCTTCGTTCTAAAGCCTGCGGCGCTAGCTTGAGCGGCTAGCTTCGTTCTAAAGCCTGCGGCGCTAGCTTGAGCGGCTAGCTTCGTTCTGAAGCCTGCGGCGCTAGCTTGTGCGGCTAGCTTCGTTCTAAAGCCTGCCGCGCTAGTTTGTGCGGCTAGCTTCGTTCTAAAGCCTGCGGCGCTAGCTTGAAGGATTAGCTGAATCTTTAGCCTGCGGCGCTAGTTTCAGTGCCTAGCTGGATCCGTTAGTCTTTGACGCAGTTTAGAGCAACTGGCTTCAGAATAGCACCTCCCTACAGGAAAATACACTTCGAAACATGCATTCCGAGCATAAAGCAAAAAAAATACGATAGCCGGGGATCGAACCCCCGATAGCAAGATTGGCAGGCTGACGCTCTAACCGCTACACCATGAAACGCTTGGGAGCGCGCGCGCAACAGCCCTTGTATGCCCCGAGGTGACTGCCGGGAAAGGGGAGCCAAGGCAATCGGAGGCAGCTCCAATGAGGCAGCCAAACGCGCGAGTGCAACTGGCAAGAATGAGGAAATTTGTATTTTCTCGCATTATGCAAATTAGCCCTCCGGGACCCCCAAAAATTAATAAAACCGGCCTTAACTTTGTAAACTTGTATTCTATCGAAATTCTGAGAACGCTATCGGAAACAGAAGGGTCGATTCCCCCGGGTGACGGAGAATTAGGGCATTTTATGCACGGGAAGGCCCTCAAATCGGGCCTTGAAAGTGACATCCACACACACACACACACACACACACACACACACACACACACACACACACACACACACACACACACACACACACACACACACACACACATACGCGACCAAATTATATAAGGCGGGATATCCCTACGACTCCACCTTCCAAAATTTTTTTACGCAACCTCCAATTCGGTTTATTTCGGGTTTTGATGAATTTTCCTGGCGCCAACGGCTGGTTAAAAAAAATTTATGAATGCGGGTTTAGGATGCGCTATTCAACTGGTATCCGATGAAAATTAAACGGTAATTTTCACAGCGCGACTAAATTTTATAAAATGGTGGCAAGATTCGGAAAAAAGCACGAACCAACCGTTTTGGAAGCCCTAAAAGACGCCCTTCCAAAGGGGTACGGTAGCTCGAAATTTTGTAGATGATAGATAAACCCCAGTACTACATAGTTAAGCAAAGAAAATTGCTGAGTCCCCTTTGGCAATTTAAAACTATTTTTCTAAAGTTCGGTTTCGTGACCTCGAAAATATCCATGACCAGGGGGTCGTTGAAAAAACTCAAAAATTCATCGATCTCAAAAAATTCTTTAATATGTTCATGCGATTGTGTCAAGCCCGTAGGTATTCCACAACAACTGATTTTGAGGTTTTCGCCATAGGTTTTTCCAATATTAAAAATTTACGAAATTTCTCCATACAAAATTTCATTCCTCTCTAACTTTTCAACCAGACCCTCAAAAATTCTTAAATTTCGTAGTTACATATCTGCTGCCTATATTAACTTACTTAATAAAAATCAGATGCCAGCCATCACAGGAAACTGAGAAAAATACAAATGAATTTTCCCCGAACGCACAGTTTTCGGGTGTCATTTGTATTGATACGTCGCCAAAAATCGAAAAAATCAAGTTGTGTTAAATCTTCATACCCAGCATATTTAAGCATTCTGGCATGGTAACGTACCTTCGATTCTCTATCGTTCGCGAGTTATTTCGACCCAAACTGTGGGCTTGTTTTTGCCCACCCTGTCACTTCAGCCTTTTGAGATTCCTGAAACTTCGGCTTTAGACTATAGCACTTTAGGCCTTCGGTTCTTTAGGATTCGCGGGGGGCGGGGGGAAACCAATTTTTTTCCTGGCGGTCCCGGTTGACCTACTAACCAAATATAAAGTGTTTTCACATGGTTTTTAGTAAGTTTTAGCTATATTTAACGTAGAAAATTTTTCAAACAAAAGTTTGAAAAAGTCGGAAATTTTGTAATTTTGGGCCTTTCCCCCGCCCCGCGAATCCTGAAGGTTCTTTAGCATTTTTCTACCTAAAATTAAACTTTTTAATTAAAATGTGTGTAGTTTTTATGCTTACGAATGGTTAAAAACCAGTCAGAAACGCATCCCACAGCGTTCAGAGCCCTAAGAAAAAGGTTCGTCGAGCGGGGACAGGATGGAGAGGGGCTCTCTGCACTCTCGCCCACAGCCCATACAGCCTTACTTAAACCTGCAACGAAGTCCAAGTACACTCATTACGGCATTCGTAAACGGATTGTGTCGTATTATCGCTGGGTGGATTTTTTGGTGCGATTACGTGGGGCAAAAGGGGGCTGGGCTACGGTCATTGGGTCACGGCATTAGGGTAAAAGGGTTTGGTCGGGTCTGGGGGCGCCGAGAAGAGGCGAAAAATGCTAGTAAAAGTTAGAAACAATTCAAAATATCTTTAAAGCGCGTTTTTCAGCAACCGTCAACTTTAGGAATCGAGAGAACAAATAATCGCGGATTTTTTGAGCATATAAACTGCCAAATCGGTAAAGTCACGCTTCCGTTATAGAATAGGTCCGATTTTCGCACATCAACCTTGGGGATTTAAGCGATGTTTTGCCACATCCGGGGCTGCCAGGGTACCCAAAATAGACTATTTTTTTTTGTGCTGATTCTGAAAATGAGCTAGTTTATTACCCATGACGTCAGATTCTCGAGATAAAAGCAAATTTTGGTGGAATTCATCCAGGAAACACCAAAGTTTCGGGACCTGGGTAAAAAAGTACGCTGAAAACGATAAAATACAAATTAAACGTTAAAACTTTTATTTTGCTGAGAATTTATTATATGCTAAACTTTTGGCAAACGAGGCGGTACGTTATGATACTTGTTACGAAGCTACGTCATTTGAATTATGCCGTAGCCGGCCTTCGCCCTGGACCTTCGTTGTTTAGCTGTATTGGGTGTGCGCCCTTCCTCTCGCTGTCTGCCCCCAATGAATCATAAATGATGTGTACGAAAGATTAGCCCGGCTGTCTGCTATCGCGCGCCCCACCCCTCCACTGCCTGTCTGCCCCGTGTCTGCGCTCTGCATGATCTCTGCATCCTGTACCCAAGGGGCCCCCTTTTCTGAACGATGTGATCCGCTATCTATAAAAAAGTAGGCTTCGGCCGAAAAAAATTCGGCTTCCCCCGCAAATCCTAGGGGCAGCAAAAAACTGTATCTACCGCCGCAGGCCCTAATTAAGGAAAAATAGAGCCGTAACTAGCGCCGCAGACCCAACAGGAATAGTCCCACGGACGCACAGGCTCAAGCTGAAGGTCCTTTGATAGGCTTCTTGTGGCCTAGAGCAATTCAGTGGAAAATGGTCGCGAAGTGGCCTTTGTCCACTAGTGTAAAAGATAAGGAATATTTAGGATGTGTATAAATGTGATATTTATGGATCTGGATGGGTTGTATTGGATATGGTGAATAGAAGGTATGGATGGAGAGCAAAGGGGTTTCCTCAAATCATTTTCAGACCCGGGAGTCATGACATTGAAGAAACATTAGACGATAGCCGACATTTAGAGACGCTGAAAAGACTTGTAATCGGGTAGTTACCAAGTATAGTAGAAATCTTCTTTTTAGATGTACACAGCAGCTGGTTGGGAAGCGACTTTGTGTGGAAGAAGCATTGAAGCTCTGCAAAGCAATGACCATGGTAAAGTAACAAGATCAATAAATAGTCTACAAAATTTCAGCAATTCATGAATGGGCATGGAAAGCCTGATCCAGATCGAAACCCGAACAGGCTAGAGCCGCCAATTGGGTTGAATGGAGGGGGATGGAGGGTTGACAGAGAGATCGAGCTCTCTGGAGTTGATATAAGCTTCAGTTCGTCGTGCAGTCTTGTGCTGGCACCGAAAATGAAACAGACAAAGGTTGACCGACGAGAAAAATTGCTAATGGAATTTAAAGAGAGGTTAAGGACAGCTACTAAATTCGACCGCCTTATAACGTTTTCGGAATTTATCTGCCGAATTGACAAAGGAGGCCCCCCGGGCGATGAATACTACTACAGAAGGGATTTATGTGATATTATTCTGGTGCATTTATCTAACCTCCCGAGTGAGGATGAATTGAAATGTGCTGAGGAGATGGAGATATTCTGGAAGGTCGATGCTACTGAACTCTATGAAATAGATCCTGCGGAACTACGGGTTCGACACAACGAGAGAGAAAGAACTATTCATTCCACCGGTCAATCGAAAGGGTCCATTTTTGAAATCCTGGGCATATTCAGACACCTGATTGAACTGGATGTATGGATTCAGCTACATTCCCATGCGCAACAGCTCGGGGCACTGATTGAAACAGATCTCGGAACTCTTCCATCTTGGGATATCCTACAACAACTCGATGACGCCATTAATATAATTAAAGAATTAGGGCAACTATTTACAGTAAGAGCCATTTATCCAATTGTGACTATTCAAGGATCACGATATTCATGGTACCATTTACACGGGATTGGTTTCTTGCGGAAAGATTGTACCGATACTCGCCCGTACAACATGGAGACAACAGAAATAGCTTATATGGATACTGGAGAAAAAGAGCCATTAAATAATGAGCAGATGAGGAGGGCTTTAATTGAAGCGAGGAATTTGTTTGAAAAGAAGCTTTCGAAGCAGCGTGATGCAAACAAAGAGTTTATGTCGAAAAATAGCTTGCGGACATTAATAAAGGATGCTCGGTGGAGGATGAATAGTGTCTGGTTGTATTGTCAAAAGCCGTTAGAGGAAGTGAAAAGAATCCCTGGTCAGCCATTCGCTGGATATGTCTTTCTCAATGACCAACCTCCATCCCATCAATGTCCTAAAGGACAATGCCAAATTGTTGGTGGATTTCCAAGCTGGGCAGACCCAAAATACCAAATCAACTATCACAAATGTTCGACAAAGGATCAAATAGAGTATATTGAAGTTTATACGTTGATGTTAAGCTCGATTCAATATATCAAACGGCGGACATCAATGTGGATACCGGCTCCCGTGGATTCATTGATTGAATACAAGGGAAGAGGCAGAGACTGGTCAATCCCTTTCGCGTTAGTCGAGCTGAAGGATGGCTCTAATGGGCTACTAGTTCAATATCACCCCTCAGTGGAGCGAGGAACGTTCCTCAACCACAACATGAAACTCGTGTATTCCGCGGATGTGAAGTTTATGCGATTTGTCCTTGTGCGGTTAAGTGATCTGGTTGACATAATTCCTGCTTGGCATGTATCTGAATATTTTATGCCGCCTTGGAATATTGCTAGTGAGTAGCCATCAGCTTTGTCCATCGAATCCCCAGGCCAAAACTTTCGAAATCTCTATCTAGGCGGGCGAGGTACCTAGCCGGCCGAAATTTTGTGTGGTTGTAGAGTAAGGTGGTGAGTGGAACATACTCGCAAAATTCACGCGTCTCCCGTCCCCGCGCGGCTTGCGCCTTCAAATTTTGCGAACAGGCTCCGCTCTCCTTACGCCACAGCTTCACAAATTTTCAGCCCTTTAGGTACCTCGCCCGCCTAAAAAGATGCTTCAAAAGTTTTGGCCTGGCGGTGAACAAGTCTGGTAGCCATATCATTTTCGACATTTTAGCACGGCAAGACAGAATTGACACATTTTGGGAAAACGTAACGTGAGTTGTCAAACCCCTCTAACTAAACTTTATATTAAGCAACCGAAAATTGGACGATGATTTTGACGAAAATATATCGAGTCCGGTTGAAGCAATTATAGATGAAGACGAATCAGGCGAGACCGGTGATCGGACGGACCGTGCCGAGTAGCATAAAAACGAAAAGCCAATAAATTTTGCCTTTATTTAATTGAAGCGAAAAGATGCACAAACGACAGGACAACATCCAAAAATGCATAGATAACAGCATGGAATGTAAAAAAATTACAACGCAACAATTCAACCAAAAACAGTGAAAAGCGTAATCCTAATTCGGTCACTTTTTGTTGATCATATCCATGTAGGCACCAGTCAACAGATCCGCTTCAGCCACCTAACAACACAAAAACTAGCGCGCTGGAATCAAAATTCATACCTCCAATTCCCTCCTCAGATCATCGGCAATCTTTTGGCCATCTTCTAGACTTTGTTCCTCGCGAAGACACACCTAAAATTATCGATACACTACACTTTACGAACTACAACTCATTACCTCCAATTCCATAAAATCCCCTAATCCATCAACTGTATCAATATGTACTCGTGTCTGTCCCACCATAAATAACTGACGAATCTTCTTGACTTCTCCTTTTATTCCCATTGACAGGGAGAGGGTATCCTAAATAGAAATAGTCATCCAAAAGAAGCAAGACCTGTAGATCTTTTAGCAATCCATCTGGGAGTACAGTTTTCTTGAATTCAGATAGTTTCGGGCCGGCCACATCCGGCCGATTGTACCAGATTAGCTCGTTACGGTTCTAAAATAAAGAACTGTAGATAGAGAGAGAGAGAGAGAGAGAGAGAGAGAGAACAGAGATAGACAGAGAGAGAGAGAAGAAAGAGAGAGACAGAGATAGACAGAGAGAGAGAGAAAGAGAGAGAGAGAAAGAAAGAGAGAGATAGAGAGAGAGAGAGAGAGAGAGAGAGACAGAGATAGACAGAGAGAGAGAAGAAAGAGAGAGACAGAGATAGACAGAGAGAGAGAGAGAGAGAGAGAGAGAGAGAGAGAGAGAGAGAGAGAGAGAGAGAAAGAGAGAGAGAGAGAGAGAGAGAGAGAGAGAGAGAGAGAGAGAGAGAGAGAGAGAGAGACAGAGATAGACAGAGAGAGAGAGAAAGAAAGAGAGAGACAGAGATAGACAGAGAGAGAGAGAGAGAAAGAGAGAGAGAGAGAGAGAGAGAGAGAGAGGATAGACAGAGAGAGAGAGAAAGAAAGAGAGAGACAGAGATAGACAGAGAGAGAGAGAGAGAGAGAGAGAGAGAAAGAAAGAGAGAGAGAGAGAGAAAGAGAGAGAGAGAAAGAAAGAGAGAGAGAGAGAGAGAGAGAGAGAGAGAGAGAGAGAGAGAGAGAGAGAAAGAAAGAGAGAGAGAGAGAGAGAGAGAGAGAGAGAGAGAGAGAGAGAGAGAGAGAGAAAGAGAGAGAGAGAAAGAGAGAGAGAGAGAGAGAGAGAGAGAGAGAGAGAGAGAGACAGAGAGAGAGAGAGAAAGAGAGCTGGCTATACCTCTCCTTCCGTAGACAACATTCTCATCTTCAGTCTTCCATTTGGCGCTTCATAAAAGATGTCGTGTTGCTTGATTTCGGTTCCTTTTGACGAGCTGAAAAAATTTAATCAAAATTTATTATGGCAAAACGCTAATAAAATCAATTCAGAGTCAAATACTAGCACTAAATTAAAAACCATCATTATTCTAACCAATTCCCTACCTCAATCTGGCGGCCAATTCGACGATTCTCGCCAGATCCCTAACCACAGCCTTGATCTCCACATTTCGCGGCATTTTTTCGGGCTTAAAAAATACGAAAATTCGGATGTGATTTTCCCACAATTATCCGGTATTTTAACGGCCGTTTTAAAATGCCTGATTCGTGTTTTAACGCGTTAAAAATTAGAAGAAATGTGCATTTATTGTGTGGCATTACAGGGGAAAACAGAAAACAAAGAAACAAACAGAAAACGAAATAAATAACAATTAGGGTGAGAGGGGAGCGGGAATAGAGAAAATGGGCAACAATTAGAAGGGATTAACAACGAAATTTAAAGGGGAGAAATAGAAATAGAAACAGGGATAGAAATAGATAGATACAATCACAGATTGATCAAACCAAATAGCGAAAGAAGGAAAGAAGGGGGAATTATTACAACAAAATGACGGAAGAGATATCGTCATACAAATTAACAAACTTTCCTTTATATAAATAAAGAGATATTATGTAGTGTCTTTTAATAGCTGAATTTTCCTGAGTCTCTCGACGGCCGATGAAATATACGGGAGATCTTTGGGGGAACAACGCAGGATGTCGGCTGCCAGCTTCGCGCGGATGCACAGTTTTCTGAAAAACACGAGTTAAATAATGATTAAAAATTTCCATTAAGTTCAAGCAGTTCAGGAAGGAATTTCTTGGTTATTCTCAGCCAATTTTCGGCAGACATGACTTAATTTGGTGAAAATCGCAGCTTGAAACGTTTTCGAGCAGTTCAAGCTCAATGTTGATTTGGCTACATGATAAAAATGCGCGCTAACGGCAATTTCAAGGAGTTCAAGCGGAAGAAATTCGTTAAATTTGTCTAGTTTTCAGGTGAACTGCTCGAATTTGACGAAAATTGTTGGTTGCCCATCACTTTCAAGCAGTTCAGGCATAACTGAGCTTTTCAAAAGCGTTTTTGCCGCTTTTCAGTTGAACTGCTTGAAGTTGACGGACAACCAGATCGGCCTAAAAGCCTGAAAAAAGCAATAATGTTTACCGAATAATATTGGGAGCAGCGTTCTCGGGGACGAGGGCCCTCCTCAACGCCATCCACACTTCAATATCATGTCTTGCATGCACTTCGATACGAACCGAATCTTCTCCAACAGGGACTACCTGCAAATAGACATCTTATAGGGGGATATTAACAGCCATTATACCTCAATGACCACATGGATAAAATCCCCAAAAAGGGAGCCCATTTGGTATCGTTTGCCGCTCTCATTCCACACCATACAACACACGTTATTGCCTAAAATAGCAAGCCAAAATAAAAATAAAAATGGAAATACCAATGAGCTTCTTCTTATTATTGCATTTGTCGTCATTTTCGAGACGTGGCATTAGGGTGGCGATGAGGAATACCTGAAAAAAAGAGAATTACAGAGAAAATCGGTACTTTTGCATTAACGGTGGGTGGTCGGTTTTTCTAAGCATTTTTAAACTCCTAAACATTGAGAATCCCAACAAATTTTATTTTAAAAATTAAAAATCTGACGTTTTCTAAACAAAATTTTCATTTTTTACACTTTTTAGACAGTTTTTGCACTTGAACTATAGTTCAATTTAGAAAAAAAACTCGGCTAAAACGTGCTAAATCAAAATTGCGGCGTTCCGAGGAAATTCTGGATTTTCAGGAAAAAAATTCGGTTGCCCCCCCCCGCCCCCGATAATGCTAAAGCTCCAGAAAAAAACCGCGATAAAGGCCTTACCATACTGCTAATCTCATCCAAATGTGTGTACGTATAGTCTCCATTCTTCTCGGCAATCAGCCCTCCTCCCAAATCATGAGCCGTCGATTGAGGGGTGCCCAAGGATCTGAAAATAGCGTTCAATCTTTTAACCAAAAAACGAAAGTTAAAGGGCTGCGGACGGCATGTGTCGATCCCCCCTCATCAACAAATTGGCAAGTAGCCAACAGGGGAGGGAGCGCGCCCAGGGGAGAGGCGCAGAGACATTTTCTTTCCAGCGCGTAACCGATTGACTATGCCGTCGGCATCCCTTTAAATAAAAAATCAACTAACTAAAAACTTATTAAAAATTCAAATAATTTAAATTATTAACAAAAAAAAATTGAAATAATTTGAACGTACTTGATGAAATGTTCATATCTCTTGGTGCCATATGGATTAGAGAGAACATCAGTCTCTGTCGATTGCCCACTTCCCATAAATATCACTCCAACTGGATGAAGCTCTATTCCAGAGATACGGTCCAGATTACGGATACGCGTCGACACAAGGTCATTCGTCTAAAAATAGCGATTTTAGCGTACTGTAGCTATTTTTGTACCTTTTTCGGGCCGATCCTCTTGGAGCCGGACAATCCGGAGAGGTGGAGGGAAAGAGACCCGTATTCATCCATTCCATCCACATCTACAAAAAACACATCTTATTTTCTTTGCTTAAAAATTAAATTTCTAAACCTAATAAATTTAGCTTTCGTAATTTCTCATTAAAAATGATTGAAATAATTTTTACTAATTTTAAAACTTTAAATTTAGTTTTAAAAGCTAAAAATTGTCTTTACCAAAATACTTCAATTTGCAAACAAAACTGTCAAACTGACTGGGCCCAAATCCAGCCTGATCAATCCTCCTCATAATCCACGAATCCCTTCCGTACATATGACGCACAATCATCTGCGTCACGCTGATCTTTCCTTCTAAAATTCCACAACAATTTACATAAAACGTTAAAGTTACCGTGTACTTTCGGGATCGGAGTGAATTTGTGTGCAGCTTCCAGGGCCGTTTGATACGTCTCCAAGGTACGGGGGTTTTGAGCCGCTGCAGCACGCAGGTCACGCAGGATCTACAAAATAGATTCGCGCGTTATGTCATAAATATTCTAAAAAATACCCTATCCTGTTCGTCCCTCTTCTCGGCGATTGATGCCCTGGATGAAGAAGCGGAAGTGGAGGGCTGAATGGCAGAAGCATGCCTATAACAATAAAGTTGAAATTATCAAAATCGAAAACCTTCTCCTGGCATCAGGATCGACATGAGGGGATGACCACGAGGTAATATTCTCTGAGAAACGGTCTTCTAAATATGGAAAATGGTAGAAAAATACGAATACGGTACCCTGATCTTGTTGTTCGATGGCTCTGCTGCCCTTTTTGACCATATTTCTCAGCGTGACAATACTATCACCCGTTGAATATGTTGTCGATTCTACTTCTTCCTGAAAAAATATACTAAAATATTTATAAATTAGCAAAAATTAAATTAAAAACTCAATATTAATAAAATTCAAAATTAAAGAACAATAAAATATATAGAACTAATAAAATTAAACTTTACAAAATCTTACATATCCATCAACTTCTGGCATTCCACCAAAAACATGAGCAGATATTCGGCCGAGGCGGAAGAATTGAAGGAGCGCCGTTTGTATCTCTTTCATAAACTAAAAATAAATAATAAAAAATTAAACGTAGAATTTGTACCTTTTTCTGTAGTTTGTGACTGAGTCGTCCCTTTGATCCGCGTTGAAAATATTCGGAGGGTGGGGTGTTGCCTTGGAGGGAATTGCTTGGCGAATCCTGCAAAAAATAGCGATAAATCGACAATAAAAATTGGAAAAACCCTAATATGCATAAAGCCCACAATAACCGCTAAAAATTCTATTTTTACAATTAAAAATTGAAGTTGAAATTTTCCAAAACTAAAAAAATAAATTCCTCAAAAAATTCCAAAAATAATTTTTAAATTGACGATTAAAAAAATCTATGTTTTAAAAACCGACCTCATCAACCTCGTCCTCCATTCCATTGGCATTCGGCTTCTGACTATCACTGGCATGTCTTTGCAGCGCTTCCTCTACCTTCTCCTCGTAATATCTACAAATATCGATCGAGAATTCGATATTTTGTCAAACCTCGAAATATCAGCCCTATAAATGCGTGGTACTTTTGAGAACCATCTCATGAGAATACGATGTGCACATACAACAACATAGATCGAATGCACTTTGATGTTTAGATACGGCACCAGGATATCCACCACCATCTCGAAGTTTTCTTCCTGAAAATCGCGATAAAAAATATATCCCCAATTTCCTCTGCTAGTGTTTTGGCATCTAAAGCTGTAAATTTAGCCAAATTTAAGATTTATCGATACGGCTAAAAATGGAAACATCGCAAAAACAGCTCAAAAAATTTCCTAAATGATCTCTGCTAGCTCGTCAGCTTGAAAAGTAGCAAATTTAATGTAAAATCAATACAATTAAAAACGCCAAAAATCGGCAAATAGCTCAATACAAATTTGCCACAAATTTTCTCTGCTAGTTTGCCCCTATAAAAATCCTCATAAATACCTGAAAGATGGTGTGCAACATCTCAATGCCACTCGTATCACTCATCAGTTCCAGCACAGGGATTGCCCTTCGGGGGGATGGATCGAGAGAACGGATTGTCAGCAGAATCTGATGGGCATACAGGGCCATTTGTTCCGGCAACATCTAAATAAAGTCAATTGAATTTTTTAAAATCATGAAATCGATTTAAAAATTGAATTTATAAATATTTAATGTAATAAAAATAATTAAAGGACATTAAAATGAACGAAACACACCTGTACAGCCAATCCACAAGATTGTATCGCTTCGGAGTGATGTCCAACTTTTATCTTGAGACATTCCACCAGAATCCGGCATACTTCTCGTTGACGTTTCTCTTCTAGTGGGTAGTTGAGGATTGCGATGAGGAGTTGTGGAAGGTAGATCACGATCTCAGAATCGGCTACCTTATCAGAAAATCGTCATTAACAAGCGAATCGATACCTTTAACGTCTTCAGCCTCTCAAACATATCAATACATCCATCCAAAAGAGCGTCCAAATTCTGTTGACCACAACTCATGATGAAATCGATCGACTAAAAAACAGAACTATAATTTTTTAAATGAAGTTTGTAAAATTAACGTATATTAAGGGATAACTGATACCTCTAGCGTCCGATTGAGACTTTTGAGAATAGAACGAAGCGCCTTCCAATGCGTCTCCTTCCGCAGTGCTTCCACAATAATTGGGGCCACCAGATCGAACGACAGCTCCTTGCTTTCCGCCAGCTTTTTCTGAACAAATAAATTAGCTAATTTCATCGCGTAATCAACTACCGTAGATCCCTTCAGAAACGTGAACGAATTGATGGTGGGGGCATAGTCGTACAGCTCATAGCGTTCTGCAAAAATTGCAGTAAAAATCCAAAAAAGTAAACTGAAAATCAAAAAACGAATGTAAAAATTACACAATACTGTAGAAAATTCCTAAAAAATCTAATTAAAAAACTTACGAATGCGGTGTGAAATTGGGCATGCTTGAACGGACAAAATAGCCGAGAAAATCCGCACTCGAACAGAGCCACCGAGTTCGTGGAATTTTCCTTGCTAAACGAAAATAAATAAGCGCTTTCAAGCAGTCTAACTCGCAAAAAATTCTTGATACCGTACTTGATATTGTGTGGAAATATGGGCGACGAAAAGCTCCAAAATTTCCCTCAGAATATTGCCGGGGAATTCGGGGAATCGGGCAGCTGTGATGGCACATAATTGCTGGGCTGTTACCTCGAGATTTTCGAGTATTAGCCGGGCAGTGGAAGGGCCTAAATTGTCAAAAAAAAATAGGTTTCCACGCTTTAAAATGACCGCTATTAAAGCTGCTGCCCGAATTCTGGCGTTGTTTGAGGTGGTTGGCGATTTGGCGTTGATCAAGGTTCGTTTGGAATGAGCGGATGGAAGAATGGGATAGGCGGCGATCACGACGCTAAAAGGGGAAAAGCTAGGAGAAGCCGATAAAAGCCTACATCTTCAACGCCAAGCAATCCTTCATTGAACAGCTTCCGCGCGATGATAATGGCGTCATGAAAGCATTGTTCATCTACCGGGATCACTTTCAGGATTTCGAAGAGAAGGCTGATCATTAGCGCCTGAAAACGGGTCGTTTTATAGCCCTGAACATTCAGTTGTACCTGTATCTTGGGATGTGGTTCTCTGGGGGCAAATCCAAGCATCGGCAGCACGACCCTTTCCACCAGTTCCACCTCACACATCAGCTTGTTCTGCTTCAGATATTCCTTGATCGCTTGCAACGACTAAAAAGCAATTTTAATAAAATTATTGACCAATTTGAAATTACCTTTTCCCTTCTCATGTAATTCTGACGGGCTGGGAGGCCTTTTTGGGCTAGAAAATAGGGCCATAGGGCTTCTCGTAGTTCTTCAACCCAGCGTGGAGAGTAGATATCAACCATCTAAAAAAAGATTAAAAATCGGTTTAAATTAACTTAAAACTAAGATTAAATAAAAATACAATTTATTTTTCAAAAGTATGAAAATATTTTTTATATAAAATTACCGAAATTCGGTCCTGAATCAATCGATGGACGGCTGAGGGCTCCTTCAAATCCCCATAAACCTCGACAATATCGTAAACATAATTGCGGCACCAATGGACGAGACCACTAAAAATAGGGGGTAACTAGCAGAGATCTTTGCGGAACATACTCCATTTCCTCGAGCGAATGGACCAATCGATAAATGACCGGACGACACATCTCTTCATATGCTCTGTCCTTTTTGCATAATTTGTCGGCGGATTCGAGGACGTGGATCGTGTGTCGCCAATTCTCATCTGCGAATCCGCGGCCATAGCGGAGGAGCAGGGCTCGCAGGCTCTAAAAGTAATTTAAAACCTTTAAACTATTCAAAAAATGTAAAATGCTTGAAATTAATTTAAATGTATTTAAAAAAGCTATTTAGAACTTTCTAAAACAACTTAAAAATACTCAAATCAATTTAAAATGTCTAAAAATACTTATAAGTACTAAAACTATCTAAAATCATCTAAAAAAATTTAAAGAGCATTTTACAAGCATTCAAAACCTATGTAAATTATTAAAAGCAATTTTAAAAATGTTGAAAACTTTTTAAAAGCACTAAAAAACCGTTTAAAAGTAGTTAAAGGACAATTGAAGGCTCAGAAAAATTAGCTTACCTCGATGACCTCCTTGCAAACATGCGGATCTGCCCTCATGGCCATTCGAAGGGATGATAGATAATATGTAGGGCTGCCCGGTTCCATCGTCTAAACGTATCGATTTCTTAAACATCGGTTAAAATCCTTTACCTCGACTCCCCATCCAGATTTTGCGAGCCAAAAGACACCCCCTCGAATGACTTGCACAAATTCTTGATGGCTATAGGAGAATCTGTCGGAATGGTGGCCAAAACGAGGGGCAGATTGAAGCAGTTCTTGGATGAGACCGCTAAAAATACAAATTTTAATCTATAAAAATTCTTTACCGTGCCGTACAGCTAAATTGACTTCGCATTAATGCCTGGGCCACTGTCCACCCGTCATTCCGAAGGCTGTCGGCTAGCTAAAAAATCAAAGTAATTTTTTTATGCTTTTAAAAACCTACCTTTCCTTTGTCTTCTATCGCCAAAACAAAACAAATGCCGAGGACCACCTTGTGAAAGCTGTCGCCCGGAATTCCACTAAAAAAAGCTATAAATTACGTTTAGAAATTCTGTACTTTTTCTTGGCTACAATTCGTATAATTTCCAGACATCGCAGACTCAGTGCATCTCTCGTATTCATCGCTCGAACCGTGCAAATGTGCAGCATCTCTCGCAGCACGTCTTCTGACCTAAAAATTTGCCTTTTTTGCTGTCCATTTTTACTTACACAAAAGCCAGATTCTCCGTAACCATATTGATGGTCATTTTGAAGACATCCACGGCGAGAATTGGGTCACTTCCATCGATATATGCCTTTAGCCATTGAAGCACGTGGTGGTCCATTACCTAAAACGCTTAAAAATAGACAAAAATCATATAAATCGTACTTTTTCGAGCCCTTCAATGAATATGCCTTGTTTTGTCAGCGCCATCAACCATTCTAGACTTCGCGCATCCAGTTCAGAGGTCCGGATTTTCTAAAAAAAATGTATAAAAATCGTCTAAAAACCCACATCAAAGAATTGCCCTCTCAAAACAATGCCAATACTGTCGAATTGGGTCTGGGTGATGGAGATATAGGCCCTGGAATTGGTTTTATCTCGAAATTTCAACTGATTTCTACCTAATAACAAAATCCCTGCAATCCGGTTCGGTGACCAAATCGATCGATTGATGCACGATTCCCTCGATTGAAGAGACTTGCAGCGTTTTTGAGATCATTAGCTGAAAAAAAACGACTTAAAAACGTAAAAAAGGTATAGCTATACCTCCTGTAATCTTCTCAACACTCGAATCCTGTCTCTTTTCGAATTCTTCTTCTCTAGGGCATCCCACACGAATTGCGCAATCGAGCCATTGTCTGTTATCTAAAAAACCGGGATTTTTTTCATTTTTAGAGTTTCTAACCAGCGGTTCATCCCTGGCCGGCTCGCCGTCTTTTCGGAAGATTCTGCTGAAGAAGCTGCGACCTAAAAAATGTGGAAAATCCTCGAAAAATCAGAAAAATTTACCCCCAGATTTAGGACTTCCATCATTACTCGAGGCGGCGGGTTTCGGGATTTTTACGCCCTTGTTAGAGCCCGTACTGCTCGCGCGGGAAGAGGCTCGAGGCTAAAAAACAGTAATAAAAAATTAAACAATCTAAAAATATACCGGTGATGCAGAATTGCCGGGTAGAGAGTCGGCGCCTGCAAAATATGTTTTTAAAAGCCTCAAAAAACGTGCCAGAATAGTTATTATTCGAAGATCTTCTCGCGCCGGCCACAATCGCCCCATCTTCATCCAACATCAAATTGTCGACATTATTCAGAAGAGCCTCGGTTCGTGGGGATGAGCTGAATGGCTCATCTTCGCCAGACATTTCTCATTACCCTGCAAAAAAGGAAGTTTATAAAACGAATCCTCGAAAATCCCGAAAATACATAGAAAGAATATGAAAGCCAGTTCTTAAAAATATATAGCACATGTTCTAAAAAGCGGTAATAATCACAGAATATTTCTAAAAAGTCTCCGAAAGCCCGAAAAGTGATGATCACAACGAAATATGGATAGAATTCCCCGAGATATTAGTGCAAAAGGAAAAGGAAAACCCGATTTGAAAGGAAAAAAAGGAGAAAACAGCAATGCAATGCCTAGAATTTCATTTCATAAAAAAGAAATAGAGATTTACAACTCCTTTTTCTTGTTTTGATTGTTGGAATGCTGCTTCTTGCTGTCCCACGCGTCGATGAACAACCCAATAAAGACGATAGCCGTGGCAATTATCTGGCGTGTCGATAGTGGATGGGCGAATAGAACGACAGAGATGATGATGGTGAACAGCTTGCGGGTTGTCGTCAAGATCGAGCAGGTCAGTGGCGAGAATTCCTCGACAGTCTTGAAGATGAAATACTGCCCTCCACAGCTCGATCCACAAATGATGGCCATCTCGAGGAGGACTTCGGGGTATCGCCTGGCAAACGAGATGAAGCTGAACAGCTCGCCGGTGGCCAATATCGTGATGGCGAGGAATAGAGAGGAGAAGATGTTCATGTAGAACATCATTGAGAGGGCTGTTCGCTGGTAGTGCTTCTTGATATGATCCTGGATTGCTGTTGTTGTGCCATCGAGAGTGAGAGAAGTTAGCTAAAAAGGAGGAATTCATCAAAAACTATAAATCCTTACCAGTAAAATTTCGCCAATCCCGATTCCTCCCTCAGTTTCGCTCGTTTTCTTGTCTTTATACATAAACATTGCCACTCCAATGACGATCATCACCACTATTAGGTATTTCTTCAGAGCGTATCGCTTTCCCGTCAACAGAACGCCGCATAGAAGCACCGGAATTGGCTTGCACGACTTGGCGAGCACCTAAAAATACTTTTAAGCGCTAAAATCTAAACTACCTGGGTAGGATACGGCAAATACAAAAGCGCCTGATTACTAGCCACCATGGCAGCCAGATAACAGAATGCACATAGAGCATATATCCGCCCGGGGACCGTGTCTTTCGTCTGTTTCGGCAGCAGAATGAAGGCAAAAGCTGCACTGGAGAGGCAGACGAAGAATAGCAGCGTTTGGATGTAGATGAACGATTCGTGGGCGGCGCCGAATTTCCCCTGGACAAGGCGTTCTTGATAGATTCCGAAGGAGAAATAGCAGAGCAGGATGCCGGCAGCACAGATGAACACGTGCAGGCATTCTTCGAGGTATGTACGCTTGGCTTCCGGCTTCGGCTTCACCGCCATGTTTTACAGCCTAAAACATAATGCAACAGATTCTCCCTATTTCTAATCTTATTTTCTGTTTTTCAAAATAATTCTAGCATTTTTTAGCTTTTTCATGCTGTTAAATCCCTTGTGCTATAAAATTCAACTTTGTTCCGGGTATAAAATTTTATCAACTACAAAATCTACAAAATGTGTCGAATGAAAATGGTTATCACAACTAGATGGAGGGGACACAGGGATTGAGAGAGAGGGACATAGATACCAGACACATAATGGGGGGATTTAGAAACAAAAAACACGGCAACAAGTTCACAAAGTGTAAAACTTAGATCTTGGATGGAGGGGAGGGGGATGGTAGTCATTGTTCCGGGGCGGCCAGCGCGATCACTCCACAAGCGGCACGAGCGCCGGCGTTCCCGGTCTTCAAGCTCTCTTCCTTCTTCTCGCCTTCGCCCTTGCCTGGAAAGAAGAAATCAGTTAAAAAATAAATTTACAGCTACATTCAGCGCTAAAAATCGATTTTCAGAGCGAAAAAGCGGCAGAAATGCCCGAAAACGCGCTAAAAATCCATTGTCAATAATTTCAAGAAATTAGCATTCAGGCTTTCAGTAAAGACAACGCTGAAAATCGATTTTCAGCGCGAAAAATTTGCCTGAACGGCTCGAAAACTCGCTAGAAACCGACCAAGATCATCGGTGCCGGCGTGGACGACGAGCGAGCGGCCAACGACAGTGTTCTCGCCATGGATCTGAACTAAACGTTTCAAAAAATCCAAAAAACGCTTATACCTTGATGAGAGAGTCCTTGATCTCGAACTTGGCGACTCCATTCGAGTCGGCCTCAACGTTGCCCAGATCGCCGACGTGACGGTTTTCGTCCTAGAAAAAAATACTACGAAAAATCCGTAAAAATTTTACATTGGGGCCTCCGTGGGTCTTGTTGAAAGGGTTGAAATGGGGTCCAGCGGAGATGCATCCATTTGTGGAGTCGCCATACTGATGCACGTGGAAGCCGTGTTTGCCGGGGGTCAGTCCACGAATCTCGCCCTTGATTACCGTCGGGTCGCTTTCCTTATCCTAAAAAAGAAAAGATAATCATAAATTCTCTATAATGTTTATACCTGTCTAAGATAGACGGTTCCCTCAACACCAGCATCTCCACGTAGAACGGCCACAGCTCGGTTGCTCATTGTTTGCTTGGCTTCCGGCTGAAAAAAAGGAAATTAAACCAAGTAAGAGCTAGGAATTGTTAGCGAAAACACAAAATTAAACAAGGAAGAAATTAGGAACCTTGAAAAAGCTTCTGATATTTTGGCTGATGGCGTAGACGAACATCACTAGCTTGAGAATCTGAAGGAAACAAGATGAAATAAGGCCTGAAACTGAAAAATGAATCAAAAGATAGGAAAATTGGAAAGTGGAGAGGGTTGTTGACGGGATAAATATTGTGAGGGGAGCGTCAGGGGAATGGGGGAACGATACAGAGAGGAGATAGAGAGCGAGGAAAGAGGAGAGGGCAGAGAATGGGCCATTTACTGGGGATGGAGGAGAGATAAGGGGCAAACTACGGCCAATCCCCACCACACATTCTCATCGCTCACTACAATAACAACAAATTGGAGGAGTAGCACAATAAAAAGATAGAGTATGTCAATAGAGTAGAGGGAAGAGCAAAGATCTAGTCAGAAAGGCCGAAAACGGAGAAATAGCTATGGAAGAAGTAAGGTAAAGTGGAAGAAATTGAGGTTCGACTAGAGAGAAGCCCCTGGAAGATTCATCGCGTTGCCAAGGCGATATCAGAAACCGCAAAAAAAAGAACATGGCCTAGGCCAGAGAAAATTGGCGGAAAACGAGGTTATAAAATAAAAGAAGCCCAACCGCGATTTGGTAACATAAAAATCAATATATCAAAGTTTTAAAGTGTTCAAAAGCAATTTTGTGCAACTTTTTTTTCGAAAAGTTTTAGAAAGCAAAAAAATTCAAAAGTAAAAAACCACGAGTCAGAAAATTTGCCGTCCTAATCGAATATCTCGTGCGCTACGGTACTAAAGGTGTTCAATAGACCAAAGACTCCCGTTTCGCGGAAAAAAATTGCATTTTTTGCGCGCTTTTTTGCTTTTTAATAATTTGAAAACCAATTTAATTTGATGTTTTGCAGGTATTCGCCGATGCTGACAAAAGCATTCAACTGCCCGAAATGCGAGAGACCGTTCGCTTCCGTCGGACAGCGACCCTTCTACTCCATCCACAAAAAGGAGGTCTACTGCCGTGAATGTGCGCCGAACCCGAAGAATGTACGACAACGAGGGATGATGGAATTCTTGAGCCAGCGGGCATTCAAGTGTACTTCTCAAGGATACGAATATACGCTCCCGATCGCGGATCCTGTCTGCGTCGGTTGCAATGGAAACATCAAAGTGATCGGAGGAGCTCGGGCAATACCCACTCATTGCGGCCACTATCTTTGCCAAGGATGTGTCGAGCGACGCAAGAATGGAATCGTCTTCTCGTGCAAAAGATGCAACACCTCAGCCGCCAAATCTGCCGATTACCCCGAGAACCGCGCCCTGATCAAGTTTTACGAGGAGATCAGGGGACATTCCGAGAAAATCGAACTCGAACAAGGGCCACGAGAGGACACACTACAACCCGCTTCCTCCACGCCGACCGTCGCCCACGACACGAAAAAATTAACGGAAATGCTGAAGCGGTCCGAACAGGAAAACAAAATGCTGAATGATGAAGTTGCGCATCTTCAGTTGGTCATCGCAAAGAAGGAGGAAAATCAGAGAAGCGGAGGCGGATTCCACTGCACGGAATGTGACATCAAACGACCGGTGGAACGGCTGTATATCTGCGAAGATTGCGATCGGATAATCTGTGGAGATTGCAACTTTGATTCGCATCAAATCCATTCTGTTTCGCGAATTCTTGGGACAGCATTGGATCAATTGAGAGAGAAATATGATGCGAGATATACAGAGACAATCGAAGGAATTGCCATCAATCTGGAATCACTTCAAAAGAATGTGAATGAGGCTGTTAGGAGGGTATTGATTGCTGGAAAGGAACGTCTTTCTCTAATCAATCAATCTTCGAAATATGAACATGCTGAGAAGATTGTCAACAATGTCGAGACAACAACTGAACTACTAGAGAAACATTGCCATGAATACTTTCCGGCTGCCCGCAAATTGGCCACACGATTGGAGGAGCTCGAGCTGCAATTGAAAGGAGAACAAATATGAAGATATAGACTTTACGGAATCATGCTATTATTGTTTTATTTTGTTACTTTGATTGCTGGATAAAATTGTTTGATCTTATCTACTTGTTTTTCGGTTTTGAAGTCAGGTTCATTGCCTACAGAATTCTTGCGAGGAGTTGAAGTTGAAGTTAATTATCCGATCGCAATCTACCATTTCTTGTTTTGCTTGCTTTATATTCGAAAAACAAAAAAAAGCTAGCCTAAAATGCCAAAAAAATCGACAACCTACCCAATACCTGGATTCATCTTCATTTTTCAGGAGTTCAACGATGCTCACCAAGGCGTTCAACTGCCCGAATTGCCAGAAGCCATTCGATTGCATTGAAGGAGGGCCATGGGCACCGTTCTTCTCGCCTCCTGACAAAGCCGTGCTCTGCCACACATGCCGGCCACGTCTCATGCTCTCGCTACAACGCGGATTGATTGATTTCCTCAATCAACAAGCCTTCACAAAAGTGGATGACGGATATGAATATACTCTACCGATCAACGAGCCAATCTGTTTTGGATGTGAGAAGACGATCAAGATCTTTGAAGGCGAGGGCGCTTACTTCACCAGATGCCGCCACTACATTTGCAGGAATTGTTCTCGAAAGCGAAACAATGGTATCGGCTGCCACTGCAGAAAGTGTAACATCATCGATCAATATTCGGGGTATGCTAGCTTCGACAGCGTATTGACGGCTTTCTCGAAGGAGACGAGGATTGTCCAAATCAAAGAGATGGATCTAAAAGAATTGAGGGACCAACTAAATGCTCGAGAGACGGCGCTCGAGTTTTTTCAAGCGAAAAGCGAGCGACTCGAGACGATTTTAGCCAAAAAGGAGCAAGAAAACTGTGCTGGAGCTCGGTTCAATTGCTCGGATTGTGGCAGTGAACAGCCCGTGGAAATTCTCTTCAAATGCGAGGACTGTAAAACGACAAACTGCGGCGCCTGCTCGTTCATTTCTCATCGCGATCATTGGGTGGAAAAGCTGCTTGGAATAGAGCTTGATCAACTAGCGAAGAAAAACGATCAAAAGTACACGGAAACTGTTGAAGGGCTTCAAGGAAATCTGAAATACGTGCAGAATAATGTGAACGAAGCGGTGGAGAAGGTGTTGATTGCGGGAAAGGATCGATTGGCAAAGATCAAGGAATGCGAGAAATACGCCGAAGCTGAGGATATTGTTGCAAAAATCGACAAAGCGGCGGATGATTTCGAGAAGCATTGTGAAGTGTACATTCCTGTTGCCCGTCAATTGGCTACTCGATTGGAGGAATTGGGAGAAGAATTGATGAAAGATACTAATAATAATACTACTGTGCAATAATTTGTTTTTATCCTGTGATTAATTGTTCGGGATTTATATTGATGAATAAAAGTGGTGAAATTAATTATAATTATGAATTTTGACTTTGTGAAAAGGTTGATTGTCAGCCACGAAATATTTGCAAAAATTAGAGTGGAGGAGGAACATGGGACTGGACTATTAGCAGGGGGGGGGGGGGGGCTTTGCGCAGGGAAACCAAATTTTTGTCTCTCTGCCTATACTTACCTATTGATAATATAAAATCAAATTTTATAATAATATAATGTAATTTATGGACATTTTGGCCAAAAAGTCAACATTTAAAGTTTTGACCTGCTTTGTATGTCTAAAAACAGTTCAAAATGATATAAAAATTGTCTATATTTCGTGTAGTTCTTTACTTGGAAAAATTTGGTTTCCCCACCGCTAAAAATCCCCGACCCCCGCTAACAGTCCAGTACCAGGGAAAAAGTGAAACGGTAAAAAGACGAAAAATTGGCGTAGAAGTGTTGAATTATCAGATGCAACTCATGCTCCATTTTCAGGTGCTCAACGATGCTGACCCAAGTCTTCAACTGCTACACGTGCCAGACGCCATTCGATTGCAAAGAGGGATATCCGAGAGTGCCCGTCTTCTCCCACTATCATCGATCCATCTGTTGCCGTACCTGTGTCCCAGATGTGCCTCGACTTCAACGAGGTCTCATGCAATTCCTCGATCAGTCAGCATTCCACCGGACACCTCAAGGATACGAATATACCCTCCCTATCGTCGATCCAATCTGTTTTGGATGTGCGGGGACAATAAGCCTTGTCAATGGATCGAAAGCCTTCCCCACCAATTGTGGCCATTATCTCTGCAAGAAATGTTCTCATCAAGAGAGAAAGAACATCTACAGTTACTGCGCCAAGTGCAACTCCAGTGCGGGCGGATCGGTTTTGCACCATCCAGATAGAGGATTGATTGATTTCGCTGGACAACTCTACCATGTAATTCATAGTATGAAGACGGTGGAGGTGAAAGAATTGAAGGAAAAGCTGAATGATCGAGACGGGCAGATTGACAAGCTGAAGGAGGAGAATGAACGTCTTCAGAAGCTTCTCTCAATCAAGGACACTACCGGAAATGGGTCTAGCTGCACGGAATGTGACATCAAACGACCGGTGGAACGGCTGTATATCTGCGAAGATTGCGATCGGATAATCTGTGGAGATTGCAACTTTGATTCGCATCAAATCCATTCTGTTTCACGAATTCTTGGAACAGCATTGGATCAATTGAGAGAGAAATATGATGCGAGATATACAGAGACAATCGAAGGAATTGCCATCAATCTGGAATCACTTCAAAAGAATGTGAATGAGGCTGTTAGGAGGGTATTGATTGCTGGAAAGGAACGTCTTTCTCTCATCAATCAATCTTCGAAATATGAACAAGCTGAGAAGATTGTCAACAATGTCGAGACAACAACTGAACTACTAGAGAAACATTGCCATGAATACTTTCCGGCTGCCCGCAAATTGGCCACACGATTGGAGGAGCTCGAGCTGCTATTGAAATGAGAACAAAAATGATACCATACGTTTTTTTACTGTTGATAGTTTTGTTGAATAAATATTTTTATAGATCTAAAAAGTGTGTTTTTTTCTGCTCTAATAAAAGCGTTGGTTGCACGCAGTTATTTAGAAAATTTTTAAGGTGGTGTAGACTTAAGGTGCTTTCGCATTAACGGGGGTGCTGAATTTTTTCTATTGGTCCAGAAATGCCTAGTAAATTGATAATAAATATTTTCTTTTTTTTCTCTATTTAGATTAGAAAAAGGACCCTAAGAAAAATAATCAATTTATCTTTTTTTTATCAGTCCACCTCATGCTCCATTTGCAGGTACTCAACAATGCCGACACTGCTCTTCAACTGTCCGGATTGCAAGAAGCCCTTCGATTGCAAGAAGCGCGAATCAAGAACGCCGTACTACTCGGGCCCGTACGAGTCTCCTCGTTGCCGTAAATGTGCTCCAGAGCGTTCTCATGCTCCCCGCTATGGTCTCATGCAATTCCTCAATCAACCAGCCTTCAAAAAGACAGAAGAAGGATGGGAATGGACTCTTCCTATCATCGATCCCACCTGTTTTGCCTGCCAACAGAATATCAAGGTATTCGAGGGATATCCGGCATTGATGGTAGAATGTGGTCATTATCTCTGCCAAGGATGTCATGGAGCTGTTCTCTTTGGAAATGCTGCATTCACCTGTAACAAGTGCAATTTCACCACGGATAAAGACGATTGTTTCACGACGGATCTCGAGTTGGCCGGCTTCACCCACGAGATGAAAGACGCGCGAAATGAGGAGCTGAAGCGGAAGTTGGATGTGGAGCAGAAAGAGAATGAAATGCTGAGGGCTGTGAAGGCTCGTATTGATGCAATTGAGGCGAAAAAGACGGAAGATCGAAAGAATGGAGCGTTGAAGAGATGTTGGGCATGTGATATCGAACAGTCATTGGAACGTCTCTATAAATGCAATGATTGTCTATCGATCAATTGTGGAAATTGCTTCTTTGATTCGCATCAAGGCCATGATGTCGTCAAACTCCTCGGCATTGAGCTCGACCTTATTGAGCGACAAAACGAGCTGAGATATTCTGAGACAATTGGAGGACTTCATGGAAATCTGCGTTATATCCAGACAACAATCGATGATGCTATTGGGAAAGTGTTGAGTGCTGGAAAGGATCGTCTAGCCAACATCACCAAATGCGCCAAATATGATGAAGCTCAAAAGATTGCTGGGAAAGTGGAGCAAGCGGCCGAGAAATTCGAGGAACACTGCGAGGTCTACATTCCTGTTGCCCGTCAATTGGCTACCAGATTGACAGAGCTTGGAGAAGAACTGGAGCGTGATGAGGAATAGAGGACATTCTTGATTGTTATAGCTTTGTTTTTGTTGAATAAACAGTTTTAATTCTAGAAAAATCGCACTTTTTTCCAAACTGGCTTGATTTCCATGCGAATTTTTGATGCGAAAAACTGATATTTTTGTATTTTGTAAATGAAGATTTGTAATTTTTTTACGTTTAGATGTAGCAAGAAACCGATGGAGCCTTAGAAAAAAGTTTCTCCCCCGTTAATGCAAAAGAACCAAAAATCTACTATTTTTCGTTTTCCATAGATCTTTTCGCGCTTTTCAAAACCCTATTAATATTGAAATTTCAGGTGCTCAACGATGTTGACCACGGCGTTCAACTGTGGCGATTGCAAGCAGCCAGTCGAGAGGGCCGAGAAATCGTCGAGAAGCTGCTACTACCACCCCGAGAGGAATGTCATTCTATGTGGAGCCTGTACCAAATGGCCGGCCAAGCAACATTTCGGGCTGATGAAGTTCCTGAACCAGCTGGCCTTCAGGAAAAGGGAAGATGGATGGGAATATACTCTACCTATCAGCGATCCATTGTGCTGTCAATGTCAGAGAGGGATCAAAGTGAAAGAGGGATACAACGCTCTCATCGGAAACGCCGGACATTTCTGCGAGGGTTGTAGCAGCGGAAAACAGGCTAAGGATGCTGATTTGCGAATGGACATCTGTCTGATGACGTTCATCAAGGATGTGGAGATCTATGAGCTGAAGCAGCGGCTGTATGAGATCGAACAGGACACTGATCTGAATCGAAACCGGAAGAGGGCCGTGTTGATTGAGGTGAAACAAGAGGAAGATGATCAGAATAACCTAGCCATTCAACTATGCGGACAATGCCTTCAGAAGCATCATGTTGAGAATCTGTACAAATGTGGTGATGATGATGATGTGATCATTTGTGGCGTCTGCGCATTCGACAATCATCAAGGACATTCTGTCGTCAAACTACTACAAAGTCATCTCAACACTTTCCAAGAGATAAATGACAACAAATACACGGATACATTGAAAGGTCTTCATGCAAATCTGCGACACGCTCAGTGGAATATCGACAATGCTGTGGAGAAGGTTGTGAAAGCCGGAAAGGATCGACTGACCCAGATATCTACTTGCAAAACCTTCAAAGAAGCTGAGACCATCGCCACGAAAATCGAGAAAGCGGCCGAAAAATTCGAGAAGCATTGTGAAGCCTACACTCCTGTTGCCCGTGAGCTGGCCGCTCGGTTGAATGAATTGGAAGAGGAATTGGTACAAGAGAATGAATGAATCACCGGAATTTCTAATATTTTGTCTTGCTTGTGAATAAATTTTTTGAGTTGATGAAAAGCATTCTGTTTTGAAATAATGGTTTGAAACCGGGGAGAGTTTTTGGAGGTTGATCATTCAATCAATGAATTGTCGGGGAATTTAATCCATAATTTGTGCGGAGTTCAATGAATAATTGTCGTAGAATTAAACTCTAAATTTATCAATGACGTACTGAACTTGATGCGTATTTTGGCATGCTTTTGCAAATTAAAAACGGATGGTTTTTGAGGAGTTTAGTTGGAAATAACGGAAATCAGCGGACGACGAAAATATTGGTTAGAAATTAATTTAGAAAGGCGACTTGAGAAGTCATACTTCCTGTTTTCTCTTATAAATTTCCATTGCTCTTTGCTCTTTTTCCAGATGCAATGTTTATTTTCAGGTGATCAACGATGCTGACGAAGGTGTTCAACTGTCCGGATTGCGAGAAGCCGTTGGATTGCAAGCTTTTGGACCGAAGGAATATAGTTGATATCGCCTTTTATGTACCTGGTGTGCCCCGTGTAACGTGCCGTACCTGCTCCACTGGTTCCTACAATCTTCTCCAGCTCGGCCTCATCGAATTCCTGCGTCAACCGGCATTCAAGAGGACAGATGAGGGATATGAATATACTCTGCCTATCAACGTTCCAATCTGCATTGTTTGTAATGGAAAGATCAAGTTATCGGAAGGAGCTTTCCTCGCTAGATGTGGCCATTATCTCTGTAAGAAATGCCAGGATATGCTCATCTCTGGCAGATTCAGCATCTGCCCAATCTGCGCCGTCGACATCAATATTTGCAATCATCCGAATTTTTTGCTTGCCGACAAGAAATTGACGGCCTTCTTTGATGAGATCCGGGATAGTGCTCGGGAATATGAAATCAAGACTCTTCTCAACAAAGGTGCGCAGAAAGAATGTGGAGATTGTGGCATCGAGCGGCCCCTGGAACGTCTCTTCAAATGCAACGACTGCGACACGATCAATTGTGGAAATTGCTTCTTTGATTCACATCAAGGCCATGATGTCGTCAAACTACTCCGCATTGAATTGGATACGATGGAGGGACAACATTGTCAACGATATACGGAAACCTTGGAAGGACTTCGCGGAAATGTCCAATACGTTCAGAAGAATATCGACAATGCCATGGATAAAGTTCTAATTGCGGGAAGACAGCGATTGGCAAAGATCAAGGAATGTACTCAATATCAACGAGCCAATAAGATTGCCGAGAAAGTGGAGAAAGCGGCTGAGGATTTTGAGAAGGAATGTGAGGTCTACTTTCCTGTTGCTCGCAAATTCGCTACACGACTGGAGGAATTGGAAGAAGAATTGATGGAGGAGGAAGAATGAATGCATTATTCATACTGCTTCTAACTATTTGTTGTTGATTTTCTCGCTTTGTGATGCTTGAATAAATACTTTGTTGCGATAAAACCGTGTATTTGTCTTGAGAACATGGCTTAACAGCTCAAAATTTTTTTTCAAAGTATGAAGTTGATAAGAAGTAGATTATGTTTAGTTTTTTTTAACTTTCCATTATCTTTCCTTCAATTCCCATAATCTTATTAACCTTTTATTTTCAGGTATTCGACGGTGCTGAAAAGTCGCTCAACCGTCGGCATCTCGAGGGCTACATTCCTGTTGCTCGCAAATTGGCGACTCGATTGGAGGTGCTGGGAGAAGAATTGCTAAACAAAAACAGGTAATAAATTGAGTGCTTTAGTGTTTGCGGGGGAGCAAGGAAATTTTTTTGAGCCGCCTGCATAGTGCATACTATGCAGGTTATATATAATTGTAGTAATTCATTAGTATGCAGTGCATACTAATGAATTAAAATATACCTTATTAATGTTTTTCGTATTTAGCTTGACTTAAAACAATGAAACTCTATTAGAACATTTAAAAATCGGAATTTTTGAGCATTTTTCATACCTTTTTGTGAGACAAGACGTGTTTTCGGAACATTTTTAATTTTTAAAGTGTTTTTGTATCAGAAAATATTGTAAAATTCTATGGGAATTGTGCCGATCTAATTATTTCTCCCACAAACAACCATCGCAAAAATTTTTTTCAGGTGATCAACGATGCTGACGAAGGTGTTCAACTGTCCGGATTGCAAGAAGCCGATGGATTGCAACGCGCGACGGCGACGGCGAGGACGTTCTACTCCCCGACCCGTTGTACCGGGCTGTACGTGCGCCGCAAGCCCAGACACTCCTAAAGAGCGTGGTCTGATGGACTTCCTCGGTCAAGGGGCCTTCAAGAAGACCGTCGCGGGATATAAATATACTCTGCCAATCAACGATCCCAAATGCTGTGCATGTAGACGAGACATCAAGATATCAGAAGGAGCCGTTTCCGGTCAATGTGGACATTATCTTTGCTATACCTGCAGGTCTTTGCTGCGCTCCGGTTCGATCCTTCTGTGTACAGTCTGCCGTGTGAAGATGGAGCATTTATTCCAAGCAGGCATTATGTTTCCGTCAATAGACAAGAAATTGGCGGCTTTCTTTGAGGAGATCAAGGATAGTGTCAAGGAATATGAGGCGCAGGCTCTTCGCGAGAGGGGAGCACAGAAATGCGGGCAGTGTGGAATTGAACAACCTGTGGAACGTCTCTTCAATTGCAACGATTGCGACAAGATCAATTGTGGAAATTGCTTCTTTGATTCACATCAAGGGCATGATGTCGTCAAACTACTCGGTGTCGAACTCGACCAAATTGAGAAGCGACACGTTAAGATCTACACCGAGACATTGGAAGGACTTCACGGAAATCTGCAGTACGTTCAGAAGAATATCGACAAAGCCCTGGAGAAAGTTGTGAAAGCGGGACAGGATCGACTAAGCAAAATCAAGGAATGTGATAAGTACGAACACGCCAAACGTATCGTCAAGAAAGTGCAAAACGCGACCGGCGCCTTCGAGAAGCACTGCGAGGTCTACTTTCCTGTTGCTCGCGAATTGGCCACTCGATTGGAGGTGCTGGGAGAAGAATTGATGAAAGAGGAAGAATGATTGCGTTGCCTTATTATTGATTTTTGCACTTTGTCATGCTGAATAAATATTATTGGTACTAAAAATGGTCCACAGCTTCCAATAATGGCTTGACAGCTCTTGTTTTTCTAAATGATGGTGTCTTGGTTACTAGTTTGTTTTGCTTTCCATTATCTTCGCTTCCATTCTTATAAATCGTATTAATAATTCTTTATTTTCAGGTTCACAACGATGCTGACGAAGGCTTTCAACTGTCCGGAATGCAAGGAGCCGTTTGATTGCAAGGATGGAGAACCGAAGCGGCCCGTCTTCTCACATTCTCAACAAAGGATCCGTTGTCACGACTGTTCGCCTACCGAAAGTAATGTGCTACAACGGGGTCTGATGGAATTCCTCGATCAGCCTGCATTCAACAAAACGGACGATGGCTATGAATACACTCTGTCGATCGTCGATCCAATCTGCGGTGGATGTGAGAAGAGCATCGATTTGATGGATGGATCGATGGCTTATCCCGCCCAATGTGGACATTATCTTTGCAACGATTGCATTTATCAACGGCTTGATGGGTTCAACATTTGGTGCATTTTGTGTCCTGACGACGATGAAATGTGTGTGTTTTATCCCAAGGATCACACATTGGCGGCTTTCTCCGAGGAGCTAGACGATATTGAATGTGAAGACAATTCGGATGTGTCGGAAAGTGAAGCTAAAGAACTATGTACTTTCTATCTCCTGGCGAGCGAAGCCAACAAGGAGAACGATCGAAAAGAAGGAGCCCTGAAGAATTGTGAAGGATGCGGTCACGAGCAACCCGTGGAACGTCTCTTCAAATGCAACGATTGTGACACGGTCGATTGCGGAAACTGCTTCTTCGATTCGCATCGTGAACATTCCGTCGAGAAACTTCTCGGTGTCGAACTCTATGAAATTGCGAAGAACAACAATAAGATATATACGGAGACACTGGAAGGACTTCATGGAAATATCCAGTGCGTTCAGAAGAATATCGATAATGCCGTGGAGAAAGTTGTGATGGCTGGAAAGGATCGAATTGCCCGAATCAATGAGTGCACGAAATACAGCCACGCCAAACATGTCGTCAAGAGGGTCAAGAGAGCGGCCATCCATTTCGAGAAGCATTTTGAGGCCTACATTCCTGTTGCTCGCGAATTCGCTACTCGATTGGAAGAGCTTGGAGAAGAATTGATGAAAGAGGAAGAATGAATGCATTATCCAGCCTTCTTTTAACAATTTGTTGTTGATTTTCTCACGTTGTTATGTCTGATAAATCTTATTTTAATTACAAAAAGTCTCCGCTTTAAAATAATTGCTTGACAGCCTTGGTTTTTCTAAGCCTTGCTGTAGCTGACCGGACTTTTTTTAGTAGTTTTTTACCAATCTGTGGATATTGGTTAGCCCATAGAAAAGAAACAACTTTCTAGGTTTTTATCTTCATAAACTTTGCATTATCTTTGCTTCCATTCTCATTAACCCATTAATCTTTGATTTTCAGGTAATCGACGGTGCTGAACAAGACGCTCAACCGTCGGCATCTCGAGGTCTACTTTCCTGTTGTTCGCAAAATTGGCCACTCGATTGGAGGAGCTAGGAGAAGGATTGATAAAAAACAGGTAAGAAATTTGGTGCTTTCTTATTGGCGGGGGGAACAAGGACAAAGTGAACTGAGCAAATATAGTAGAATTAAAATATGCCTTATTTGATATTTTTCCTAGTTTAGATTGACTTAAAAGCAATGAAGCTCTATTAGGACATCTTAAAAATTGAAATTTTGGCATTTGTTATACTTTTTTTTGTGGGAAAAAGACTGTGTTTTCTAAACATTTGTATTTTTTCTGAATTTTTGTAAAGATTGCGTACCCTTTTAAAGTGTTTTTGTATTAGAAAACCGTGTAAAATTCTATGGGAATTGTGTAGATCTAATTATTTCTCCCACTAAAAAAACCGGCGCAAAAAAATTACTCCTTGCTCCCCCCGCGTACACGGAAACACCCAATTTTGTCATTGATTTTTGTTTGCCATTGTTGAATAAACCATTTTGATATTACAAAAGTCCGCATCTTCAGAAAAAATGGCTTCACAGCTCTAACGTCTTTAAAATCCGTTTCAAAAGTAATTTTTAGAAGTGTGTATAAAGCGGCCTTATAGTTGATTTTGGCGTTAGCCATGTAGTTTAAAGATGAAGCTTTTCAAAAACATATTAATTGCGTGATTTTGAGGTTCACAACGATGCTGACGAAGGCGTTCAACTGTCCGGAATGCAAGGAGCCGTTCGATTGCAAGAAGGGAGAACCAAGGACCCCCGTCTATTCGATCAAGGCAATCTTGTGCCGCACGTGCGCTCCGAGTTCCCACAATCTTCCACAGCGAGGTCTCATGGATTTCCTGAGTCAACCGGCATTCAAGAGGACTGATGAAGGCTATGAATATACTCTGCCTATCAATGATCCCGTTTGTTTTGGATGTGACGAGAAAATCAAGCTATTGCACGGAGCTTTTACCATTCAATGTGGCCACTATCTGTGCAAGAACTGTGTTCATAAACGAATCGATGGTGCCTACCGCGGGTTCTGCGCCTTCTGTAATGTCTACGATTCGACTCCAGGATTCTGTCCAAAAGATGGCACATTGATTGATTTCGCTATCGAGACTTGCCAGACATTCTATGATGACTTCGAAGCGAAGTTCGAAGAAATGTTTAAGGCAGTATTTAAGGAGGAGGAAGGGCGAAAGAACTGTGGAGATTGTGGAATTGAACGACCGGTGGAACGTCTCTTCAAATGCAACGATTGTCAGAGGGTGATTTGTGGAAATTGCTGTTTCGATTCACATCGAATACACGATGTCGTCAAACTTCTCGGCATTCAACTCGATGATATACATCAACAAAACGAGAAGATTTATACAGAGACCCTGGAAGGACTTCACGGAAATCTGAAATATGTTCAGAAGAATATTGATGATGCCGTGGAGAAGGTGTTGATTGCTGGAAAGGACCATCTGGCCAAAGTCAAGGGGTGCCACGACTACAAACACGCCAAGAGTATCGCCAAGACGGTCATCAAGGCAGCTGGCAATTTCGAGAAGCATTTTGAGGTCTACATTCCTGTTGCTCGCGAATTTGCGACTCGATTGGAGGAGCTGGGAGAAGAATTGAGGAAAGAGGAGAAATGAAGCTTGCCGAGTCATTCTCCATACTCTTTTTAATAGTTTGTCATTGGTTTATCATTTTATACCGGCATAAATATTATTTTTATGATAACAAGTATCCGCTCCCAAACAATGGCTTGACAGCCCTAGTTTTTCTAGGTGTTGCCGAAGCTAACCGGAGTTTTGTAGCCAGTTTTTTTTTACGAATCTGTGGATATTCTTAGGCCATAGAAAATAGGCAATTTTCTATGTTTTTGTCTTCATAAACTCCATTGCGCCTTGCTTCGATTTTTGTAACTTTATTAATTCTTTATTTTGAGGTAATCGACGGTGCTGAAGAAGGTGTTCAACCGTCCGGCATCTTGATGCATCTACCTTCCCGTCGCTCGCGAATCGGCGATTGGAGGAGCTGGGAGACGGATTGATAAAAAAAAACAGGTAATAAATTTGGTGCTTCCGTATGAGGGGGAGCAAGACAATTTTTTAATTTGCTGATGCCTGTATTATTAATGTTTTTAGTAGTTTAGCTTGACTAAAACTAAGAAACTTTATTAAAACATCTCAAAAATCTGAATTTTAGGTCATTTTTAGACGTGTTGTGGAAAAGACGATGTTTTCTAAACGTTTGTAATTTTCTCAAATTTTTGTAAAATTTCGTGCATTTTTTAAGTCTTTTTAGATAAGAGACAATGGAAAATTCTAAGAAAATTGTGTTGATCTAATTATTCCCCCCTTAAATGCAATCGAAAAAATTAGGCCTTGCTCCCCCGCTAACATGGAAGCACCCAATTTTTTTAATTGATTTTTGCACTTTGTCATTGTTGAATAAACTATTTTGATATTGCAAATGGTCCAAAGCTTCAAGAAATGGCTTCACAGCTCTACCGTTTTTTTAAATTAATTTTCCATGTACTTTTTAGGTTTGCTTGTAAGCACGGCGTCTTAGGCCTTACTTGGAGCGCGCACGGGGGATCGGGAGGGACTGGGCTAGGCCACGCCCCCTTTTGGTCCCCAAAATGTATGGGAAAAAGCTTTCTAAAGGCTATAACTTTTTTTCGAAAAACAATTAGAAATGTTCCGCCTGGCGATCGATAGAGAAGACTCTAGGGAACATTTTAGTCAAAGAATTTGGGCGATCGCCGGGAAAAATAAGGACTTGAAACGTTTTGAAGCAAAAATCAAGATGGTTTTCTGATTCGGCCTCCGGGCCGCCCCATCTGTTTAATTTTCTACCTGGAATTCGCTAAAGATTTGTTGTCGGTGCCTTTCAGAAACTTGTGCAAAAAAAGCAAAACGGTGTCGCGTCTTTATGCGAGGGGAGGAATCGAACCAGGACCCCGCGCCTGTCACTCCGACCGCCGCCTTAGACCATTAGGCCATGCCCGTCCCCATCCCCCGTGCGCGCTCTAAGACACCGTGTAAGCTACAGTGTGGTTGATTGTTGTGATAGTATGTAGTTAAAAGATGCAGCTTGATCTGAATTTTTGATAAAATTTTGTGTGATGAGATGCCCTTTTAGGTGTCAGCTGATATGGATAGGTTGCAACGGGGGGGCAGGTCACAGCCTTTCAGGGGCGCTATCAGCCGAAAAAAAACGAGTGGGCATTGCGTTACGAGGGGTCATTTCATGAAAGTAAGTAGGGGGACTTTTTCAAGGCGTTCAAATCAATTTTAATTAATAATCATTTGAGGCAAGATTTTGGGACGTAAAAATCATCTATGTCAATATATTTGACACCCTTTTTTTAGATGAAAAGTTCATAAAAAACTTCGAAAAAATTTTCGAATTTCAAAAATGCTTAAAATGGTTTTTGTAATTTTATAGCAATCAAAAACTACGAAAAACAAAAACAAAATTAGTTTTCCCCCTGCTAACAGTCCAGTACCTTTTAGGCTTCTTCTTTTTAGCGGTAGCTACATGTATCTAGGAAACAACACTCAAAAAGTGTAAATTAGTAAAATAGCCAGTTTCTACCTGATTTTCCTGGTGTAATCGAATACAATTCAATCGCTGGTTCACCGCTACGGGACGTCATTAAATTTTCCTCAATTTTTCAGGCATTATTTCAACCGGGATTAAGGTCAGAATGTTGCGAAGAAGTGCTTCCGAATGAGAAGCCTCTCTCTTGCTTTTCCGATCAGTTGATCGGGTCCTTTTAGAGGTTCCTTTCCCCGCACCTGGCACCGTTTCTTGATAAAGGGGAATGGAAGGACTTTTCGAAGGAGAGAGCCTGGGGCATGGCGTCCGAATGTCGCTGCTCTATTCTGATGGGTTGAGAGAGGAGACTCTTCCGTGCCATCCTCCTCATTCTTACCTCATTATTCATTCTCATCAAAGTTTCAGCCTTTATCGTCATTTATTAGTTTTTGTCCTACAGTATGCTCGAATTCTTCAAGGTCTAAAATCTTTCTGCCATCCGCTGGCCCTAAATCTCTCCTCCAATCATTTTTTTCTTGATGACCGGATAATCTGGATGAATGACTCGGGCCCTGGAGTGGATGATGAGCGTATGTCTCGACGGTTCCGCCATAATTGGGAGCAAGATTTGACTTGTCACTCAATCCGTCTCTCTCTATCTCTCTCTCTCTCTCTCTCTCCCTCTCTCTCTCTTCCACTCCCCAGGTGGCCCAAGATTGCGCTAATAACTGGGGCTCGGCCCGATTGGGGACACCGGATATTTTCGTCGGGTCATCGGGGCGGGAAGTGGAAAACTGCATAACCGGCATTACCCCAGATACAAGGAAACTAGCTAGTTGGCGGTGGATTTCGATGTGTTTCTAATCAGAAAAGCTAATCCGAGATGAAATCCTGGATTTTGGCCTTTGATGGGCTTCAAATGGGGCTTTTCGGTGTCTCTGTCAATAGGTCGCTGCTAAAAACTGCATAACCTGCATAACCCTAAATTTGAGCCAAGTCGCAAGTTTTTCGTGAATTTGAGCGAGATGCCAGCCAGGATAGCTAATCGCAGCAATTTTTGATAGCTGAAATATCCTGATATAGCCATAGGAGCTTTTTATACACGCACAGATGGGGTATCAAAAACTGCATAACCTTAAATTTGACTAAATCCCATTGTTTTCTACGGATTTAATTGTAGTTCGAGTCAGAATGGCTGACCATGAAAAAATTTCCGGATTTTACCGTAGCTTTTTGCCAGGAAACCGTCCGCCGCTCTGTTATGATCAGGCACCGACTGAAAAAACTGCATAACCTGCAAACCTTAAATTTCACCAAATCGGCCCGAATTTTCGATCAGCACGTGAAGCTAGGCAGAAGAGCTTTCCCGGGTTGAATTTTTGCTCTTATTCACGGGTACTGACCGCTACGTCGATAGGTGCTTTCGTAGCTGTGGCTTACCGTAGTCCCAGAATTGCGTTTTTGGAGCTTAACGTTTATTTTCTTTGGCCATTTTCATGTGAACTGTCATGCATAGACTACGCAATTGAGCTTCACTTATCGAGAAGAAATTCGGTGCACCAGCTGAGATCGAACTTACAGTATTTTTTGCGTTCCGAGATACATCCTATTTCCGTATTTCCTCATATTTCCAGCTTACCTTGGCCTTCGCCGTGTCCCCAAGGGTCCCCTCTCTCTCCCCCATCCTCCTTCTTCTGTTCATTGCGTAATGGGCCCTTTCGGGTCATCGGGGCGAGCCTCGGGTCACCCTCAAATGGCGTCATTCCCTCACCCAGAAAGGGACAGGTGGCTACCAGAATGGTTAGAGAGAGAGAGAGAGAGAGAGAGAGAGAGAGAGAGAGAGAGAGAGAGGATAGAGAAGGAGAGAGTGAAAGGAATATCAACAGATTACCACCGGTAGGATTGCATAAGAGAGCTAATATTACTGGCAGCCATAGAGATGGAATTGTCGCTTGCATCGACCATATCCGCAATATACCTTTCGCCATAACGTCGTCAAAAAGCCAAATGAGCCAAAATTTTATCGCGGTGATCTTACCTGGCAAGCATCACGCGCAAATACACGAAAAATTTAACGTTTTTATTAAATTTAAAGTTATGCAGGGATGCAGTTTTCGATTCCCCGCCGGAAAACCCCCAAGTCAACCCCTCCTCCTATAACTGTCACTTTGACATGTCCATAGCTCTTTTTTTCCAGCTGTCTACCGGTCAGAAGGCAAAAAGTTGCAAAAAGTAACTGCAACTGGGGGTCAGTAGAGAAGAGAAAGAGAGAGACCCTCTTGATTGGTCATCTGTTATGCCGAGATAAGGAAACTGATTAAAGGCGCGGCGGTTCCCTTTTTTGCCCTCGTACCAGGCAGAACGCCGAATAAAAACTAGGGCTAATGCACCCTAAAATCCGCCGAATTTCGCGAAAACTAGGCTTGCGGACAAACTGCGTAACAGGCTTTCACATCTGCTGGATCTTTGATGGTTCGGGCCCATTCCACACTGTCGATTAGCGTTTTCGAAAAACTGCATAGCCTTAAAATTCGAAGTTAAGCTGTTTCATAGGCCGCGTTCCAGCACTTGTAAGTCAGTTAGTCGTTTCCAGGAGTGATCTATGACTTTTAACGCTCCTCGCGCGGTTTCGACGTTGGCGTCGGTGGCGATAATGCTCGGCGTCGGTGGCGAGAAAACTGCAGAACGTTAAATTCGCTTAAATCGTGCCAATCTATGTCAATTCAAACGAGTTCCCGGTCAGATAATCTGTAACCGGATTTACTTTGCTTTTTTCCGCGTTTTTCCGGGCGTTCTGGGGCCGGTAAGGTGTCGCCGGGATCGTACGGCAGAAAACTGCATAACCTGCATATCCTAAAATTTGAGTAAATCAAACAGTTTTTTCGGATTTTACTGAGGGTTCAAGTCAGATCAGCTGGAACCGACTTCGTTTTACAATTTTGAGCTAAGACTGCGTCAATAGGAGCATGGAACTTTTTGCGTAAATTTCAACGCCAGCTTTCTCGTAAAGTCTGAAAACTGCATAACCTGCATAACGTTAATTTTAGTAAAACGGGATATTTTCGGCGGGCTTAGGTGAGTTTCGAGCCAGATAAGCTGTTACCGACTTAATTTTGGGTTCTGAGCTAAAGCTACGCCGATAGGAGCGTTCGTAGCCAGGATCAGCGCCAGATGTCAAAAACTGCATAACCTGCATAACGTTAAATTAGGTCAAATCGAGGCAGTTTTTCTGCGTTCGGAAGCTTTTCAAGTCAGCTGAGCGAGTGCCGACTTAGTTTTTGGTTTCTGAGTTAAAGCCGCGTCAATAGGAGCCTTCGTAGTCGTCCCCGTAATATCGATATTTTTGGAATCGGTTCTTTTGGGATTAGATTTTTTGGGGTTTGCCTATTTGCCCGTCAGTCATTCCATCGGCCTGTTGAAGGAATGGCAGATGGTATTTGTCCTCCTCTCCGTTGGCTAGATGCCCTGCTGTGTCCCTGAAGTATGCCCGGGGCCATCTTATCCCCCCTTGTGATCTGTGTGTGTGGGAATAGCCGGGGGCTATTCTCACACCTCATACCAGGCAGTAGACCCTTTTCGGGGTATTCAACAAATGCCGACAATGGGGAGAACGGGGAGACAGCTTGATATAACAGCGGGATGCGGTAGAAAGAGAGCATAAGAAACAATAGGCCATTTCAAGGGACAGCGACAGTGTCGAGAGTGATTTTGAATATTTATAATTGTTAACTGGCATACAATACAGCAGCTTAATTGATAAATTTTCGAAAAATCAATGATTTCGAAATCGAAAATCTTGGAAATCAGGGCCAGGGCTAGCCGTCTTCCCCAATTTCCTCGGCTCCTTCTCGACACAGTGAATGTAGTACCGGTGTACTTTTCCAGGTCGACATCCTCCTGCTCCTCTTGCTCCAAACCACCTTTCCGCCCTCTGAAAAAGCCTTTCCTTTCCTGCCCTCCGTACCTCGGCGTGCCCTTTTTCCGCTGGGTTCTTTGTCTGAGACGGGAACGTGTCCCGCATTCCCTCTAACGGCTCTAGCTGTGTTTCGATCAATTTGTTGGTCTATTAGTGCGTAACACCTGCCAGTTAACCTTTTCTGATACCTTCACTCTTCAAAAAAGTACCAAATTCAAGAAAACTGGATCAAACCATTTTGCTGACTACCAAATACAGGGTGTCCCAAAAAAAAGCACCCCTCCGGCATTTCGCCGTATCACATCCGATAGGTCCCATACTTTTCAAAAGGGTGTATCAGACCCTAAACAACCACAATCCTGAGTTATAGCCCGATCGCTACAGTAGTTTTCGAGTTATCGCCAAAATACTATTTTTTACGCGATTCTTATCAGTTTTTTCGGCTATCTTTTTGGACTTTGCATCGATTTGCATCGACTTCCGGCTGCGAATCCCTAATTTCGTTTAATATCGGGGGTGCCTTTGGGTTATAAAAATTGTTGAAATCAACGTTTATTTGATTAATTTTTGTCAGAAAAAAATTTCTAGGGGTAAAGAACGCTTGCCGTTTCATTTTCACTTAATAATCGAAAAGTCGATTCCGACGGAAACCTTATGAAAAACAAATAATAAATTTATTTTCGTTGTATCTCGAAAATTATTGTAGCTGGCGGGCTATAAGTCAGGATTGTGGTTATTTAGGGTCTAATACACCCCTGGTCGAATTTTGGGACCGATCGGATATCATATGGCAAAATCCCGGAGCAAGCAATATTAAAATACCATAGAATCGGGTGATAACTGGCGTTGGATCAAAGATCATCATTTGAAGACACCATTTGCAAAAGATCAGCCATGGGCAGAGAATTTGAAGCGAGTTGCGAATTAAAACGTAAAAAGATGCAAAATAGTGAAATTTGTATTGCTTCTAAAAAATGAAATTGACCTCGATAAATTCTAAGATTTTGCCATTACATTTCTACAAACATCAGCTATTTTTAGGCCAAAAATCAGAATTTTCCCACCACCCGTTCAAGAACGCACAATTTTCGGTCGTAACCAGCGTCAATAGTACAGTTGCGTACTCAAAAATCGAAAAAATCAAGTTGTGTTTTATTTCTTTTCCAGGCCGAGAAAATGGTTTTCAGCCATCAACCCACCATGAATTCATTAAGGTTCTCGAGATAATCGAGCCCAAACCTGTTGTTTTTTTTTTTGGGCCACCCTGTACACCTATTGACAATCGTTGCTAGCCAAAATGAGCAACAGGCTTGTCGATAGATGGCTGGAAGGGGAGAATGGCCGGCAGAAGGTGGGATGAATCAACGCCCGGATTGAGGGGGCAACATTTCGCGCATAGCAGACCAGGGGGGGAGGTGAAAGCATGGCCTTGTCTTACAGTCCTTCCCTTCCATTCCCTTCCATGGGAATATCGGATGTTGTAAAGGGCCGGGGCTGGGATTTCTTTGGTAAAAAAACGGAAGCCAACTCATGGCGTTGTGTTTGGCTGTCTGGGTACTGTATAATGTCAACCGGGCCGCAAAAGTTGGACGGGTACCTGATCTACTATTCGGTATCCAGAGTGGCTTCTTTGCATGGGGACATTGTTTGAATTGGGGGTTACGGTAAGCTGGCGGACAGTTTACATAAAATCTAGCTAAGCAAGTCAGAATTCTATTTTAATGGGAAGTTAAAGTCAATTCTAAAGCTTCTGGATACCAGCCTACGATTTTAAACTTGTTTTAATGTTTAATCCATTTTAAAGGCCCATTGAAGGCAAATCTATTGAGTCTGGGTACCAGCTTAGGCTTCTTTTAACTTCTCGGAGCTTCCACCAATTAGCACTATGCCATCCAAACAGTCCCCCACTCCCCTTCCCCGGTAGTGTACATAGGAAAGTAATGGAATGCCCCCAGTACTCAGCTGACCAAATAATAGCATTTCGCGGGCTCCCCCTCCCCCTCCACTCCCTCCAATAACTGACTGTCATTTGATGGACACTACCGTATCCTCCGCGAGGTAGTTCTTGATATTTTATGGGATTTTGGGGGTGTCTCTTTGTATTGCTTTCTCAGTAGTGGATAGAGAGGGAATGGAGAGGGGTAATAAATAGGGATGATGGGACACAGCGAGTTGTGAATCGGGTAGATTTATGGGAATTGGGGTGTACTTTCGAGAATCGCATGAGAATGCGAAAAAAACAGAGTGGAAAGTGGCGGGACTCTTTCAAATGGATGCCAAATTCATGGATAGAGCTAGAATTTTGAGAAAATATAAATAATTTCTTGCCATCTGACGGTACCTGAAAATTCAGATATCTTGGGTACCTGCCCCAGAATCGATTTCCGCTCTCTAGTTGGGCTAAAATACAGACAAACAGCGCCACTGACAGACAGATCGACCAACTGACAGACAAGCAGAACGAAAACCTCCGAAAACGTCTCGTTTCCAGCTCGAAATGCCACCTCCTCCTCTAAAGAGGCTAATGCCCAAAAGTGCACAATTTTAAAGGGCTCGATTCCCCGGAAAAACGGGTGTCCCCTGTGAGGGCACGGGTTTTTATGAACGGTTAGTCGCGGTCTCCTTTATCTTGGGAAATTCTCACCTTTTTCTGAACGCCTCATCCTGATCCCCAGGTCAACAGGGAGCGGTTCAAAAATAGTTTCAGGCTTTTCGAAAAATCACGAGAACTTTTAGAAACTATAGCTGTCAGCTGGCTTCAATGGTCCTTGAAAAATTGAACCTGTTTTTGCGCTATCTGACTGGCAGTGAAGCTATTTTTAGAAGTATTTTGGAAAAGAGGATTTTGTCGGTCCCCAGCTATCAAAACACAACTTATCGGCCCATTTAAAGTGTTGATGAGTAGTTAGCCGTACTGTCTGTCTGTCTGTCTGTCTGTCTGTCTGTCTGTCTGTCTGTCTGTCTGTCTGTCTGTCTGCCAGTCTATCCACTACACTGACTAACCACTAGATAGAGTTGGCCATTCCCGCCGGGCGGTCCCTCTTTATTAATGGGTCTGTCATATTTCGCGCGGCGAGGGAAGGGAAGGCTTGTGGACTCGCCCGAACACGGCCAGGCACCGACATGAGGTATGACTTTTCAGAGGGAGGGGGAGACAGTTTGTCTGTCTGTCTCTCTCTACACCTCCTACTCTCATAATTTTCATCCTAATGGCCGCGACATGTGGCCAACGTTGAGCTTGGAAAATGTGTTTTTCTGGGCCGGAAAAGTTGTGTTTTAGCCTGGTTTGTGGCCAAATAAGCAGTAAGAATTGATATACCTCGATTATACCTTTACTGCTAAGCAATTTAGCCAATCAGACCTGCAGAAAATTTATCTAGTTCGAAATTGACTAAAATTTAAATTTATAGGCTTGACTTAGCCCCCGAAAAAGTGTATTTTTCAAGGTTTTGGCATGATTTTGGGCTTATAAATATTATTAAACTTAGGTGCTACTTTAATTGCTATGAATTAACCCAATCTGCCATCCTAAGAATTATTCTAAAACTTAATTGTCTTCTTACGCCAAGGCCATACCCTGAGGGTATCTGAATCCCACCTGGCCCCCCGTCTTCAACAGGTTGTCTCCCACCCCATCATTGCCATACAGTATGCCCTCCAGATAGATCAGATCATCGCCCTGTCACTTCCCCAATCCCTGAGGGCACATTCTAGAGGTGTGCAACTTCACTTGGATGCGCGAGGTGTCAGAGGGCAAATAATAGCCGAATGATAGGGGATGACCTCCTGCTGAGAGACAGACAGACAGACAGACAGAAAGAACAACTGACAGACAAACTGACAAATACACAGCCAGATGAGCCGCTTAAAGGGGTAGATAAGCCGATAATGTACTCATTGGGTAATCGACAGCATACCAGGGCAAGGGCAAGCAGGGCAATCTTTTTTTTGGGATTGACGCAAGACAGTTGAGATTTCTATAGCAGTGCGGTACGGTTGTAAGGCAACTAGCAGAAAGCTTGCAGGAATATGCTGTTCTAAAGCACTTTTCGCCACTAATGGTCGTTTTTCTAAATGCAGGTACCCTCACTTTCCAAAACCAGACAGCTCGACAATTTGTGATTGATGCAAGACGTTCTTTAGTTATACGATAGCTCGGGCAGACAACTAGCGGAAAAATTGCAGAAATTTTCCGTAATTTCCTCCAAAATCATGGTTTTCGAGATTTTAACATTAATGGCAGGCAAAGTGACTTCAGGTGCCCCAGGTAAGCCAGAATCTTCTGCCATTAATGAAATCTTGACGCTACTACTACACTCTCACTTTACGAGGCAATAAGCCTGGGAATTAAGTGCCATAACCAGATGGGTCATCGACTTTTTACATTTATAGAGATGGAGGAAATTAAAAAGGGCAGATAGATTCTAAAGGTGCCTGAGGGCCCAAGACCCAAAAGCTATATAGCCTATACCTTTTCTGGCATCCATCAAAACCCCAACAGTCTCTGCTAACCGTCTAAGCTGTCTAATTCTCCCCCAGCTTCCGAAGCCAATTTGCCTGCCCTGCTCGGTGTTGCGTTGTTCGTGACATTCGAGGGCCCTGATTCAGGCACCCTCTCCCCCTCCCCCCGTCAGATGCCCTTCTACAGCTTCTCCTCCCCTCCGGGCCAAAGCTTCGTGCCTCGTCATCGTCGGCTCCCACGAAATGATGACTGGGGCTTTTTAAAGGTGCCCGAACAGCTCAGAAAAGCCCATTTTTATCACTCAAGGATTGGTGGGATTTTTTAGCTGACAGGTAGAATAGCTTGTAAGTTATGAATCGGCCTCAACACCACTAGTTTGCCGATTTTTCAAGAGGATTCGGATTTTCTGGCATCCAGCCAAGGCATCCGCTACAAAATTCAAAGCTAAAGCTACAAATTAGATTTTTTGGGGTATACTGTAAGCCAGTAAGCTTATTAATTAGTCTCTCCCTCCCTCTCTCTCGCTCTAATGTCCATGCTGACAGTGGGTGGAGCACCAGGCCTTACCTCTCTTTCCCCCTCTTTCCCTTATGCCCTTCTGTGTACCGTCAAGCCCCGCCCCTTTCTACCTCCTCCTCCTCCTCCTTCTCTTCCTCCCGCACCCACTAAGGCTCCTTCCCTTCCACAGGTTCAGTCTTGGCCCATGCCCTCCATCCGGCTTGGTATCTTCTCATTTGGCTAACTGGCTGTCAATTGGAGCTTATCGAGCTTATTTTGATTTTTACTTAATTTTGTCGAATTACAGTGTGCCTATTCTACAGTATGCCTGCCAGATTACTGTATTAACGCACTTTTACAACTTTTTTTATATTTGACATTAAACTGTTTCACAGCTTACCATTTCATCCCATTAAATCTAAAATATTGTAAAAAGTTTCGGAAATTATTTTGATTACAGTATCCCATACCCTGGAAATTGTATATTTTGCACATCTCTATTTTTCAATGGCCGATCTGACCGGAAACGGGCTTAATGGCAACCAACAATTTCACAACGCCTACCCCTTTGGGGTATTCAAATCTCAGACCCCCACGTGGTCCACGCACCCTTTTGCGAAATAAACTTTTGAACGTATCGACCCTCGCCTCGCCCATAATCTCAATTACCATCACCTCCCACCACTATCTGATGTCTGGACTCTCGATTTTGACTAGAATTTTCTACTCTAAACATAATAAAACCTTTTTCTGTCTAGCAGACAAGCTGGTAATGGCCTCGCAGAAGATGATGGGTCCCTCCTATGCTTCTGTTGTTGGCCATAGACGATCCACCAGCAGTGGGAATTCGCTTGATATGTCGGCTCTCAGAATGAGCGACATCATCGCCCGAACGCCTTCAGCACTTGGGTAAGTAAGCTTATTTCGATTCAGGTGCCCTCAGAAAAAGTAATTGAAATATCAGTTACCCTCTTAAATTTTTGAAAAATCACATTTTCACCTTCCCAACCCCTTTAAAACCACCCGATTTACAGCTGCCCCGAAATGCTGTCCTCCTCCCCTTCCACCTCTTCTGAGAACATCGACGTCGTCGGGAATTCCCCTGACGACACCTCGGTGATAATCAGAAGACGTACAGGCCGTGGTGTGCTCTGCCCTCTTCCCTCTATCCCCGCAAGGCAACAGCCTCAGACATCGTCTCGCAGTTTGTATCAGGTATTGTGGATTTACTTTCTCTCAGTTTGTCTGTATGTCTGCTTTCATGCCATTGCCACTGCAAAATTTCGAGCACACTTTCGTTTTTCTACGGGTGCTGCGCTTGTAAAAACGTGCCACCCTGAGAGGAAGCTGCTTCGAAGGGGGGAGCCACAGATTTTAGAAAAGATAGCGACAGGAATACCCTGTGAAGTGCAACAATAGAGAGAGAAGGAGTAGAGATAGAGAGGGATTAGATGGGGGTGGCAGACAGTTGGATGGAAAACTCTCGAGATTGTCTCGATGGCATCGAAGTGGGACAGATTTTAGGGGGATCTGGTCCTCCTGGAGGGGGATTGATACTAGTGAGGCTCAATTTCGGAGCACGGGATTGACAGGGTTGAGGGACGAGGTCGGGCTTTGATAACGCTAAGTCACTAGTTGGCTGGAATGGTATCGCAAAAATTAGGGAAACTAGGCGAGGGCGGAAATGGGGTCAATTTTGATATGAGGTACCTGAAAAATCAGGCACCCTCGGTTAAGGTCGCTGAAAAGTCAGGTTCCCTCACCAAAAACTACCATTTAGGCAAAGCGTGCCTCACTGGATTTGAAGCTCAATCAGCCACAACACCAATCTGTGCAGACGCCGCCTGTAGACCGAGGCGTTCACCACAACGCCGTCGCGTTCAAGAATCTTCTACGGGCTGAGGTTGATACCATTTTTTTATACTCGGAAACCCAGTTTCCAATTAAAATCATCGATTTCATTTCGCGGGAATCAGTAGCCAGAAAAAGCGCCAGCTGGTGGAGATTGACCTCGAGTAGGGAAAGATCGGAGAAGGACAAAGGGACCCCCACTAGACCCCCATAATCGCATCTGCCGTGCCTACCTCCTCTTCTATCAGCTCTCTTTCTCTCTCTCTTCCCCTCCCTTCTCGGTCCCTTTAAAAGGCGATGGTCCAAAGGAGAGGAGAAAAGTGCAGATTGTCTGGTCTCTCTTATCTTTCCCTGTTCTCTAGCCGCCCCTACCGCGCAGACATTTGCATGCCTTGATGGGGTCGCGCCCGGCACAGCAGCCCCCCACAACCCGGGATAGGGAACCAGGGAAGGGGGAGATAGGCCCACGATTTACCGCATTTCCGAACAAGGGCGATCATCACTGGGCGGCAACTTGCCAAGAAATGTGGAGGATTTTGGGATCTGATGGGTAGAGGTGCGAAAGGAAGCAAAAAAAGAAAGTACCTGAATTTGCATTTACCCGGGTTCCTGAATTTTCATGTACCCAAGTACCTAATTTTAACTTTCATTTACTAAGTTTAATTTCACTTTTCCAGGAACACTTGGGCATCAACTCGCACTATTTCGAGGCAATCCAAACTGACCTCACCGAGCGGGCCCGGCAAACGGCCATCGACTGGCTGAGCGACGTCAGCAAGGATGTAGGTTTTAAAGCTTTTATTTTAAACCAGGGTTGAAAAACCGCTTCGCGGCTTTTCAACCCTGGACCCGTCTAGGACTTCTGAAAATTTGACTTTACATAGGGCTTGCCGAATGCCGCTCACCAAAAAATGAAAAGCGCACGCTCCCTCCATTTTTATAGGCTACGGCCACTTCCGGTCAATGCTAATTGCCTCCTAACAAAGAGGTTTTTCGATATATTTACAAAAACTTAATTTTAATAGCGAAAACAGCCGATTTTCTTCAATTTTATATGTGTGCACCCATCTCGGGACCATTACGCACCTAATGACGTATCATACGTACCTTAAAAACCTTCCCCTGAGGCTGTAGGTGCGGTACATACTTACGGAAGTTGCATGCAAATATACACACACACACACACACACACACACACACACACACACACACACACACACACACACACACACACACACACTATTTTTTTATATATAGTAGGATTAAGTTTAAATTCAGAGCCACGCCGATGCTGGTGTTCTTCCCCTGTCCACCCTGATTTTTGATCGTTTCCTGTCGTGCCAGGGGATCTACAAAAAGGACCTGCAGGGCCTCGCGGCTACTTGCTATTTTTTGGTCAGCAAGATTAAGGTTTGTGCATTTACTTAATTTTCATGACATTGCGTTAAATATACCTTAAAAATATAAAACTTAAATCGCTAAAATTCCAGGAATCCACCCCAATCTCTGCCCGCAAGATGAGCAGCTACACGGCCGATACCGTGTCCGTTGGGCAAATTTTGGTAAGAAAAAGATACCTTAAAAAGTAATTGCAAATCTTTAGAGCTGGGAAATGCTGATCTGCCAGCAGCTGGGCTGGGATTTGGCCCTGCCGACAGCGGTCGACTTCTACGATCATGTGTGTGCCCTCTATCCTTCTCTTGGCGCATTGAGGGATGTCTTCATCGAGACCGTCCACAAACTCCAGCAATGTGAGTTTTTATACTAATTTTTTGCATGCAAATCTTTGAACTAGCTCCCATTCTATCTATCGGAAACTAGCAGAGATTCTTGGGCAACTGGCTGCGGGTTTTTCACCTTAAAATCGTTGGCTAGCTAAACTGGCGTCAACTGATCTATTGGTAATTAGCAAAGATGTCTGGGGAATCATCTAAGGCTTATTTTGATATCGTAACCGTTTAATCTGAGTGGCCTTCCATCTACTTATAACTAGCAAAGGTTCTTGGGGAATCATCCCAGGCTCATTCTCACCTTAAAATCGCCCAATCTGGCTGGCAGGCTGGCAATTCCCGAAAGGGGCCACCTGTTGTGTCTGTCAGTCTGTCATTTCGGAGAAGCTTTCTGTGTGTTCCACTCCTCGATTCCAATCTTTTCCCTTTTTCTTCTTCTTCCACCAGTCGGGGCGAGTGCTTTAAAGAAAAACCATTGCGCCCTACCGCCACGCGCCCCGCGCCTCGCAGACCACGAAAAACCAGAACCAATTCTGCTTTTTTTGGGGTTTCTTAGGTGGAGAGAGAGAGAGAGAGAGAGAGAGAGAGAAAAGAGAGAGGGAGAGAGAGAGCCAGAAAGGCAAGAGTCCAACTGGCTGAGTGAGCATCAATCCCTTGTAATCCGTAAAGTGTAGGTGTTCGTGCTCCCTTTGAGGGTAGTCCTCATCTTGCCCTTTCCTCTGTCCTCCCCACGACCTTTTCGAGACGTTCAAGGGGCTTTCAGGGCATAATTGGGTGTCAGTTTAACCGGAAATATGGATACCGTAGTCTTAGCTGAAAAGAAGGGCATAGAAAGACGGAGATTTTGCACCTGCCCTCCTCCTCCGCTCCCTAGAGGGAATCGAGCCAAGTCAGTGGGTCAATCACCTTTTGTGCCGGACAGATGAGGCAATGGAGGGGGGAGGGAGGTCTTCTCTGGCATCCATCCCCTCTTCTCGCCCATTTACCCGCTTCTGGAAATGAGCAACCGGTGTGTTTGTGTGTCACGGTTTGTCTCTCTGTCTGTCCTTCTATCTGTCTATCCCTCTCCGCATCCGCCCTACAGCACATCGCCGCCAAGCAGGGTACCTGATTTGCATAAGAATTGCGCGCGGAAAAAGACCTTTTTGTCTGGGTTTTCTGGCTAGCAGTGGAGGGAGTTGGGACCGGTACACCGTAAGAATTCGATTTTTTTTGGGTTTCTAGAAGTTTAATAGTGTGATCTCGCAGCCAGATTGAGACTCGATGATGCTCCCGCTCCTCTCCTGCCCTTAGAATTCCCCAAAAAGTCAATGATTCGCGACGGACGGGTCGGCTGCCTAGCTATGCCCTCCCTATGCAAATCTCTGTTCCCCCTCCTTTTCTTCTTTCCAGCCGTTTTTTTCTGGGTCACATAGCATGGTGAGCGAGAGAGTGTGCTAGATAAAGAGAGACAGACAGACAGACAGACAACCCGATTATAGACTGTCCTTCCTGATCCGATTCCCCTCCAGCGAAAGTGAGGGCTTGGGGGCTAAAAGTTGCGGTAAAACTCGAACTGCTAACCAATAGGAGTAACTGGGTATTCCATAACCCATTCTGACGCGTATTATTCAAAATGGCCCCCGAGGGCAGGGCTAATAATGGGGATGAGGAGGCCTCGGCTAGCGGAGGAACAAAAAGAGGGCCCTCATACCTCAGTCATGACAAATAGTTGCCGAGGGGGATTGGGAACCAAGTTTTTCATTTGGGATACTGTAGCGTGGCAGGCAGATTAGGATATGAAAAATCTTTCAATAGAAATTACCGTAAGACGGTTTAAAAAAATGAGAAAAATCCTTTTTGACGCCCAGTTTTGAGAATTTTAACTTACGGTTTAACGTTAAAAATGTCTATATATCTTTTTAAAGTATCTATTACAGGCAGATAACCTAACTAAAAACTCTCAGGGCACAAAATCGCCCCAGGGTATCAGATATCGAAAGTAACGGCTATTTGAAGGAGAGATCATCTGGGGATGATCCCCCGAGAGATGTCCCAAAAATCATGCCCCCTTTTCTCTGTTGGGGGTGTTGATGGATGGGTTAGGGCCCAGTCAAGACAAGCCATTGCCTCGTTTAGCCACAGCTGTATTGTCCTCACAGTCCCATTAGAGATTGATATTTGCATAGCCATACTCCCCTCCTTCCTCCTCTTGCTCCCCCTACTGGACCCCCTGCTGAGCTTCAACCACCTCCTTCTTGCCTGCTCACGTTTGGACAGGGAGCGGATCAGGATGTAATTAGTTGGCTGCCGTATTTGTCTGGTTGGCATGTGACGTGATCATGAGTTTAGGGTACTGTAAGGGCAGATTTGAAAATTTTAGCCCAGAAATCGCCTATCTGGCTGGGAATACGTGAATTTAAACTTCTAGTTAAATTCATAGATATTTCGTAAAATTAAAATAAGGTTCCTGAAAATTTAGGTACTCTCGCCAGGTCACTGAAAATTCAGGTACCCTAGGTCCCTGAAAATTCAGGTACTCTCCTCCCTGTTACCCCTAATCTAGCGGCATTTCAAAAAACGCGTGTGCGCATACATAGTTAAGGGCAGTAGAAGGACACGACGAGGTCAACATCCCCCCAGTTTAACAGCCCCCCATAAATGTGTGTCGGGGGCCCTTGTATGACAGCATATCTGCCCCTAGATCTGGCTATGTACTACTCGGTACCCTCACTTCTTCTTTTACTAGTCTCAATTATGCACTGACTGTCCTTTGTGGAAGGGGACTGCGCAACATTGACCTCAACCCCAAAGAGAGAGCTCTCGGCTGGACTACGGGGGATCTCACACTGGGCGCAGATGGTGGCACATGGCCTGTGTGCGCCAGTTGGGCCTTTGGTTTGGAACTGACCGATTTTTTGGGGAAAGTATTGATGCGGAAGGGTAAATTGCACGCCAGCTTACAAAATTTAATAAAGAAAAACACTAAAAATTCAGAGTTTTGGCGATATTTTCAATTTTCATATCCATCATCACCAGCCAGTTTAGCGTTTTTCGACAGTCTTGATTAGTGTAACTTAGGCAAGATCACCCTGTCCAAGCGTCTTGACCTCCTAACTGTCGTCGTCCAGCCTTAGATTCAAATCTCAATCCCATGAGGACCTCCATCCGTCATTAGCACCACACCGCCGATTCGCCCATAATTTCCGGGACCTCTTGTGAGGGAATGCGAGGCAGAGAGAGAGAGAGAGAGAGAGAGAGGCAGAGAGAGATCCCCGTTAAAATCCCTCCGGGTGCCAGCTTTTTTGCCGGCGGCTTTTTTTGAGGAACGTGTGTGGGGGGCTGGGGTTGGCCTGTAATTAAGGATCTTCTTCGACTCATTACGGATGGCTCCTGTGGACGGCAGAAGGGAAGGGAAGGGGATGAAGGGGACAGCTGTTGCATCGGATGGTGGTGGCCACAGCACATGCCGATGGTTTGAATCTGCCCCCAGAAAGCGCATGACCACATCCACTGACAGCCATTCTATGCTTACAGTAACCCGCTCAGGGAAGGATGGGCAATAATTGGGATTGAGGCCGAGGTTTAAGATGCCGCGCGCCAGGTGCGATTATTTGAAAAATCAGGTACCATGGGGGGTTCTGAAAAGGTAGAGGTACCCTCGGAAAATCTCGAATTTTGGAGCATTACTCTAGCGTTTGACGCGCTGAGACCCAGTATGAATTCCACAACTGATAAAATTACTCTAGCATATCGATTCTGATTTTTGAGACCTCTGCCCTCCCGTTAGCCCGGGTTTTCAGCGTGTGAAAAAGGTGGATCTGAGTGCCACTCCCTGCATCTGCCTGTCTGTCTGTCTCTGTCTCTCTCCCTCTCTCTCTCTCCCTTGCTCTCTCTCTCTCTCTGCCGTAAAAACTGACAGAAAAAACGATAAGCATCGCGCGTTTCTTTCTTTCCGCCGAGTCATTTTTCGCGCCTCGGCCGTGAGGGAGGGGGATGGCACGGCGGCCGAAGAGATTTTACAGGGGCGCCAAAATCGTGCGCTCTTCCCTACTGGATACTGTAGAGGGCTTTGGGGTGATTGGATGTGACCTCTGACTGCAAGAAATTACTCACACCTCCTCCGAGATCGAGGGCAGATTTTAGGGGTGTTGGCTGGCAGACAGTTGACTCTGTCCTAGGGTCTCTTAATCTTTTAAAGGGATTTAGAAGGGAGGGATGGGGGACAATAGGGTGCGGGAGAGGGTAACTGGATACGGTGGATGGCAGAAGGGAGGGAGAGGCTTTTCCCTTGGCTATCACTTGGCCCTATAAACAACAGGCACCCAGGAGGGGTGGACAGATGATTTGTGAGCACCGGATGGATACACAATATGGTGCCCCGAGGAGTAAGAGATCGACAATACGGGAGGGTACCTGAGTTTTTAGGGTTTTTTAGTTAAAAATAGTTTAGTTGGATAGCCGTATAACAAATAAGTGTATTTTGAAGCAGTTTTAGTGAGATTCAGGTACACTGCGTCATCCATGCCCCTCCTTCAATTCAAATCCTAATATATGCTCAACCGGGGGCTAACTTGAGCGGCTATTGTCTTTGCGCAATGTTTGATGTGTCTCTAGAAGGGGAGATCCCGTTTCGGGGCCAATCTGCTCTCTCTTCTGCTTGGCCAGGGCGCGGTCCCCTTTTAACTGTGGCCCATTGTTTGACCTGTGTGCCATATTGCGCCAAGGGCAACTGTTCGCACTGCATCCCCTACTCCCCTCAATAGCGCATATGGGCCAAGTTTTGAATATGCCAGAAGCTAAGTTGGCGGGCAGCTGAGTTTTTTTGGTCAAAAAATCGAAGAAATCGGCCTTCGAAGTCCATTTAAAATATTTGAAAATGAGCTGTGGTATCCAGTTCATCCTTTCACGCTCCTTTAGCTCTCGAGCAACACACCATTTTATCGAGGGTGCGGATCGTGAGGGTGGCACGCGACTCCCTTCCCCCCATGGTCCCCCTCCCTTCCCTATCTCTTCAACATATCGTATCCCCCGTCTTCTGGTCGGGATTTATGACTTCTTCGCGCACCCTCACCGACAAACAGTCTACCGCTCTTTCTATAAAATAACATAGCGAGATTTTTAAAGGGGGATCGGTAGGGTGTGCCCGCTTTTACCGTACCTAAAAGCATTGTCGGCGACCACCCAAGATACCAAAAGCTCTTTCACAGCGCCAACTGTTGGCACCATTTTTCCATTTCGACTCGGTTCCCCGACTGACAGAACATATGTTTCCGGGGTTTCTGGGGTCGTGCTCTCCTGGGGTTCCCTGAAATGGCTTGAAAACGGCGCGAAAACCGGGTTCTTCGGAGAGGTGCCCCCTGTCCCCCAGATAGCCCCCGGAAAGGCCCGAAAAACTCGGTATAAAAAGCGACTAATGTGGGCTGGAGGGTGGCGGATCCGGAAAGAAAAAAGTGATGGGGGAGGGGAGGGAGGGGATTCGAACCAGGGTCCCCCATATGTTGTCAACGCATGGAGTCGGAGGACTGGCTAGAAAAAGAGGCGCTGACTGCTCTTAGCATTTGTCTCAGCTCTTTCTCCTCTTTTCTGGCTGCTTCTCAACCGCTCATCGGGGCCGAGACTTTTTGCGGGGTGCGAGGAGGACTCTTGTGCCCCGCGTCAGGACATCCCGCTGTGAGACCCCCGAGTAGAGGTCTCACACCTCTGCCTGCCCCTCATTTTGTACTGGCAAAAGGGGGTGGGTTAGACTAACTGACTAACTGGAAAGGTATAGGAATCAGCTAAAAATCCCTCAAAAATTACATAATTACGTTAGCTGTATGCAAGGGCACCTGAATTTCACCTTACCCTCTAGTTAGGCGGGCGAGTGCCTGAATCGGGCACAAAAGTGACATCATCCCTTTAGTTGCTTGCCAGGGTGCCTGATTCCAACCTTTCCACCCCTCCTGGGCCCCGACAGTGGCCCTAAAGGCGCCCTGTTTGGCAGGGAGCTGTAGGGGGCTGATGGCTATGGCGCAACTGGGTCACCCCCCAGTACGCCGAGCACCTGTAAACAGCACAAGGAGGGGGGCAGTCGGGATTCGGGTCACACAGCTAGCTAGAAAGAAGAAGGATTTGGGCACCTGGCGCGCCCATCTTGGGCCATTCTTGGCCGTCAGGTCAACGAAGAAGAAAGGGGGAAGAGCATTCAAATTGGTCATCAGGGACAATGGAGGACAGTAGGGATCTTGGGGATTAAGGGAGTTGATTTAAGACCGGGGATTATTAGGGGTTATTAGGTTTTTAGGGTGGTGTAACTAGGGTACCTGGATTTTCAGTTACCTTTTTTGGAGAGTACCTGAATTTTCAGGCACCTAATGAAATGAAGGGTGCCTGATTTTACGAACCTCACATTCCCGCAAAATCCAGACAACCAGAAAGGGCTGCACTTCCAGTCTTCCGATAGCCATCTCCATCTCCTAGCCAACACACACCCTGTCTCCACAGCTTTCCCCCTCCATTCTTCCTCAAATCCAAATCCACCCCTCCTATCCATTCTATATTTCAACCATTTCAGCGTACAAACTCGCCCTCCTCCTTCCATCCCTCCAGACATGTCTCGCCCTCCTTGCCGCGGCTACAACTCGTCGTTCCCCCACTCTTATTGCTGAGGCGAGGACGGCCATCGCGGAGATGTTCAATGTGGATCTGGCCCTTCTCGAGCCCTACCTCACCCATATTCATGTCTATTGCCAGGGGAAGAGGCCAAAGTATGGGCGGAAGGCACCGCCATCCACTTCCGAGCAGCGTGCCACCCCGGAGGTTTGTATTTTTTGGATTTGTGGGATATTTCTGTAAACTGACTTGTTATCTACATATTGGAAATACAAAAAGATTCTAAAAGCTCGATTAAAACCTTTGAGAGGATACCTCAAAACCCATCTACCCTCCAAGGTCCTTGAAAAATCAGCTACCTTTCTTAATGCTCGATTTCCAGGTGATCCCCAGCACCCAGTCGACGCACACGGATGTGGAGAAGCTAGTTGCATGCCGTCATTCCCTTCCCGCGACCCCTCTCAACGATTCTGGCTTCTCCTCGACAGTCTGTTCTCCAGATGGAAGCCATAGATCGGCGGGTCCTCCTCTACCCGAGATCGATTCCGACTGTTCACCTCCAAAGATGCGGAGGTTGTCCGTGGAATAGACCAATTGTCTTATTTGCCACTATTTTGCATTGCCTTCTAAGCACCAATTGGCTTCATTTTAATTTTTAAGTATCTATTTCAATTATTTTTGATTATAGGCCCGATCTAATCCCAAACTGCCAAACAATACATCTTAAATGATGTCTATTTTCTATTAGTCAGCCCCAAAAGACACCGAAATATTCCTCTCCAAAAACACAAATCTAGCCTGAAAGTGGCAATTCAGTTACCGTATTTTTGTATATTTTTCTATTTATTTTGTCTCTGTCGATCAGATGCAATTTGTCCTTTCCCCTCGTTGTAATAACTGACGGGCAATTTACACTTTTTTTGATCGAATCTACAGTATTTCGTCATATCCCACTTTTTCGTGCTCTTAACTGTCACCATCCCTTTAATAAGGTGTACTTCTTACAATTAAAAATACCAATATTCAAGCTGTCTGCCCGGTTCGATTTTTAGAGGTTTTCCGAAAGGTTTTATTGTATAATTAAATTTAAAAAAAGGAAAATCTCAAAAAATCCTAAAAATCTCGGTGTTTCCACCCCCCACCCCATCCCCTGGAAATTCATTCAATTTTTTGAATATTTCCAAAAATTTCCCGGCCACTGGTAGCTGGCGGATCAGCAGCGGATTATACGCTTTTTGTGGTACGGTAGTACGTTACAGTACGCTAGAGTACGCTAGAGTACTCTACCGCACGATAACTTACGGGGTGCTGTACGCTGCAATGCGCTACAGTACGCCATAGTACGATACAGTACGCTACAATACCCCTAAAAACGCCAAAAATCCGCTCAAGATCTCCCGCTGAGCTATCGGTGGGGGGAACGTGATTAGTCAAAGATCCCCTTTTATCGCTTGTTGCACATATTTTCATGACATTTTTCGATTTTTCTATTTTTTTGTCTGGCAGCAGAAATGGTGGGGTACTTGGATTAAATTTTAAGGTCTGAAAAATTAATTAAATTTTGAAAAATCAAAATAAATAAATTTTGAAAAATTTTTAATTTTTGCTTTTAAAAACCCCGTCATTTTGAGTTTGCCCTCCACTGTGTATAGAAACATTCGGGGGCCAATTAGATGTTCTAAGCGGCCCTCTACCTCGGTTGAAGCCTTACCATTTACATTTCCATTTTCGTTTCATTTTTTGTATTATTGATATTTTGATGTACCCTACCCTAATTGCTCTGCCCTATCCCGCACTGATGCTCAGTATTTTTGCCGAAATAAATATTGCGATTCGAGAAATATTCGGTTACGCCATAAATATGCACGACAGAGTGATTCGTAAACAGTTAAAAGTGACAAATACTCTTCAATTTAGCGAGAAAGCCATTTTTATTGTCAGATTACACAAACAGCTAGCAAACTTACCAGGATCAGGTTTAATTTTAAATGACCATTAAACTAATTTATCCCAGTCCACCAAAATTCATGGGAGTTTAGCTAGCAAAAAGTAAAAAATCACGCAAACCCCAGATTCCCCGATAAAACTCAAGATGACCTGTCAGTTTCTCGAAGCTGTCTCTCAGATTTGCTAAATTTGGCTTCCGTTTTGAAATATGGCAATTAATTCCCAACCGGCCCTCTCTAATTCAAACCGCCCAGCCCTGGAGGGATACGGTAATGATGGGTTGCTTGGCGGGTTGTGGCTGCGTCAACCGTCGTTATTTTGAGCCCTCGGGGGCCCTGGGTGAGGGAGTGTGAGAGACAGAGAGGCCGAGAGACAGAGAACAGGAATTCCGGGTCATTTGCATGCGTTGGGGGATGGTTGATGTGGGGATGAAAAGGGAAATGTTGCCCGTTGCGGGCTATGGTCATAAATGGGGCGCCTCATTTTCATACAACAGAAGCGCCAAAAGACAACCGGGCCCACTAGGGGTTTGAATTGGGTGGCAAAGACACTGGCGAAACCTAAAAACTAGCGTTTTACGGCCAATCTTGAGGATACGGTGTGTGAGCAATGCAGGTACCCCAGGGTACCTGAACATCCAAAATGGCTTAAATCTACCAGGAGTATTGTTAAAAAAGGTACTGTCTGCCAGGGTACTTTTTTCTGGATTTCTAGAAAAGCAGATTCTAGTGTACGGTATTCACTTACCTGATTCTTTGGAGTTGGAATTCATTAAGGGTTCTGATTTTTATTGCTACTTCCTGCCCTCCAGAAGCGCCATTCATTCACTTTTGCCGAGCGACTGTCGGAATTTTCGGGAACTGTGAATTCAGTTGACTAAAAAACTGTCAACTAAAATTTCACAGGGTGCCTGAATTTCACTTGTTGGAAATTTTAATTTTTGAAGGCGCCTATCCTTTATTTCTCCTTTCTGCCTATCAAAAACCCCATTCCTACACCCAGATAGCTAATTGCATGCGAGAATGGCCACCTGTACACCATAAGCCCCTTCCTTCACATCCCGGATTATGACGTATCTCGCTGTCTCTCTCTCTCTCTCTCTCTCTCTCTCTCTCTCTCTCTCTCTTTCTCTTCCCGTATGAGACAGCTGTCGAGTGAGAATACCGCCAAAGACCCCCGACCACAGTTATTAGGCATTATACAGTCCGAGGGCTATGATCGGTGTATTGCTGAGGGCACAGTTGTTGCGCAAGGGGAGAGGTCGGGCCCTCTCTCTCTACGTAAAATGCCGGCCATCTAGTAGAGAGAGAGGGGGGATCGACCTAATAAACAATCGGATCGCCTGTCTCTATCTAGAGACATGTCGGCCGCTCACTTTGACACAAAATAATATGTCTCAACAGGGGGGAGCAGGGCTGTCAACAAACTGCCACATCAGCCATATGGGGGGAAAAGGAACGCGGTTTTGACAAAAAAAAAAATCGATTTTCTGGATTACGGTAGGGGTTATTGGGTTTTAAATTTACTAGGGTACTAAGTGGTAGGTATTATATCGATACATCATCTAAAGCCGCTTCAAACTTGTTTTCTTAGGATACCTGAAATAGGGTACCTGATTTTTCAGATACCACTTTGTTCAGTTCAGAGAGATTCAGATTTGCTGATTTTGATGAAATTGGCTTTTCCGGGCTTCGGTAGGGGCAGCTAGTTTTTAAAATTGTTAATATCCATGTTATTTCATCCCAACATCCGAGCAATCCCAAGCTTTTTTTGCTAGGGCACCTGATTTTTCAGGTACCCATGAATGGCGCCCCGGCCGTGTTGCCCCTTTGCTGTTTCCGCCCTTTCCCACCCACAAAACTTGGTGCTTCCCATGGTTCTCCCGGCGGAGAGCAGGGCAGTGTAGATGATGATTGTTGCCGTGGCCATTCCATAAGAGCATCTCCATCGTTTGAATGTCCGCTTGATATTCAAGTACGGCAAAGGGAGGGGTGAAGGGGAAATGCCTCCAAAAACGGCCCGACAATATTCAACAATTACCGTGGCCTGCCAGATAGCCCTACGGTATGGCAAAGTGTCTTCTGGCTACCGTAAGCCGCGTTTTGAATAGCGGCTGGCCGGTAGGTGGACTCTACCTCTCTCTACCCCCATCATCCGCCATTTCTAGCTGCCAAATGGGGCGACTGTCACTGTCACTCAGCCCCCGGGCGTTTACTCGGAAATGGTCTCTGCTAGCCTGCCTCTCTCTATCCTCTCTATCTCTCTGTCTGTCAGTCTCTCTATCTGTCTGTTTGTACATCCGGTAGTGTGGAATTTAGAGGTAGGGGGAGCCTGTTCACGGCAATGATCAAAGGAGGGATTTGAAAGAGGGCAGAGAAGTACCCTCCCTCCCTCTGGCCCACCACACAGATAGATCCACCGTTGACAAAATACAGCTCTTCTCTCTGTCTGTCTCTCTGTACACAGCTCGGATATTGCGCTATTCCCCCCTGGGGGGTCCCCTCGGTGTAATGAGCCAGAAAAGTTGCTGTTTTTTAAACCGTTCGCCCCATCAGGGAGCAGGTTTTAGGGGAAATTGATGGGTGGGCGGCAGAATGGAGAGGGATTTAAAAAATATTCAAAATTTGCTGTCGCAGTGCCTTTAAAAATCAGGTACCCGGGTCTTCAGGTACCCTCTCTCAAAACCTAGTTTCGGGCGAGAACTATTGGAAGTTTGTCAAGCCAAGTCAGGGATTTTGCAGCTCGTGCTCCCTGGCAAAGAGCAGGAAGCCCGCTTCAGGGTCCCCAATTCAGGTACCGTTTCAATTGCTTCAATTCAAGTACGATTTTCAGTACCCTATCAGATCGGGCTCCTCATTTGCCAACCCGCCCAAATCCGTTCGAAACAAGGGGTTCCGTCAAAAATTCAAACCGTCCATGTGTATGCCCTGCCATCGGCCAAGTTGGGACGTGCGTTCCTTTTTACGAGTCGCGGCATAATGAATCACATTGGGGGACAGGAAGGAGAGAGAGAGAGAGAGAGAGAGAGAGAGAGAGAGAGAGAGTAGAAGGCCGACATCTCACCTTTAGATGGGGAACGGAAGGAATGAGAGGAGGGATCAGAGGGATTTGAGAGACGGAGAGACATTTAGAGAGGTGTGAAGTGAGGGAATAGTCGAGATAGCGATCATCTAAGCCCTTCCCTCTCTACACCTGTCTGTAAGTATGCGGTAGTGAAGGACGGTCTAAAGGGGACGTCCGTGTCGGTTCAAATGGCACCCAGATTGCCGGATCTTAGACGGATCTAATTTTTTCGAGGGATTGGAAAATTCAGGTATCTGAAAAATCAGTGCCAAACCAACCCCCAATCAACCCTGAAACCCCCACTTAAACACAAATCTTAATTCGATAATCACTGGAATCTGAAGCCTGGCACGCAGTAGGAAACTGGGAAAAGGCTTCGGTTAGTCAGGAATTTCCTATACGCATTAATGGCTTTTCAATAAAAGAAAATTCAGGCACACTCACTGAAACGCTAGTTTTGGCTTCCAACTACTGGAATGTGAAGCTTGGCACCCAGGACGAAGCTCGCCAAGCCTAGGCGGCTTAATGGTACGGTAGATCCGCCCGCTTTCTCGAAATATACTCAAACACTTCAAAAAGTTTTTAGCTTTTCCAGGATTTTATTCATGAAATTTACCTTCTAGTAATTAGCTAAACAATTAGATATATTTAATTCAGATGGCAATGCGGTTCTAGACGATGCAGTGTGCACCTGTTGCCGCAAAACCGAATTGCCGATGGGGAGAAAAGGGAGATGTCTATCTGGACACATGGCTCTGATCAGCCAGATGCTCTACCTATACGCCAACAAGGTCAACCAACCCATAGCTAGGGACTGGAAAATTCGAACTGTATGCAAAATTCTAATTTTAGGAGATATTTGGGTTGTTTGGATCTTTTTTTCTGCCATCCATTCCTACCAAAGTTGATGAAAAATTCGGGCTACAATCAAAATTCAAATTTTTTAAGGTATCTAACGTCGTTTCTCTTCCTTTCTGCCATCCACTTATCCGAAATCTACCGAAAACAAAGAGCTAGCTGGCAAGTGGAGTAGATTCAATTCGTGTGTCTCCCGTCACCCCGTTACTCCAACATCCTGATTAATTGCCGCGTCGCCTCTCTTTTCGTGAACATCGTTTTTTGAACACGGCGCGCGCCGACGTTCAAAAAACTTGCGACAACTTGGGAAACGCACTAAAGAGGATTTTTGCGCATTTCTTTCAGAAAAGTTTACAAAATTCCGTGATTTATACGCTACCGTAACCCCGGAAAAGTCGGCCATTTAGTGATTTTTGTGAAGACCAGGTTTTTTGCAAAATTTTTAGAGTACGGTAGCCCAGAACGTACCGTAATCTGTGAAAGACTGTAATATGACCTGCAGCGGACCCTACAAATAATCGTTACCTGAAAAATGCTGTCATTTGGAATTATCGTATTCAGTCAAGTATTCGAAATGGCAAACTGCCATCCGGTCCACCGTATCCCATCAAAAAACTCGGCCAATGAGAGAATTTTTATACGAATAATTTATGTATACTGACAGCCAACTAATGTTTATAACACGAATTTACAAGCAAAAAATGGGTATATACTATTATCGTAGTCGCTGAGAACGGAGAACCACGTTCCATTCTGACACATCGAACATTTCGTATTATCGATCTGAATCAAAAATTTGATGGCGCCTTTAAATCAAGTAAAATAAGGGTCCCTGATTTTCCAGGATATCTCAATCACAATTAACCTTTTAAGATACTTTAAATTGAGTTAAAATTAAATTTAACAAAACGAGGATCCCGGTACCTAGGTACCTCATTTTCAATCATTTGTTTTTTTATATGTGTTTTGATGTTAAGCGTCTAATAAAATATTCCATACCATAAAATGCCTTCCAAATTCGTCATTGCACAGATCGGGGGCGTAGTCAAACGGTGTCCCGTCACTCCATAGCCATGTTTGATCATGGTAATCACTGGAATAGAAGGAAGTTAAACGATTTTTATGCTTAGGGATGGGTTTACTAGGCCACAAACTACAAAAAACCTTTTAGTAAGCTGAAATGGATGCCGTTTTATCGATTTTTACGGTAAATCCACATTTTGTAGGCTACAAACTACAATAAAAAGCTAAATTACCGATAAGAGCCAAGAAGCGTGATGCTGATCCAATCATTCGCCACAACATCACAATTTGTCGTGTATTTTAGATCTGAATAAACAAATGTTCTTAACTCAATCTTAAAAAATACCCAAAATAAACTGATTCTCCTCGAAACTATGTACAGAAGCGAGGTGGGAGTGTTGTGAGCGGCAGTAGGTCTCTCCGTCAGTCCACGACATATTTGCGCCAATCTAAGCAATACGTGAAATTTACGCACGTATCGTTAGTACGGATGTATCCATCGACTGTCAGTACGAATTTACGGACATACCGTACCCAGCTACATAGCTACTGACTATCAGTAAGAACTTACGCACGTATAATTCGTAAGCGCGCAACTACTGTCAGTAGGAACTTACGTAATAACACGCATTCGTTTTGTCAAAATACGACCATTCCGTCGGGCATTTCCCAGGCCATTTGGCTAAAAGCCAGCTAAAATTTTAAGCAAATTTTTAGCAGTTTTACTAGTAATTGCCGGTGTTGTCGAATCTGTAGTTTGAGGTTGAATTCCACACAGAAACGCCGCTTTATCCTCATCACAATCGGCCGAATGCCAGAGTTGATCTAAAAATGGCTTAATTGGCTGGCCACGATTATTTTAGAGCTCCAAAAATTACTCAAAAAACTTTGAAAATTATATGGCTAGCTAAATATTGGTTGGCTGGCAGCCAGCAAAGCTTTCAGAGTCTTAAAATAACTTTAAAAGCTATAATTATTGCTATGGCGTTTTAGGTGTCGTTTAACTGGCTGGAAATATATATTTTTTGCAATTGAAAGTTATTTAAAAAAGCCCTAATAGCTTGAAATACCATTCAAATGGAGTTGTGCACAGTAATTGCCGTCAAATGGTTCTTGTTTTGCCCAATGTTCATAGTCCCATTTTGAAGTGTCATCCCAACCCCATACCTGCAACATCCGCCACTTTAGCTAACGTCATTTTTAGCGTACTTAGCATCAAAAATCGTTTAAAAAAGCCTAAAAATTGTTGGAAAAAGTTACCTGAAATTGGTCAGCATGCATCCCTAGCCAAGAAGTTTTCGTCTTTGGGAAATCTGAAGCAAAATGTACGAATTTTAGGTACTTTTTCAATACCGGGGGGGGACAAGTATCTTTATTGAGATTCTGGCAAGATTTAGCGATATTTCAAGTAGAAAACTGTTTAGCAAACTTAGAAAAGCGCTTAAATTTTTGAAATTTTACTCTAAAAATCGTAATTTTTTTTGGTTTTAATCATTTTTATGAAATGTTATGATAAACTGACATTCATCAACATAGGCAGACAGGAGAATATTCTCGAATAGATTATGAATCGAGATGAGATGTCCTCCAACCTTTCCACATGCTTTTGTCGCAGCTGAATAGTTCACTTCTGAAATTTGTTTCATTCAGGTCCGCCACTACTTTTTCTGATTATCGAACAAGATTTCCTGCGTTTCTAAACCTGGAACATATAAATTTTGACCAAAAATTAAGAATAACAAGCGAAATTGCGCAAAATCCATACCAGTATTGATCGGAAGCAGACAATAACCCAGGTCATCTTTCCATTCGGATCCATTTGGACAGGTAATTGCCAATATGGCTGGCGAATTACCGAGTAAAATTATGAATAAAGGGTACAAAATCATTTAGTGAATTTTAGGAGACAGAAGAGAGACAGGAGAGGCAGACACCACGTGGCTCCTTATCAGCCAGAAGACGTGATGGAGTGGCTTCAGATTTTTTTCAAGTTTCCGCTACATCACAAATCCGGGTTTTTATAATTTTCTATGCTAGTCAGTAGCCACAAGAAAACGAATAAATATTAAAATAACCTAAACTGGCTCGAATACCATCTTTACCTTCTGAAAAATTTGATTTTCTGGGTAGTACAGCTCGGAAAATACCTTAAAACTCTGCATTTCAAGCCAGTTTCGAACTTCTTGTTTTGTTGTAATTTTGAACTGTCATGTAACCTTTCTAATGACAACATTTGAAAAAAGCTATCTCAGTTGTTTACAAATTTTTACGTTTTCTAAAAACACCGAATCAAGGATTTTCTCGAATTCTTCTCGTTTCAATGTCCAAACTGTCTCGTTGGTTGTTATCTGACTCTCGAAATCTTTCTCCAAATTAGGACGAACACACGCGTTTGCAAGGAGATGAAATTTTGGGGGTGAAAATACCTTTTTACACTCGCCCAATGGCTCGAATTGTTGGAGCACAAACTCGAGGCCCGGGCACAAATCAGATCGTCTTCAAATAGAAAAGGCTGCTGCGCGCTTTTTTGTTGTATTTCGTGTTGGAGGGATGACAATTCGTATTAGTGGACGGGCCAGTGATAAAAATAAGCCTATATAACACTGGAAAATCCCTGTTTTCATGGCTACGCTGCCCAATCGCTTGTCTGATTCTCTAGCCCTTCGATAACGCCTTTTTAGCTTTTTTATATTAATTTGTGTTAACTGGATGCCAATTAATTATAGGTGAGAGGTAATTGATAAAAACAGAAATATACAATGCTTGGAACCCGGTTTTGCTGCCATGAAAATCGGGTATCCTTTCCGGCTGTTTCCTAGTTTTCCAATTTGTCTGTATCATTTTTTCACGTCTTTTATATTATTGCTGTTGCCTGGCTGAAAATTGATAAAAATAAAACTTTCTAACCCTCAAAAAAACCTGTTTTCATACCTGGAAAATCAGGTACCCCCTGCTCCTCTCCTCCCTAAATAAATAGACCTAAACATCGCCTCAAAAAGTTCTTTGGGGCCCAGTTTTTATTTGTTCTTCAAGCAATTCGCATTTTCCACAAATTCTCGGGTCTTTCAGTTGTTTTCGAGGGGGGTTGGGTGGTATTTCTCTTATCAAATTGGGCAGTGATAGCCCCCTTGGAGAGGGTCATATAAAGACGAGAGATCCGGAAAAGGTGGTCTTATAGTCTTATTGTCGGCCAGAAAACTCTTTGTGGTGAATTTTTGTCGGAATTCTCTTAACTGCCTAGCAATCTTGCATTTAAAAAGTTTAGCTCTAGATAGACTTAATCTTTTGGGTGGTTGACGTTTTTATAATCGAATTTTCGAACTGAAACCCTATTTTAGGTGCCATTTCTCTTATTTGGCTGGAATTCCACTCTTTAAAAAAATCTTATTTATCGGTTGTAAAGTTATTTAAAGTTTTTCTAAACAAATTGTCCGCCAGAAAGCCTTTTGTAGCCAATTTTTTGCACGAATTCCTTATGCGCCAAATAATTTACGCTTTGAAAGGTTTAATTTACAATTTTTAGGGTAGTTAACGTCTAATCGATCGATCGATACAAAATGCCTTGCTATCATGCCGTAAGTTCATAATTTTCTATAGCCTATTCATTTTCTATTTTAGTTGGTGGAAAAGCAACGTGCTTATTTCAAGTCGGGCGCGACGAGACCGTTGGAGAACAGAAAGGTACCTTGATTTTCGAGCTTTTTGCGGTCATTTTTCAGCTTTGTAAGCTATTTCCAGGGCTTTTTAGTTATTTCGGTACAAATTTTTGTAGTTTATATCCAATTTTCCTTTCAGGAGACGCTCAACAAACTGAAGAAAATGCTGGAAGAAGATGGGGAACAGATCGCAGCGGCTATTTTCAAGGATTTACACAGGGTATGCAAAAAAACTTGTGCTTTATCGATTGTTGGCATGAATTTTTGTCAAATACTTGAATGACTGCTGACAGTTAGCGAATGGTGAAACTGACAACTTGGAAAAATTGACAACAATCGATGAAAATAAGTGATTTCTTTTTTGAGGACGGCCATTTCGAGACATTCGGTGTCACCCATCAAATAAATGAGACGCTGGAGAAGCTGGAAGAGTGGAGTGCTCCTACTAAGGTATTTTAAAGGGGCTGAGAAGGCACACGGGTGGTCAACGATTGGCACGCGCGCCGTAACGCGTCTTTTTTGGCGCTCCCGTTGCTTTGCCTGGTTTTCCTAATAAAACTATTTGGAGTTAAATTTATGACTTTATTTTCGGTATTTTTAGCTATTTAATCCGATCTTCAGTTTTAAAATCCGAAATTGGACTAAAATTCACAAAAAAATCGGTTACGACAGGTATTTAGCCTGTGCGATAAAAAGCTGATCCGGTTTTCTCTGGGTTTTTGGCCGTTTTTGTTGCTAAAAATATTTTGTAATGCTTTACAAAGTATCAACTATAAAAGTTGCGTGTTTTCAGCTGTCCTCCGACGGAAACGACGAGCTGTTCATTGTTCGTGAACCTGTTGGAGTTGTGTTGGTCATTTCCCCATGGAATTACCCGCTTTTCACCTCGGCTCCACTCGTTCAGGTAGGTCAAAAGCAATATACTTTAAAACTGATTAATAATAAAGGTCACAAAACTCAATTTTAGGCCCTTGCCGCGGGAAATACGGTAATTCTGAAGCCATCGGAGCTGGCACAGCACACCGCTCAAGCATTTGAGAAGATTATCAACAAACATTTTGATGAAGTAAGCCGAAACCGAACCTTTTTGTATAAGTCTAGAAATGCGTAGGAACTTAATCGAAAGTGTTTTAATAGTGTTTTTAGTAATCTATAACTATTTTCAACTAGAAAAACAATCTAAAAACTTTTAAAAAATTCGAAATTTCAGTTAAAAAACGATCGTTTTCGATCGAAAAATCGATATTTTTGATATTTTTTACTGAAAATTGCATAATGTTTTTTTTCGGTTTAGAAACACTTCCACGAATTATATTTTATAAAAATCGAGAAACGTTAAATCCTAATTATTTTTGTTCAGAACGTTTTTGCGGTGGTAAATGGAGCGGTAGAAGAGACGACGGCCCTTTTGAGCGAACGTTTCGATCATATCGTCTATACCGGAAATCCGGCCGTCGCAAAGGTATCCTTAATAGATATTTATCTTAACTGTCTACCATTAAAGCGCTATATAACTTTATTAAGATTGTGATGGCGGCCGCAGCCAAGAATCTGACCCCTGTCACCCTTGAGTTGGGTGGCAAAAAGTACGTTTTCTGGGCCGATACTCATCAAAACTGATTTTTTTTAAATTTAGTGAGATTTAATGCAATTTTTTATAGTCCAACCGTGGTTCTGGATGATGCTGACGTGGCCCTAGCCGCTGAAAAGATCGCCAAGGCCAAAATGATGAACTGTGGACAGATTTGTATCAATCCCGATTATGTCAGTTTCGCTTTTTAAGGTAATTAATAATTCTTAATTCAGGTGCTCACCACTTCAATCACAAAGCCCAAACTGATCTCTGCCATTCAGCAAGTCTTTGAGAAGGAGGGAGAACTCAAGGAGAACAAGGCTTTTGCAAGGATCATCTCGGAACGCCATTTCGAGTGGGTACCTCATTGAAGTTATAGAATTTAAAAAACAACAATAAAAACTATCTAAAAACTTTTTAAAAAGTCGAAATTTTGCTCAAAAATCGGCCGTTTTGGCCGAAAAACGATATTTTGGATATTTTTGATAAAAATTTGTAAAGTTTTCACGTTTAGGAATTGGCCATTTAGAAACACTTCCACTATTTATATTTGAAAAATTAAATCCAAAGGAAAAAATTGGTTTCCACCCCCGATAAGGGGAAAGAACTGATCATCGATTACGCGACCGCGCGCCCAAAATGATCGCGTAACCGGTTGGACGGTGGGTTCCTCATTTAGGATGCAGGAATTTTAAAAACTACTTATAAGGAGTGCTTTTTTTGAGTCATACGCAAATTATTTCCAAAGATAGTGCATTCGATAGAGAATTTCATTCTGAGTAACACTATAAGGTTCATTTTGCAGAATGGCTGTCCCCGATTTTATAAAATTAAAATACTAGTGACCGTCTCTTACCATGAGCGCCTTTCGAGCCAAAAGATAGGCTTTTGGGTGCAGTTTTAAAATTTTATAAAATCAGGGATAGCCATTCTGCAAAAAAGAACAACGGGGTTTTTTCAGAATCGAATTCTCTATCGAATGAGCTAGGTCTCGTAAGGTTTTGCCGATGACTCAAAAAAAAGCACTCCTTGTTAGTCGCCTAAAAACATTTGCATCGCGTAATCGGTTAGACAGCTAATTGATATAACCCTCCCTTTCTATGTTACCGATCATTTCCAGCCGTCTAAAAGCGTTGACCGAGAAAACAAATGGTAAATTGGCATGGAAAGCAGGAGGAGAAGAGAATCGATCAGAAAGATATCTACCACCTAGTATCTATGAAATTGAAGAAAATGATGAATTGATGAAGGATGAGGTATTTTGAATAGTTATTAAATTGAATTCAAATATATTTAGATATTTGGCCCAATCCTTCCAATTCTGACAGTCGATAATCTGGAGAAAGCTCTAGATTTCGTGAAGGAAAGGGAGAAGCCATTGGCTGCTTATATTTTCTCCAAAGATCCCGAGGCTGCTAGACGGTATTTTTAACCTAATAAAAATCACAAAAAAAACGCTAATAAATCTAGATTTATCACGGAAACTTGGTCGGGTGGAGTGTGTGTCAATGATGTTCATTCTCATGCTTTTTGTAAGTTATCAAAATCTATTAAAAATAAATACAAAAATTTGTAGCGCCATCGGTTCCATTTGGAGGTGTCGGCAATTCTGGATTGGGTCGTATTAATGGGAAATATTCATTCGACAATTTCACCCATGAGAAGGCTGTTCTGATTAGGGGTGGAGTGTCCGTTCCACAGAATAAACTTTAATTTGTTCTCCTGTCACTTGCTACAATTTGGATGAAAATAAAGAATTTGTAGTCGTGAAATCATGCATCTCGGCCGCGGCGGCACTTTTTGGGGACCATGACAGGTTAGCAACGACATTTGAGCAACTCGGCAAAAACGACATTTGAGCAACTTTCGCTAGAAAAAAAGAGAAAAAGCATATAAAATAGCAGTTTTCATTACTTTTTCTTAGTTTTAAAAATTTTTGGTGTTAACTAAAGTCTTCTAAAGCTTAAATTGTACCCCGGATAGGCTGGTTTTTTGCAGGATATATGTATTTTCAGCTAATTAGCCTTGCTTCTTCTGAATACACTACTTTATAAAACTTTTGTGCTTTTGTATATTGTTTTCTTGTCTAAATCATCGAGAAACAAGTTTTTAATATCAGGAAAGTATAAATAAGGGCCAAACGTGATTTTTTTTTTACTGGAAAAGCCCAGCAAATCGCCGATAAAGTATACATTTTGATTAGATTTCTTTTTCCCAAGTCCATTTTATCAAACATGTGGATGCATTTGCGCGGAAATGCTACGGACAAGCCACCAATAAAGCGAAAACCGGATAAAACTATCTTTTGAGTGAACACACACGAAACGGCGTTATGGAAGACTCACGGACCGAAAACCGGCCTATCCGGGGTATAATTTAAGCTTTAGTTAACACCAAACATTTTTAAAACTAAAAAAAAGTAATGAAAACTGCGATTTTATATGCCTTTTCTCTTTTTTCTAGCGAAAGTTGCTCAAATGTCGTTTTGGCCTGTTTGCTTAAAAGTCGCAGTTGCTCTCTTGTCGTTTTTGCCGAGTTGCTTAAATGTCGTTGCTAACCTGTAATGGTCCCAGTTTTTGAGGGCCCTGACTACAGACTACAACACTAAACTACTGGGTGTCTCAAAAAAAGCACCCCGCCGGCATTTTGCCTTATTACATCCAATCGGTCCCAAAATTGGCCCAGAGTTGTAACAGACCGTAAATAACCACAATCCTGAGTTATAGCCCGATCGCTACAGTACTTTTTGAGATACAACAAAAATAAACTTTAAAATGCGTTTTTCATAGGGTTTTCGTCGGAATCGACCTTTCGAATATTAAGTGAAAATAAAGCGACAAGCCTTCTTTACCCCTTAATAAATGTGACAAACCTTAAGAAGTGTGACATCTGGAACCGGATGTTGTGATTGTGTCTTACGCAAGTACATGGGATATCTTGCAGAGATCCTTAGCGATGAGATCTTGCTGAATTATTTCACCAAGCTGTTCTCTGCCCTCCAGCTTAGATATCCTAAAAATTTGGCGGGGACCGTAAGCCCCCTTAGGTGTCTACAGGCGCCAAAAGCACATTTAGGGACTGCAGGGTGCTTGAATTGAGGGTATCTGGATTAGGGTATCTGAATTGTAAGTTCCTTTAAAACGGAACTTTCTGGATTTTCGTTATAATTTTGTGCTAACTTAATGGCAGTTTGCGGAATTAATTACATTCCAATTCTAGAAACCACAGGGATTACGGTAGCTGGGGAAAGCTGCAGGGTGCTTGAACGATGTGCTTCAGATGACGTACAGAATAATTTCATCTTTCCCTACCCCGCTAGATCTGATAATAAAGCGATAACTGAAAGAATTATATCATTTGGATCTATTAGAACGGATGCGGGTCCCGCCAAGTGAGGTGATTTTGACATTCGATGCCATTATCATCCTAAAAATCAAAAAAAAAAATCTTATTTAAGTGAATATCTGTTGTTTAAATTGGCTTGCAAAAATCAGGTACCTCAAATTCAGGTATCCTCAATCAGGTACCTTCTTATTTTCGTATTACTTTATTTATATTTACTTATTTACCTCCCTAAACTGACGGGAAATCAGCAATTCGGGACATTGTATGTCCACCCGTTCGTCCATGTACTAAGGAAATGCTAACACCCTAGTCCCTAACGAGGCGCGAGAAAGCGGCTTATGACACGTGGGGGGTGGGTGGGGGGGGGTGCAGAATGGACCATTCCTTCCCCATCTTATTCCTCCTCTTGTTGTTGCCGTTTCCGCTTCCGCACCGAGGCGATGCGAACGATTTTTGTCCTAATTCTTGTTTGTACCTCAGCACTGGCAGTCAGTGGAAAACAGGTATGGCTCAGATTTTAATTTATGTAAGCATAAACTTGAAAATTGGCTGAACTGCCTGGCATTGCGTTTAAAAATAAGGAAAACCACCAAAAAATAGAATTCTATTAGTAGTTTGGCCATAATTTCCGTTTTTTTCTACGCTGGCTGCCAAAAAACCCCCAAGATCCTCATATTTTAGTTTTCTGAAAGCATACGCTAGAAAAATCGCCTAATTGTCCGGCAGAGAGTTCAAAAACCACGAAAACAACAAGGAAATAGAATTCCATTTATTGTTTATAAACATTTGACGCGTTTTTTGTATGCGTCACCGGCCAGTTGGTACGGTATTGAAACCGGATACCTCGAAACTCGGATAAATTCATATTTTGACGGTCCGTTTACCTAAACTGTGTTCCAGATTGTGCGTGGAAAGCGACAATGCGCTTCTTGTCTTCAGATGGAAGTAGAAATGCAGCAGACAATTCCTCTCTACCAGCAGCCATCCTGTAAATGGTATCTGATTTTAGGGTTTAAAATCGTTTAAAAATTTTTGAATGATTTCATTAATTTTTATAGCCCTACACATTGTCGTTGCGCCGTCACGAGGCAGGGGACGCCATATTGCGCGTGGTAAAATCGATTTTTGACCTATATAACTTTACATATACCTTTAGCCAACCTGTCGTCTCGCCCAAAACGCAAACTGTCACCCAACGAATCCCACAGGTCGCTTAAATTTAATTTAAAACCACAAACTGACAAAAAAGTTACAAAACTACAAACTACAATCTGGCAACCAATTATCGATTTTAACCCCCTTTTCAGACCCCATGTAATGCCTGTTCTCAAGCCTGCGCGTCAGCATGCCGCGACAGCCAGCTAACCCCGAAGCAATGTGGCTGTGAGAAAGTATGTAGCCCAGTATGCACTACGGCTACCGTATCCTCTGTGCAAATGCAATACAGCCAGCCTATGGCAACACCAACAATGGCGCCCAGGACCACAAGAATGCCTAGACAGGTACTGTAATCCTATTTTTACAATTGACGCGTGTAGACGGACTATAATACGTGCCTTCCAAAATGCTCGGATTTATGCCGACAATTCTGCCCCTCGACCCATTGCATCAACAAATGCCAATATGGATGTTTCACGGCCTGTCTTTAGGGGGTAGTACGAGATTGTACTATCTCCAGTTTGATGCACATTATTTATTTTCCGGAATAAACCGTGTTATGATGGTTTCTGGTAGGCGTAGAATCTACGTGGACCTGAGAAACGTCTGGAAAACATTTGGGGAAATTTAGGTACCTGGATACCTCAGGTTTCAGGTACCTCACTTTTTTCCTTGAAATAGGTAAACATGATAAATTGTAATTGGCCTTTTGCCAGTAAATAAAAATTATGGCTTTTAGCTTGTATACAATCTAATTGAACTCGAAACAGGCTTCGAAAGCTTTGGAAAATTCAGGTACCTAGGTACCTGAATTTTCAGGTACCTGAATTTTTCTTGCTGAAAATTAAAACCTTGGATTTTTAGTTGCACCGGGCGACAGTTATTCGAAAACTGCAAGTTAAATCCTCTGTTTTTCTAGATATTATCATTATATCCGATTTTTCGGGTTTTTTTCCACTCACCTACCACCAGACTGGAATCCACCCAATTACCGACTCATACCCATAACTTCCGCATTGCCCACCCAAACCCTCTTCGTCCCCCATTTTACGCGCACCGGCACCCCTGGAAAACAAGCTCCACTTCCATTTCCTGTTTTTAGGTTCTCTCTTCTGAATTCCCGTATTTGTAGTTGGTCCCCCTCTCGGCATTTTTCTAGCTAATCCCCACGGGGTGCTTGCTTCTTTTTTGGGCTGCAATATACCGCGGGAATTTCCGATTCCGAACAGAACGGGAAGTGATTTCGGAGAGGCTGCAAGAAGTGTCCGTCTCGAAGGGAGATATTTTTGTAGCCAAAAAAAAGGAGGGAGGTAATCCGGGGGTGGGGGAAATTCCCAGCCGGAAGGGATTTTGTATAGCTAACAAAAAGGTGGCTGGGTCCCCGGATATTGAAAAGAAAGGAAGAAAGAAAGAAACTGGAGGGCATGGGGCGGATTACGGTAATTAGGTGGAAGGAGGAAATCAGCGGAACAAGGTTTTTCAGGAACCCACTTATGTATCTGAAGCATATAGCAGATAATTCAGGTACAGAGGTACTTTTAATTTCAGGTACCCTGAAGGTACCTGAAATTTGAGGCACCCCCGAGGCTATGGTTTAGAAAGCTCTAGCAGCCTGTCTGGCAACTAAATCCCTGAATTGTCACACCCCCATTAAAATTACAACTTCAAATACAATTTTTATTAGCTGCCCTCCAACCAACCGATACATTTCGTTCCCCATGATTTATCAGCGGTATCCAACAAATGCCAGGGTCAGCCCCCTTCTTCTTTCGGTTCGCAGCCATTTCGTGAGGATAGCAAGCAGTCAATCAGGCGGAATAGAGATTGACAGGAGAGAGAGAGAGAGCGAGAGAGAGAGACAGCCAGACAGACAGACCAACGATCCATTTGGTGAGAGACGATAAATTGTGCGGGCTGAAATGGCTAGCCATCCATCACACAACACAATACAACAAGGAACCGCTGGCCGGGAGATTGGCGGAAACAGAGCCACCGATCGCACGTACCACACCGCCGACCTAGCGCACGCAGATTGCACTCGGAACTGACAAAATTGTTGTCGATTGCTAAGCTGCCAGATTACCTTTTAGAACGGACCAACAACTGAGCGGACTCGTGGACCCAGGACCGCGCGTCTAAATAACGCCAAAAATCGAATCTGGATGGGTACCTGAAAATTCAGATACTCTCCACTTGACACTGTGCTACTAATGCCTTCACCACCTTCCTTCCCTCCAAAAGGCCAAAAAACCGTTGCATAGATCGCTTCGCCTTCATTTCCTTCTCTGGGGTCCCACCTGGGCGCCAAAGTAATTTCCGGCCATGGCTGGGGCGCCATTTTCTGCAATTACCCCCCTTATTTCCGTGGGATCCAGGAAGCAATGTTTGAGGCGTTTTGGAGGTACTGTGTGGTTCGGGCTTCATAGTTCTTGGGAACAGTGGATAATTTAAAAAGCTAGCATAGGATTTCATTAAACTTGTAGGGCGTAGCTGAAACTGTATCATTACTGTTTATTTCCAGCAATTTTCGAAAAATTTTGGATTTATTTGAAAAAGGTACTTAAGTTTTTTAACACTCCAGCTGCAGTATTTTGCTCCCTTTCGTAACCGCCCGCCACTTCTGCAGAAAAAACGTTTGTCGGGCCCTAGGGGGAGGCTAGGGACCCGGGTTTTGTTGCGATGTGTGGTCCTCCCGAAAAGAAAGATGAGAAGGAGGAGGAGGACGAGCACCCGGAAGTGGGCCCCTAGCTGAGAGGAGAAGAGGCAGAGAAAGTCGATGCTCCCTCTCCACTTTCTCCCCTCTGCTTTGCAAGGGAGGCCCTCGTGGGCCCCAACAAGGAACCGGAACCCGGCCCCCGAAATAGGAGGAGATGTGGAAAACAGAGAAGACAGCTAGGGGCAGGCTAGAGGCGGATGTTGATCTGCTTTGACACGCAAAAGCACTTCTTTCAGACAGAGAATGAGTGCCATACTTTGATGGAGATGATGCACTTTGACTTGTGGTGGGGAGAGTTGACTGGAGTTTGCAGGGCTCTGTAAAATCAGGTAACCTCGAGGGTACCTGAATTTTCATTATTAAAAAATTATAAATTATTAAAAATTATAAAGTGACATTTTTTCGGAGACCTGTATAATATTCAGTTGCCAGTCAGACCACCCAGCTAGTTGTACGAAACCCTTTTTTCTCGATTATGTCGATATTTTCCGTCTCTCTCTCTCTCTCTCTTTGTCTCGCTCTCCCTCCTCTATTCTCTGCCTGGTTGTGCTGAAGGAATCAATTTGAGCGGGAAAGGGAAGGGTGTGGGGGAGACTCATGACTTCCTCCTTCCAATTTCACTTCCCCTTTTTTTGTGTTGCCCTCGTCTCTCTCTCTCTCGCTCTCTCCCCTCATTTTGGCATGAATGCCATCCAGTGCACCTCGCAACAGTCCCCTCCCACCCCGCGAATTTTCCAATTTTGAATCGAGCAAGTATTTCGGTTTTTCAGCTTGGGGTACAGTGCTTTTGCCCTGCTGCCGGTGCCTGGTGCGGATTTGTGGTTGTTGCTATTTAATTTCGGGAGCTTTTGGGGGCTAGACTGGCCTTTTTTGTGTGGAATATGGCTTATTGCATGCTCGCGCTAGGCTAGTCTGACCACAAAAATATTGTTGCGGATGTTCTCGTAAGTTTTGGGGATTTACTTCTGTTTTCTGACAACCAGTTTCGACATTAAAATCGAAAAGCTGAGCAAATTTTGAGATATCCCGTAGGAAATCATGTCTAAATCTCAGAAATCCAGAAAAATTCGTATTATCAAATTGCAGGTACCTCCCTCCTCAATAATTCGTACTTTTTTCTGACTTCCAGAATTTTCTAGCCCGTTTCAGTGCTCGAACTTTTTAAGCTGTCCCCCATACCACATTTCTAAAAAAATTTCCAATTTCGGTAATGGACCGTGGAGTTCGAGGAAGTTCCCCCTCTGGGGAATAATCCAGCCCCCAATTTCATCCCAAAGTCGATGTTTTCTGTCTCTCTCCACTTTGTCGGCTACCGTATTAGACTTTTTGCTTCTTCTTGAAGGGCCAGACGGAGCAGAAGATGATCTGTCCGGTCTACCGTAACCCCCCAAGGGGGGAAGGGATCGGGGGGAAGGATCAGCACCGGAGGATGGAGGGGCTGAAAAGGGATGCGGATCACACGAGATGGAACCCCCCACAGCCCTCAACACATCTACCACCCAAAATCCCGCCATTCAACCTCGAAAACCGGGGCGTTTTGGATTTCGATCGCAACTCTGGCCGGTCCTTTAGCTTTTGGTACAAACATTCAGGTTCCCGGGCGAGGTCCCTTAAAATTCAGGTACCCGGTACCTGATTTTTAACTTGCCGAAACTAACTTGCTTTTAATTTACCCATAGTTTTAATATTTTCCATGATTTGAGTCCATACCATACCAAGTATCGTCCATTTTTTCGATTTTCAACAATTTTGAGTTAAATAGGTCATTCGATAGAGAAAATTTTTCTGAATACGATGGCGATATTTGTTTTTGAGGAATCAGACGGGAAAGGCAAGATAAATGACTTTGAAGATCGAAAATTTGGGAAAAAATGGAACTTTGAAACGCTATAACTTTTTAAATTGGGCTATTTAGCAAAAAATAAAAGCGGATTCGAAATCAGCAAAAAATTCTGCACAAAATAAGCTGGGTCCCATAACGAAACGCCACCTTGACCTTAGGTGGTTCCCTTGTCAGGTACCCGGGTACCAGATTTCCACGTCGTTATCGTACCTTATTTTTTTCAATTTTGATATTAATATCAGTAGCTCTGGCAGTCAATTTCATAGTTTTTGACCTACAGTACCCCCAAAAATTGCGTAATTAAAATCCTCGATCACCGGACAGTCCAAAAAGCAAACCCATAAATTTTGGGCGGCTCATCCCCGACTCGGTCAAAAGGCGGCTATTGGGGTGGAGGTGGAACTGTGTGTTCCGCTTCTCTCTCTCTCTCTCTCTTTCTATTTCGATTTCGATTTAAAGCCGATAATAGAAGAGAATGGGAGCGACAAGTTCCCCTGTACCTCTCTTCTCGATGCGACCCACATTTCCCCCTTGGGGGGGTATGATTCCAGTGTTTTTCGTCGGTGATTTTGGGTTGTCTCGTGTATTTCAACTGTCCCTTGCTACTCAAAATTCAAATTGACAGAAATTAAGTATATTTTAATAGCAAATTCTTGCTTTTACCGTTAAATTCAAGGTTCGGATAACATTTTTCAAATTCAGGTTCCCTCTACAGTACTCTTATATTTTTATTTTTATGTTTTTGACTGTCAGTTTGTCTGTACCACCTTATTCCATTTTCCCATGAGCGGAACTACTAAAATAAACGGCTAATCTCCTCGAAATAAACTTCCGCTTCGAGGGCACCTGCCCTTATTAGAAGAACCATAGAAGAGAGCTGTTCAATCTGTCCGAGTTTCCGGGTACTCAACGAGTACGAAGATTCCTATACACGGGATGGCACGTAACAAATGTCTTTCGTACGTTTTGGCTGGCAACGGAGGCTATGGAGGCAAAAAGGGCTGCTCCACCTTTAGAAAATTCAGGTACCCTGGAAGGTATCTGAATTAATTAGGCTCTTTTTGCCTGAAAATCAGGGCCCATTTAATTCCCTGTATGTCAGAAGCCACCACCCCACTTTCCAATTGACCCGGAAGTGAATGGATTCCGGACAAAATGGCCGGATTCAGTTCCTGTTCCCATATTTGGGCCTGGTGGTTGATTGAAGAGACATCTGCTCATCCAGAAAGTTCCCACCCATCCCTTCCTTCCTCTATTTCTTTGCGAGACCATCGATTTCAGTCCGATCCGTTGGGAGGGGGAGCTTCTTCCTCCCTTCCCGTTCCCTTCCCATCCCCTTTACAGTCTTTTTCCGGAGATGCACCCCCGTGGCGGCCAGCCAGTTTCAGGGGTCGCGTCAGATGGTTAAATGGTGTAGAGTCTAGTTAACTATTTAATTTTTATGGCTCTGATTTTAATTTTAGATAGATCAGGGTAGTCAGTAAGACTTTTCCAAGGCTTCAGTTCGCCTGAAAAATTTGTGGCAAGTTAGCAGAGACCATTAGTTCGTATTTTTGGCGCCAGATGGCGAAATTGACATGCGAGCTAGTTAAAAATTCATTTTTAGGCTCATTTGGACATTTAGAGTTTTTCCTGATAGTTCCTTGGGATTCAGCTAGCTTTTCTGACGGGCTAAAAGCTCAGGCAAGCTAGCAGAGAGGATTTTGAAAATTTGTGGCTCCGAACTGCTTACCAACCTCTAGAATTATCACCTTCTAGGCCTGGTAGCAGTGTTTTTTTAGCGAACCATACTCCATTAGTCAAATCAGGTACCCTACTTCCCAAATCCATTTTTTATTCCGAGGTTTTTTGCGCGTGTTTTGTTGTCGTTTTCTGCCCCTCAGAAGCCCATTTTCCAGAAGGGGGCGTGGCCACTGGAGGGGCCTGTGTGTTCCCATCTGGATCTCTCTCTCTCTCTCTCTCTCTCTCTCTCTCTCTGTCTCTCTCTTCAGAAGATGGCATCTTGTTCCTCATTCCTTCCGTTCCTTTCCCCAGAACGGATTATTGGTGGTTCCCCAGTGTTCTGTCTGTTTTTGGCCCATCTGTCTCCCACCTCACCTAATCACCATCACTACAGAAATAATTTTTGCTTTTTAGCTTAATTTTGAGCTGTAATCCGAATTTTTTCGAGACTGTTAGTCCCGCTCTCATTTGTTCTAGCTTATAAGCATTAAACCCAAATTTAAACTCGAAATTTTCAGTTGAAAAATTCCGCAACCGTTTTTGTTCGGACTGATAAATAGTTTTTTTCTGGAAAATTTTGATAAGTAAATACCGAATTTGATCTTGGCGATCCTTTGGACATATTTCCGTGGTTTTGATCGAGATTTTCCTAAATGATCTCTGCTCGCCTGCCCCACTAGAATTCACCTAACCTCTTGCAGCTTGCCAGGTCGACAAATGATCTTGGCTAGCATGCCCTCCTCAATGAGCTCTGCTAGCTGCCAGCCAATCTATACATTCCGCAATTAATCTCCGCTAGCTGGCCCTGCTCGATGCTCTCTGCTAACTATCTGAAATCCGCCTATCTGTCGGCCATTCTACCAATTCGGAAAATAATCTCTGCTAGCTTGCCTTCGCAAATGGTTTCTGCTAGCCATCTACTCTCCAAAATACAGTCTCTTTCATGTCTCCGCCCATTCCCTATCGAACCCTGATATTTCTGCAGGGTTTCTATAGGATAGCGTGGGAGACAGTAAGAAAAGAAAAGAAAGGGAACTGTCTCCCCTCCCATTCATTTCCGACCCACTACACACTGTACATTTGACGGAAATGTTGTTCCTTGGCTGTCATTTTCTAAACTGACTCCCAGTCCCCTTTCAAACATTAGGAAGTCGCTTTATATGCTGCAACATCTATTGGAAGCCAGTTTAGTTCCGGGTCGCAGAAAATAGCTCATTTCTCCCCTAGCTGCCTGGCAATTATCTCAAAAAGCCGTTTTCTGGGGGGGAACGAGGGGGATCTTTGATGGATTAGATATACTTCCTTGTGTCTGTCGCTCTCTCGCTCTCTCTCTCTCTCTCTCTCTCTCTCTCTCTTTCTCTCTTCTAATGGATTCCATGTATACAAGCAGTTGCGAAATAAAAATAAGGAGCATTTTTCGGAAATTTATGCAAGCCATGAGAAAGCCATGAGAAAAAAGAGACAGAAAAGAGGATAAATAATTTGAAGGGCCCAGAAACTTAGCTTTATCCCCCGTAATCGGTTAAACTGGCTGTCAACTAGCCCTAGGTATATTTTCCTTTGACAGACGTTTCGAAAGATACAAGGAAGTAAGACGAATTTGCTAACGAAATTAGCACGTCAGAAAGATGGTTTTAAAGATATATGCGGACTGTTTCTCTCTTTCCACTACGCTCCTCTGAACGATAGACTGTCAATAAGTGTGAAATGTAGTGATTGAGTGATTGGGGGTGCGGGGGGGCAAGACATTTCCTGCGTCCGAACTTCCGCGTCTTATCTCTTGGCTGATCAGTTCCCAGAGAAAGAGGGAGAGAGAGAGAGAGAGAGAGAGAGAGAGGGAGAGAGAAGGGGAGAGAGAGAGAGACAGAGAGAGACACGAAATTAGCTACCCCTTGCCCTCTTCATTTCAACAAATCTACTTCCAATCTGTCTTTTTAATGTTTTTTTTCGCTCTATCACACGACAGATTAAATTTTTAAATTATAGAATTCCCAATCTGACAGGTTTCTTTAAATTAAACTCGTTTTCTGTCCTCCATGGCACTCGGTTTTGATTTTTCAAACCCTAAAAATCCGTACTTTTTCAGAAAATCCTCAAAAACCATGGCGTGGCAAGGATTATTGCTTCTGGCGTTTGTCAGCCTGGATTCGGCGCTAGCTGACATAATCCGTACAGTGTACTGTCGGGGGGAATGCGCGGAATACCTCCATATTTCGGAATCGGCCATGCCCAGCTGTGGCGCCGAGCATTTGACGATGAATTTCTGTGGAACTGGTGAGTTTTATCGAGCTTTTAGTGGACAGATTGACAGTTTGACAGACAAACAGAGCAATTAACGTTAAAACTGACAAACAGGGAAAATAATGGGCTAAAGACTACATTTTCCAAACCTTGGAATGGCGAAAATTCGATTTTCCAGCTTTTTCTTATCGTAGATCCACTAATAGACCGACAAGCGGTTTTACTAACATTTACACTGACTTACAAACAGAATTATGGACTACAAACTACATTTTCAAAATTTTGAGAAACTGTAAAAATCGAAAAATCCATGTTTTCAGTGATTTCATGCAACCCAGCCGATGCTCAAAAATATTCGGGACGCCCGGCGATGAATACCACCACACAATCTTGCTGTTATATTACGCAAATTGTAAGTTATCGTATTGATTGGCTACCGTATTCGTCAAATTTTCAAAAAAAATCGTTTAAAATGATTTCTTTTCAGAAAGACCACGGTGATTGTGATACACGAGAGACTGTTGACAACACTGAGCCTGTCGTTGTGGTTCGTTTTGTAATTTTATAAAATAAAAAACAAGAAGCTACCTGAAGAGGTACTGTTGCAATATCGCGGGGGGTGGGCTTTTGGGATCCAATTTTTTGCATATAAGCATAATCTAATTTTTCTAAATTGTTTACTTCGCAAACGCAACTTCAAAACGCAAAAATATTGAATTTCGAGCAAAATCATAATTTTTTAGCGGTTTTCTCCTTTTTGAAAATAGATTTCCACTGAATTATGGCTCATTTTTATGGAAACCGCGATAAATAGTGTATAGAAATTTCGCGGCTACGAAAAACCTCGGTTCCCCCGATATTACTAAAGTACCTGATGTTCAGGATTCAGGAACTCCCCTGTCCATGTCCCTTTAAAACACCCCAAAGATACCCTCAATCAATTCGCCGGCTTCCAGATGGAGCGTCAACCCGTGGATCGCGTTGTATGCGAGTCAGATGGTGGCTGGGTGGGATGGGCAGTGTCATCTGTACTCCTCGTAGTCATCATCATCGAGACTGCCTATCTTCTTCATGCTCTCCTTCATCGTCCTCTACACTCGAAGATCTCTTCTCATACCCATAATCATCCCTATATCTCTTCTCCCTCTTCTTCTATCCCATTCCCTCATCGGCCACTAATCCATAAGAATCGGCCGCTGTTGGCTGAGCCTTGAGGGGCCCTTTAAAACGTTCTATTTCATGTCTATCCTACCGTATCCCCCTCCAAAAGATGAGCTTCTTGCCAGATAATTTAGGCTGAAAATTGTGTGGTATTTTCTGATGGTTCTGCCTTATTTTTTAGAAAATCTAGCAAAGAAATTCCGTTTCTATACTCCGAACGGGTACCTAAATTCCCCCTGCAATTCACGTTTTTCTTTATTATTTTTTTGCTCTGCTTCTCTCTCACTCTTTCGCTTTCTAATTTTCTGTGCTCAAAATGTTGAACAACTTCTTGCCCCTCATCTGTTTATTTTTAAGGACCAAGAAGGATACATACGAATTTTTAGCCATAAGTTTTGTCCAAATTTTAAGTTTTGGGATATCCAATACTCCTTGCTTGCCAGTGATCGATATATCCTTCTTGATCCCTTTAAAATACCGTAATATCGAATTATGGCCATTTGATTACGCACGACTCCTCTGTACACACCCCTCCTCCCTTTCCCCTAATGCCGGTCGATACAGTCTGTGTTCAGTTCGTTGCTCTAGATTCCTCATAAGAGCAAAGAATAAATTATTATGATTATTACTATTATGGTATTGAGGCTGGAAATACATTTATTCATTTGAAAATTCGCAAAAATGAAATATAAAAACATGCAGGAAAAATGACAACAATCGGAACGAAACAAGGAAAAATCAGGGATAACGATCTTTTTCATCTACTAAACCATTCAAACAATCATCTCACGATACCGCTCATTCCAAGTGGCGATATCTGTGTCTTTAGCCGGTTTGAATTCATCGACATCAGGGAGTACACCTCTCTCTTCGAACGCTTTTGTGAATTGGTAGGCGTCGCGAACGGCAAGTTCTAACTAAAAACAATGTCTCAAAATATCGTGAAAGACAAACCGGAAATGTATCATCCCGAAGTGTGGCATTTCCATAGCATCCCCACGGCGAACGGCGCTTCGCTATTGGACGCCAAATCTGAAAGCATAACGTTTGACAAAGGAGTATCGACCTACCGCATCCGTCATCAAGTCCCGTTTCGTTGCCCCTTTGTTGAACTCATTGAACTTGATGCATTCCGCAGCCAGCTCCTTCTTAATGTGGCTGATCAGGCCCGGGGAGCGCTGCTCGTCGCAGATTCTCCATTTGCGCTGTAAAAATATTTCCGTGGAAAATGAGGCGCCTACCAACAAATCACGGATTCTGTTCAGCGTTTGACGATTTCGTTCGTAACTTCCGAGGCAGCGACCTCTAAAACACAAATTATCCATTTTTGGCAGCCAGCATACCGTCGAAAATTGTAGTCGCATTTGATAAGCAGCAACGCGCCGTCCCGCTTATCCAAATATGTGATGAGAGCTTGTCCCTAAACATCAGAAAAATGCTAGGGCTAAACAGTCTCACATCGCTAGCCCTTAGAATGAGTTCCATTCCCTCATATGTTCGATCGATCCATCCCAATTTTGGCGTCAAAATTGCCATCACTAAAAATGATCCTCGGAAAAATATTCTATCACGTACGGGGCTTAAAAAAGGCTTCGAAATTGCTGTCAACGCCGGCGGGCAGTTGAATCTTGTCGATTTCAGTGTCACCGTGAAGCCAACGCTGGAAAGATACCATTTAGAGCCGTATTAAAAAATGTTACCAAGACTGTTTGCGACAAAAATGAGACGGTGGCCTTTGTGGGCAGCGCCGGGATCGTGCTGCTGATCATATTCAGTCTAACGGTCAAATCCTTGACTCGTAGCCCATCCAAATATCGGAAACGATCACGATCAAAAGTGATTTGCAGCATATCCAACGAACAGATCTAAATCTTCGGTCATAAAACATGCATCGCAAACGGACCGTTGAACTGCGCAATAGCCTCGCACATCCAATCCCGTCATCCGGTAGATGACGATCGAACACATCGTAGATGAACTCCTTCGGTTGCAAATGACCTAGAACAATATTCAGCACCAGGTCGGTACTTGCCGATAAATTCGCGTAGTCTTGAGACTGATGATACGGCTGTTGGATTAGAGATCCTCGTCACTTTCATATTCAACGAAAACCAAAAAGGATTCCCGAAGGCTAGTGGAGCGTTGCGTAACTAAAAAAATAACTTTACGAATAAAAGAACGGCTAACCTGTCTAATGGAAGAATTTGCAAGTAAGAGGCGAAGGAAGGCAGTTCGAGTAACACTCGAATACTTATCCCTGGCGAAAAAACCAGCTACAAGCACCGTACGACCATCATCTTTCTCGATCCACCTTCAAAAAAAATAGGTAAATTAAGATGCTAGCTAAAAAATACTTGGGAAGTCTCGATGGGGCCAATCCGTGTAAACACATGTTATTTGGGGTCTCCCAAGCGGAGAAACCGAGCACGAGCATTCCTTCAGAATCCGGTACACCGTCGAAAACGCGGATGGATCCATACGTCTTCGGCGTTTCTGTCACAATTTTCCACATTCGAGGGGAAACACCGCCCAATTCCAAGTAATCAACGGTGTTGAGTAATGCCAGAATACCCTCCATCACCCGCGGGGGCAGCTTGTTCAGCATCGTTTCGCTGCAAATTTCTTTTAATCAGGTCGATGGAGCAGCGCAAGCAGAAGAAGGATGTTTTGTGGTTTTTATCACTTTCCTCAAGATCATACGCTTCAAATATACCAACAAATATCTTTATTATTTTCACAAAACTAAATTCGACAACAATGAAAGACACAAACGGGAAAATTATAAAAATCACAGCTAATCACAAATCACAATCACAATCACAAAAGCTAAATGCGAATCAGTTAACGAATAAGACCAACAATATTTTTATAATAACGAAGAAAAACCATTCAAACAATCATTCACGATATCGCATTCCGTGTGACGATTTCTGCTTCTTTAGCTGGTTTGAATTCATCGACATCTGGGAGTACACCTCTCTCTTCGAACGCTTTTGTGAATTGGTAGGCGTGACGAACGGCAAGTTCTAACTAAAAACACTATTTAAGCTATTTCTAAAATCTAATTTAAAATAAAGTTTAATTTCTAAAAATTTCCTGGGAAACGCGAACTGACGAAAAATCGTTTTTTTTGTATTTTAAATCAAAATTTGTAAAGGTTATACGGTTGGGGAAATATTAAGCAACCGCTTATAAACATCTGCGCTATTTTTCCTTTTTAATTCTAATTATAAGAATGAAACTGACCGGAAAAGTGGCATCCCGAAATGTCGCGTTTCCGTAGCATCCCCACGGCGAACGTCGCTTCGCTATTGGACGCCAAATCTGAAAACAAATAATTCTTAGTGATGAATAATTGGCCTACCGCATCCGTCATCAAGTCCATTTCCGTAGCGCCCTTGTTGTACTCGTTGAACTCGATGCATTCCTCCTTCAACTTCTCCGGAAGTTCGACGATCAGGCCCGGCCAGCGCTCTTCGCAGATTTGCCATTCGCTCTGTAATAAAAATATTCGGTACAAAATGGACACCTACCAACAAAATACGAATCCTGTTCAGCGCCTCATGATTTCGTTCGTAACTTCCAAGGCAGCGACCTCTAAAAATATCCATTATTGTTTTTTTGGCAGCCAATGTACCGCCTAAAATTGTATTCACATCTGATTAGCACCAACGCGCCGTCCCGCTTATCCAAATATGTGATGAGAGCTTGCCCCTAAACCTGATAGATCTGGAACGAGAACAAACTCACATCGCTAGTCCTTAAAATGAGCTCCATTCCGTCATATGTTCGATCGATCAATCCCAATTCCGGTGTCATCTTCTTCATCACTAAATTCATTCTCAAAAACACAACCTGTGCCATACGGGGTTTAAAAAAGAAGTCGAAATTGCTGTCAACGCCGGCCGGCACTTCAATCTTGTCGATTTCAGCGTCCCCTTGAAGCCAACGCTGAAAAAAGAGATTTTTATCGCCTTATGAAAAAGCGTTACCAAGACAGTGTCTGAGACAAAAATCACGACGGCCGTGTTGATGAGGATGTCGGCAACCGGGGCGAATGTGGAGCAACTCGTAGTCATTCGAACAGTCACATCTTTCCCTCGTAGACGATCCAAACATCCGTAATTATTCCGACCAATCGTTATATGCAGCTTCTCCAACGAACACATCTGAACCACCTAGTGTCATAAGAGAAATCGGATCTTTCGCATTATCAACTGTTTTTAGTAAGCTTTTAGTAACGATATTAGAAACAGCAGCTTTACAGGACATTACAAAACGGGTTGAAAATCTCGAAGATTTGGTCATTTTGGAGAAAAAAAAGTCAATTTTAGGCCGTAATTTCAAATAAACGTACCGCCGGACTGCGCAATGATTTCTCAACTTCGAGACGATCATCGGCGAAAGGCCGGGCAGACGCGTCGTGGATGAACTCCCTCGGTTTCAAATGATCTACAAAAATATTGGGTTCTTTTGCATTAGCCGGGGGGCAAAAAGCAGGGATTTTTCGTCTCAATTTCAGTTCCATGATTTTAGAACTTACTAACAAACTCGCATAGTCTTATGGCTGATGTTATTGTCGGATTGTAGATCCTCGCCACTTTCATATTCAACGAGAACCAAAAAGCATTTCCGAAGACAAGTGGGGCGTCGCGTAACTAAAAAACGGTAAATTATAAATAGGTATCAACAAAATACCAACCTGTCTAATTGACGAATTTGCCAGCAAGAGTTGAAGGTATGTCGTGCGCGTGTTAGTCGAATCTCTTTTTCTCATACTCCTTGCCCTCAAGCCAGTTATACACACACTACGACTCGCATCTTTATCCATCCATCTAAAAAAGTAAATGACGATCACAGCTCAAAATGTACCGTGGAAGTGGCGCTGGCGCCAATCCTACTAACCGCATCACATTCGGGGTCTCACAATCCGAGAATCCAAGCCAAAGGCCATCCTTGCAATCCGGCATTCCGTTGTATACTTTAATGATTCCATATCTCTTCGGCGTTTCCTCGACAATTTCCCACATTTTTGGAGAGACTGAGGCTATCTCTTTGTAATCGAGTGGATCGAGTAATGCCAGAATACCCTCCATCACCTTCACCGGCAGCTTGTTCAGCATCGTTTTGCTGCAAAATGCATTCAATTAGATTTTATACAATTAGAAAAGAAAGAATCTTTCGAGTGTCTTTTTATCACCTTCAGCAAAATCGTACACTTTCAAAATTACAAATAACTCCATTTATTATTTTTGTAAAGTTAAATTCAACAACAATGAAAGACACCAACATGCATAACAAAGAATGTTTCAAATAAACAATTTCGAATAAAGCTCGTCCGTAATTGGTTTGAATTGATTGACATCAGGGGAGTAGGCCCGTCTCCTCGAAAGTCTTCGTGAATTTGTAGGCATCACGGAGGCGGGCATCCATCTAAATTAATCCATTAATTGTTTTCGGAAACTTGTTTTTATCTATTTTTTAGATAATTTTTTTAAACGAACCGGGTATACTGGACGAATGTCAAATAATTTCTCATCGTTCATCGTCCACGGTGAGTACCGCTGGCCTTTTGGACGCCAGATCTGAAAAGGCGAGAGAAGAGCTCATAGAAATTATATTACTAACCGAATCGGTCAATAGATCCAACTGCGTGGCGCCTTTGTTGTACTCGTTGAACTTGATGCACTCCTCCTTCAGCTTCTCCGTCGTTTCAGCGGGATTTTCTCCGATTTGGTCATTTTGTTTTTGAAGTTTGTGCTGAAAAGGAAGTTTTGATAATATCCTATGTAGAAAGCGGACCATAAATCCGCGAATCATCTCGAGCGACTTCTGATTTCGTTCATAACTCCCCAGACAGCGACCGCTAAAGGGAAAAATTTAGTAGTTCGTAAATGAATCAAACCGTCTGAAGTTATATTGGCATCGGATGAGATAGAAGCAAGAATCATCCTGATCCCAATACGACAGCAACGCTTGTCCCTATCAAAAGAATATTTTTATAGAAAAGAATCTCACATCACTAGCCCTCAGAATGAGCGACATATCCCCGTATGTTCGATCGATCCATCCCAATTCTGGAGATAAAACGCGCGCATATCCCGTAATCACTAAAATCTATTCTGGATTATCATGAGGAATACCAGACAAAAACGCATTCCCGGTAACCACATAAAAACGATCGAAAAATTGACAGTTGTCGATTTCATTCGTACCCTCCAGCCAACTCTAAAAACTGGAGAAAATCCTTATAACAAATTATACCTTCACTTTCGTAAGAACAAACCAGCTAATGGGTGTGATTTGGAGAACCTCAGCTACTGACGTCGTTTTTCCTAAGATAACGAGGCGCAAATCTTTTGCACGAATGCCTTGCAGTAGTGGGAAGTTGGCGACGTCGATAGATAAATACAACGTTTCCAACGAATGAATCTGAAATAGATATTACAAAAAGGACCTTCACCGAGGAACGTACCACCGGACTCTGCAAAAATTCGATACATTCTTCTGGCACTCGGCGCAAAAAGCGGTGAAAGCCTTGAAAGATGAATTGGGTCGGCTTGAAGTGATCTAGAAAAAGAGAGCTTAATCATCAACATTTATATAGATTTTACCGAGAAATTGATGCAATCCTAGGGAGGAGTCGACAGCAATTGGATTGAAGATTCGTGTCACTTTCATATTTAACGAAAACCAGAATTCGTTGCCGAACATTGCCATTGGAGAACGGAGCTGAAAATGGGATCCACTATAATAAAAAAGTAGTGTGTCTGTCGTGTCCCAGATTCAACTCGAAGGGGAAAGGAGCTAGAGCTTAGGTCTCTTCCATTCGGATAGAGCGTGGTCAGAAACCCCCAAACTGATAAAAAAATTAGGCAAAAGTTTTAGTTTAAATTATTAAAATTAACTTTGAAAGTTTTTCCTTAGTAAAAGGGGTGGGGGCCCCTCTCCCGGGAGGCCACGCCCCTTTCCCCCAGGCCCCTCCCCGCGCCCAAATAGCTTTCTAAGTTACTTTAATACTTTTAATACTTTTTAATTATGTTAATTTCTTATTTAAATCATATAAAGGATCGAGATGGAATCTAAGTGGTTTTTTAAGGGGATTTCGGCTATGGGGGGTATCTGAAGCCACCAGGAAGGTATCAAAGTAGTTTTTAACCGGATTTCGGCTAAGGAAGGGATCTGAAGCCATCAGAGGTATCGAAGTAGTTTTTTAAGGGAACTTCGGCTCGGAGGGGTATCTGAAGCCATCGGGAAGGTTGCTATGTTTTTGTGGGGGTTGGCTAGAGGAGGTATCTGAAGCCATCAGTGTAGGTATTGCCATGAAGGCATCAGCGTAAGGTAGGGATGAAATGTGGTGATGTAGAATATGGAGGGTAGCCCGAAGTCCAGCCGATTACAGTCGCGAAGCGGCTGTAATCGGCTGGTTAAGAAGAAATAAATATGTATTACCTCTTTGATGGTTGCATTTGTAAGGAAAAGCCTGAGAAAGGCTGAGCGGACATAGACCGGATCCTTGTGTCTCAACTCCTCGATAAGCCAAAGGGGAACTAGACCCGGTGTAGTCACCCTGAAAGAACACCCACTTAAATAAGTATATTTATAACTAACCATAATGGCAATGACAGAGGCATCCGGATACACGCTCCTTCTCCTTCAGATTTCGCGTCATCATTCCCCAAAAACATCAGCAGCAATTCATCATGCCAATCGTCGCTGCTATCGCAAAACTGGACGATTCCATACTTCTTCGGCGTCTTTTCGACAATTTTCCACATTTTTGGGGAGATGAAGGCCAGTTCCATGCATTTCTTTGCGTCCAGTAATGCCAGAATACCCTCCATTTGTTTTGCAGAGACATTCTCGAGCGCCATTCTTTCCCTGGAAAGAAAAGAAGTTAAAAAATGTATTCTTTATGAAGAAAAAAAAAGAGAGCGAGCGTATACATAGATTTTAATTTAGGTCCAGAAATTTCGAGTTGAAGAGAGGATGTGAAAATTTTCAGCTTCGAAATTTAGGCCAATAAAGAAAACGGGAAATCGATTTTGACAGCGGTCTCTTCCAGTTGTCTGAGTTAGCGAGTTAGCGTTAAATTTATTACGCGGAAACAGCAGAATCTAAGCACCTTCAAAAGGTTTATTCAAGTTTAGCGGTCGATGGGCTGGAATTGGTGGATCTCGGGAAGGACACCGGTTTCCCCGAAGGCTCTCACAAATCGGTAGGCGTGCAGAACGGCAAGGTCCATCTAATAGATTTTGATTTCGGATAAAATAGGCTACTACTTACGGGATTGACATTATCATGGAGGATTTTGCCGTCAATCAATACCCACGGCGATTGACGATCGCCTTTCGGACGCCAGATCTGAAACAAATCTATCGAAAGATTATTTTAAAAAATTCCCAACCAATCGATCATCAAATCGCCGTTGTGGCGCCTTTGTTGTACTCGTTGAACTGATGCATTCCTCCCTCAGCTTCTCCTTCGCTGTGCGAGCGCTGTGCGAAGTGTGGCGAGTCTTAAAGACTTACGCTGCAGAAAGCTTTCATTAGTTCAATTTTCCAAAAACGAGCCCTCCAGCGCCGCGGAGACCATATCGCATTCGCACTAATGGATCAAGTGATGCATAAGCTAAAAACCTAATGTTGATATGGCAGGTCAATAGATTGATTATCATCTGCAAGTCCACCAAAGAAGCAGCTCATCCGGATTCGACCCTACCTCCACAGCAATAATCGACAATATAATAGCTTTCACTCTATTTTCCCTTTTTCGTCCCAATCTACAATACTTTTTCTACATGTGTATTGCAGGAAATGGATCTTCCAGTAGATGTTCAACTTCGTATCCTCAACGAATTACCCCTGAGAACTATCCTCAAAATCCGATGCGTCCACTCTACATTTGACAACTACTTCCGCTCCAACTGCCGCTTCTTTTGCCTGGCTATTTTTCGGAAAGTCATTGAGGTATTGTTAACAATCTCTATAATCAAGAAGAAACTCTTTTTCAGCACCCAACTTTTTTCCAAATCGACAGCCGCCCCTTCAGCGATCAACAATTAGGGAAATTCCGTCATTTGTTCGTCCAGTGGTTGACTATCACGGTCAGTTTTTAATCAGCTAAATTTAACCAAAATGCATCGTTTAAAAAAGAACGAGACGGCCCATTTCGATTAATCGTCATACCATCGAACCCCTCTCATCAAAATCAACTGAGAAAATCGGGTAACGGACCCAAAAAAGACCGCGTTGACTATCAGGATATCGTGAACTAAAATGTCTATATTGAAAGACGAAAAGTGATGGTTTTCTCGCCTTTCCGAGAGATTTCGATAGATACCTAAATCGTCACAATCGGACGCTTCTGCGGCCCGCCATAGAAGGGCTGATTTTTTGGGACACCCTGTATAGTAGGGTGGAGAGATGTAATCTGCCCATGCCCATCTGCAGAGAAAATTTTTTCAGGATTCCGCAAGGCTCAAAATTAATTTGGGACCATTGGAAATGCTTGCAAAGGCTGACCGATTACGAGCACGAATTATTCACGTGCTATCGGCAGAGGTCAATGAGAAGACGAGGGAATTTATTAGGTGAGAGAGAGAGGGAGAGAGAGAGAGAGAGAGAGAGAGAGAGAGAGAGCTATTGAAAATCCCTGCTGGTTTTCAGAAATATCCAGCCGAAAGTGATCAACATTAGACACGTTGATGGTTGTGAGGGCTGTTGGCTAACAGTCCCTCAATCATGCGAAAAGGTCTCGGTTTCGTGGCCCAAAGAAGATGGCCCACCGTCTGAGTTGAACAGATGGAGCAGTGGCGAATACAATCCAGTGGTCGATTTGACTGAAGCTGCACGGCTCAAACAGTAAGTCAATTGGCACGCTTGAAGGATTTAGTGTGGACTATTCGCGACAGGGATAAGCTTCTTTTCAGCATCGTCATCAATGGAACCAGGGCAGATAGATTGACTTCTGAGGGGGCAATGGTAGGCCGATCCCGTCCCGTGATTCTTAAAAACAATTCTAGGCGACGCTAGAACAACTTCGGATCGGAACGGCGACACGGCAGATGATGGATGGGATGATAAAAGAGATGAATCACCGAGAAGGACCATGGGAAACGGGATCCACATGGGAATATTGTGAGACAGACAATCGACACTATATCATCCACACTTATGTCACCTTCTTCATCACAAAAACATCCCCGCCGAGCGATTAGATAAATGTTGTAATCGCAAAGTAAACCGAAACCTTTTTGTATAAGTCTAGAAACGCAAGTAACTTGATAGAACGTGTTTTAATAGTGTTTTGGCAATGTATAACGATATTTCAGCCAGAAAACCTATCTAAAAACTGTTACAAAACTCGAAACTGGATCAAAAATCGGCCATTTTCTGTAGAGAAATCGATAATTTTGATATTTTTCATACAAAGCCCGGAAAAGCAGTCCTATCGTTTTATCACAAAATCCTCACATTACCGGCCCCTGGAATGAGCTCCATTCCCTCGACAGCTTTTCAAAAAGTCCAAATTTTGCTCAAACACCGCCATTTTTGGCCGAAAATAGATTTTTTTGTAGTTTTATTAAAATGTAGTAGCTTTACGTTTTAATGATAGCCATCTTTTATAAATGATAGCCATCAGCTGTATCAAAAAAGAAGACCAAGGCTTGTCCCTAACAAAGAGAGTAATTTTATAAATGATGGCTTACATCACTTCACTAAAAAAGTTTGGAAACACTTCCTCTATCTATATTTGAAAAATTGGATCCTAAAAAAGCCCCCCCCCCGGATAAAGCGAAAGAACCGCTGGAAATCGTTGTGCTGGAAATTTCGTCGAGTAAGCTTTTATACGATTAAAAAAGTAAAAGCACAGTTAAATTCGACAACAATGAAAGACACGAACATGAAATATAAAAACAAAGTTCAAAAACACAACTCGGAAAAGGTCGCGTTCCAATGGCGAACCTCGCTATCAGGTTCGGGTTTGAACTGCTCGACATCAGGCAGTACACGGGTCTCTTCGAACACTTTCGTGAATTTGTAGGCATGGCGGAGGCCTTTGTCCACCTAAATACAATTCATAAATAATTGCTGCTTTATACCAACCGGATATGGCATATCACGATGGAGCACAGGTCCAAACTGCCCCCATGGGGAACGGCGTTCACTCTTCGGGCGCCAGATCTAAGGAAAAACTGTTGAAATGCAATAGATTGACTGACCGAATCGATGAGTAAATCCCTTTCTGAAACGTTCTCGTTGTACTTGTTGAAGTTGATGCATTCCTCCCTCAGCTTCTTCTTCGCATCATCAGCCAATGCCGGGTTTTTCCCCTCCAACGTCATCGAGAGCGCCTAAAAACTGTCCGTTTGTGAGCAACAAACAAACCATTAGCTTTGAGATGCGAGCGAGATTGAGTGCATTTCGCTGATAACTTCCAAGACATCGACCCCTAAAATGTAGGTCGTTATTGAAAATCGGGAACATACCTTCGGAAATTATATTCGCTTCTCACAAAATAGCAATAGCCATCAGCTGTATCAAAAAAGAAGACCAAGGCTTGTCCCTAAAAAAAGAGAGTTATTTTATAAATGATGGCTTACATCAGTAGCCCTTAGAATGAGTTCCATTCCCTCATATGTTCGATCGATCCATCCAAGACTAGGCTGCACATTGATTTTCGAGATTACTAAAAATATTTGAAGAAATCGAAAATTGTTTTACGAGGTCCAAACGTCATATCAGGAAAGCCGTCGAGGTTCCATCCAATCTGGAGCTTGTCGATTTCCTCGGTCCCTTTCAGCCAACCCTGTATTGTATGGTTCTGATTCGTTAGCGGGGGGGTAGCATGGGTGAACTGAATTTTTCCATTAGTCGCCTAGACGCCGAATAACAAAAAACATCGCAATTTAATAGAATTTTATGACTTTTTGACGTTTGACAAAATTACAACAATTTTCGAAAAATTTTGAATTAGCTTTGAGCTGTCTGAATTTTTTTGAGATCGTTTTAGTAATCGGAAGGTGCTAAAAACACTATACAAATCGGCTATTTTTATTGAATAAAGAAAGGTGGAATCAGGGAAGTTAGCCTCCCCCCGTTAACCAATTAGAACCTATTATACGTAGTAAATTCGATAAAATGACGAACCACAATCTTTGCGAGAAGAAAGTCAAGTATGGGCTCTCGTGGAACCAATACGCCCGTAAGAGTGGTAGTGACTGTGATCATCATATCCTTGGCTCGACAATCTTTCAGATGTGGAACGTGCTGGCTTTCCAGCTGTAAATGCAGCCGCTCCATCGAACGAATCTAATTTCTTTTTGGCGAAATCCTACAATAAAAGGTAACCATAGGAGTGTTCAACAATGCGATGCCTTCACTCGGCTCCTTACTCATTTGAGTCATAAAACGATCATCGACGTATTGTGGCGCTTTGAAATGATCTACAAAAGTAAATGTGGTCCCGCCAGGATTTTCATACCAATAAATTGAGCCAATTCGGAAAATGACATCACAACATCTGGATGTTCGATTCGCGTCACTTTCATATTCAGCGAAGACCAGAATTCGATGCCAAGGCAGATTGCCGGGTAGACAATCTAAAATACCAATATATAATTGAAAATTAACGAGAATTGAACCTCGGTGGTGGTGGCATTTGAAAGGAAGAGTCGCATCATGGCCATTCTATTCGTCAGACTTCTCGGCTTTTCAATTAAAGGACCACTGTAACACAAAAAAACTATTGTTTCGTGTCTAAAAACATACCCAGGTGCCCGCAGGAGCCGTGATTTAATCAAGCTTCCTGGCGGCTTTAAATGCATCTTCAATTCGTTCCCACGCATCGGATCGTCGAGAAAATGAACGCTCGCATACGTCTTCGGCGTTTCCTCGACAATTTTCCACATTCTCGGCGATACCGAGGCGATCTCTTTGTAATCGAGTGGATCGATTAATGCCAGAATACCCTCCATCACCTTCACCGGCAGCTTGTTCAGCATCGTTTCGCTGCAAATTGCGTTGAATTAGCTTTTATTATGACAAGAAAATAAGAAAAATCTTTTTAGTGTCTTTTTATCACTTTCAGCAAAATCGTACACTTTCAAAATTACAAACAACTCCATTTATTATTCTCGTAAAGTTAAATTCGACAACAATGAAAGACACCTGCATGCAAGAAATATCGTACAATCGAAACGAGGCAAACAACTGAAGAATAAACCATAAAAATATTGTTAAAATTACGTAAAATCAACAGATCCTAATGCCTAATAAACAATCATCCCCGATAGCTGATCCAATTTTCGATTTTTGCTTCTTTTGCCGGTTTGAATTGATCGACATCAGGAAGTACACCTTTCTCTTCGAAGACTTTTGTGAATTTGTAGGCATCACGGAGGGAGGCATCCGTCTAAATTAATCCATTAGTTTTAGGGAGTTTATTTTTCTTTATACAGATGAAAATATTTATTGGTTTTTTTCGCCGAATCGCGAGGTGCGACCAACTTTTCCGTTCGCCTTATTTAAATAGATGAAGTGTCACTCACAGTTTTTACCATTCCTAAACAGCAAAACTTTACAAATCGTTATCAGAAATCCAAAAATAACGACTTTTCGGCCGAAATGTAACTTTTTTAGGGACTTTTCTAGGGGTTTTGGATGGCGTTCCGGATAAAAAAGAAAATCGCACCGGATAGACTGGACGAATGTCCCACGATTGCTTCTCGGCCATCATCCACGGTGATTCACGCTGCCCTTTTGGACGCCAGATCTGAAAAGCCAAGACAAGAGATCCATTTTAATGGAAAAACTAACCGAATCGACGAGCAAGTCCATCTCTGTCGCATCCTTGTTGTACTTGTTGAACTTGATGCACTCCTCCTTCAGCTTCTCCAGCGTTTCAGCGGAAGGGGAGGTAACATTTTTGTCATGTTGTTCTTGAAGTTTGTGCTGGAACGCAAGAGTTGAATAACATTTTCATGTCAAATTCAGACCATCAATTCGCGAATCGTTTGGAGCGACTTTTGATTTCGTTCATAACTTCCGAGGCAGCGACCGCTAAAGGTGAAAATTAATTAGTTATTCAATCAACCATACCGTCTGAAGTTATATTGGCATTGGATGAGGTAGAAGGAATAGTTGACATCATCCCAATAAGCCAGCAATGCTTGTCCCTAAAAAAAGTTGTTTGAGCTTTTACACCATCGGGGGAGGGGAAGGAAGCGAGAATTTTTTGTATAATGCGAGAGATGTCTAGCAAACCTAATAGGAGGTATTTTATTAGTGTTTTTGGGTACAATATAATTAGATTTTCATTGGAAAAACCATCTAAAACTTTTTAAAAGCGACGTTCTGCTCAAAAAAACTCAAATGACGTACATCAGTAGCCCTTAGAATGAGATGCATTCCTTCATACGTGCGATCGATCCATCCAATTGTAGCGGGAAGAGTAGAAGCAAGTCCCCCAATCACTAAAATAGGGCAATTATCAATGCTATAACTGACTTACTCGGCCAAAAAATAAAGGAAAACATCAAGTAAACAGGGTCATGCACCTGGAATTTGTCGATTTCAACCTTGCCCATCAGCCAAGCCTATAAATATTGATAGAAAAACGCCGCACAAGATCACCTCAATTTTCTGGAGAACGAAGCAAGTAATTCGCGGACTGTGAAACATAGCTTCATTCAACGGTGGGTCGCCCAACAGAACCATACATGTATCTTTTGCAAGCAAGCTGCCAGGGGCTGGGAATTTCGTGATCTCGGTTGAAAATCGCAGCTTCTCCATCGAACGTATCTTAATGACGAAAGAGAATGCATCTCTTTCGCATTATCGGGGGAAGGCAGCTTTTTTTTCTATGGATCCGATTTTGCCAAGACAAATGAGGAAGTCTAAACTGTCTTTTACAATCCCTGAACGTAAAATCTGACAAATTCTGAATAAAAGATGTACAAACATAACTTCTTCGACCAGAATTTCGAATTTATCGAATTTTTAGATTGTTTTCCTAGCTGAAATCTAGATTCGACTACAACCACTGATAAAATATTTCCTAATATGTCATATTTCTAGACCAACAAAAAAGCCGCCCCCCCGCGCCCAAATGCGAAGGAAAAAAGACGAACCGCTGGGTTCTTCCATAACTCGTCGAGCTCTCCAATGTATTCGTCGAAACCTCCATGATAGATGAACTGTGACGGCTTGATGACATCTAACAAAAGCGAATTCAAATCCTTTGAAATGTATTTTACCAAGGAACTGACATAGCTCTGAGATAGTCCTAAACTCGATCGGATTGAACAGCTGCCTCACTTTCATGCCCAATGCACGCCACGATTCATTCCCGAATTCAGCCAATGGGAAGCGGAACTGAAAGAATAATTGAACATAGAGACAGAAATACCTCTTTAATGTATGTTTTTGTAAGGAATATTTGTTTGTTTTGGACAGGAACATTTGTAAGGAAAAGCCTGAGAAAAGCTGCACGGACATAGATCGGATCCTTGTTGCACAACTCCTTGATAAGCCAAACCGGAAATCGTGCAGGCTGCTTGAACCTGAACAAAGTTTCGTTAAAATGGCTTCTAAAAAATTATTAATATTAATAGATTTTGGTGAAATACGAAAAAATTAGTTCTGCCCCCCCCCCCCTTTAATGGCCCAGTACCAAAAGCTTTGAAAAAAACATTTAACGAACCAATGTTCCCATGAGAAGGGAATACGAATGAACGATCCGCTTCTTTCGAATGGCTCTTCATCCTTTGCCAGGAAAAGCATCAACCTATCCGGCTCATCAGCCATTCCGTCGAAAAACTGGACGATTCCATACTTCTTCGGCGTCCTTTCGACAATTTTCCACATTTTTGGAGACGTAAAGGCAAGTTCCATACATTCCTGCGCATTCAATAATGCCAGAATACCCTCCATTCGTTTTGTGGAGATATTCTCGAGCGCCATTATTCCCCTAGAAAAAAGAATTTAGCAAATGTATTCTTTGGGAGAAAATGAGCGAGCGTACAGATTTTAATTTAGGCCGGGAATTTCGAGTTGAATCCGAGAGGGTGCGAAAATTTTCAGCTTCGACGTTTAGGCAAATAAAGAAAACGGGAAATCGATTTTGACAGCGGTCTCTTCCAGTTGTGTGACTTTGTTTAAAGCATTAAATTTATTACGCGAAAAGAACAGAATCTAAGCACCTTCGAAAGGTTTATTCAAGTTTAGCGGTCGAGGGGCTGGAATTGGTGGATCTCGGGAAGCACACCGGTTTCCCCGAAGGCTCTCACGAATCGGTAGGCATGCAGAACGGCAAAGTTCATCTAATAGATTTTGATTTCCGGATAAAATAGGCCACTACTTACGGGATTGAAATTATCATGGAGGATTTTGCCGTCAATCAATACCCACGGCGATCGACGATCGCCTTTCGGACGCCAGATCTAAAACAAATCAATTTAAAGCGTTTTAAAGGAAATTCCCACGCAATCGATCATCAAATCGACGGTTGTGGCGCCTTTGTTGTACTCGGTGAACCTGATGCATTCCTCTTTCAGCTTCTCCTTCGCATCTTCAGCTAGCGCTGGGCGAAGTGTGGCGAGTTGTAAAGAGATCCGCTGCAGAAAGAATGCTTCTGTTTTAGGTACTGGACTATCAGCAGGTGGGTAAATAAATTTTTTTCCAGTATTGCTGTACCCTTTTTATAGAATTTTACACAGTTTTTAGATAGAAAAACTCTCAAATTTTCCCCAATTTTTTGACTTTTCCCAAAATATATCAGAAATGACCAAAAAAAGATCAAAATTTTCGCATTTTCAAAAAGTTTAAAATATTTTTGTAACTTTCTAGCAAATAAAAACTACTTAAAAAACACTGTTTATTATTAGGTATTTATAGAGGGGAAAAATTAATTTACCGCCTGCTAACAGTCCATTGCCCGATTTTAAACAAAACCTACCATCAAATCACAAATCTTGCGGATGGACTCCTCATTTCTCTCATAACTTCCGAGGCATCGACCCCTAAAAAACTTTCTACTTTAAAGAAAGGCACTTTACCGTCTGAAATTATATTCGCATCGTATCAGGTAGAAATATCCATGGGCGTCGTCCCAAAAGACCAACAGCGCTTGTCCCTAAAAAGTATTCCTTTCGTTTTATGACAAAATCCTCACATCACTGGCCCTTAGAATGAGTTCCATTCCCTCATATGTCCGGTCGATCCATCCCATTTCGGTCTTCAGAGTAACCGCCACCTTGTCAACCACTAAAACAGATTACACGAAGCTAGTTTACGATTTACAGCTTTTAAACATCTTCTCGGCACCAGTGTTCTCCCCAATGCATATCTGGATCTTGTCAATTTCCGCCTTCCCCTGCAGCCAATCCTATAAAATTTGCAAATACACCAGGATCTTCTTGATTTTACCGAAACCCTGCGCAGCAAAAAGCCGAAAATGTTCTTGAAGTCGGAGTTGAGATCGATACCCATGACACCGATGAGCAAATCTTTGGCTCGAACTCCTCGTAGATATCGAACATCGCCAATGCAGCCATATAGATGCAGCTTTTGCAGCCCGCGGATCTAAAAATGCTGGAATGTGGAAGTGCGAGTACGAAACTCACAAAATCGCTCCTCAAAAATCGCTCGCATTCCCCTAGCCAGGGCAGAAAGTCGGCGAAGAAATAGTTGTAGACCAACTCGGTGGGTTGGAAATGTTCTGACAAATGGATGGTAATATCAATAGACGAAATTGCGGTACCGAGGAATTGTCGTAGTTGAGAGATTGAGGCTACGGCTTTTGGCTCGGAGATTCGCGTCACTTTCATATTCAACGAGAACCAAAATTTGTTGCCGAATGAGAGGGGCATGTCAAACAGCTGAAACATGGAGGTACTTGAGCGTTTGCGGGGGGCTTTTGCAGAAAAGCTTTCGAAAAGTCGGAACGATGTTTGACAAAAGGCGAAATTTTGGTCTGGTCGGTTTTTTGGTCGATAAAATCGATTTTCGCTCAAAAAAAATAATTTTCTCATAAAAAGGTTCGCTAAAACCCACATCATCAATCATCGAATTGCGAAATAGCATTCGGAAGAAGGTTGTTCGGCAAAGCCGTATTATGAAGTCTTCAGAACCATCCATCAATCCAGCAAAGTTCGAACCTTCGCCAGGCTGCATCCTAAAAGACATTTTTGCCTGCCACGATTATTCCTAACTGCATTTGTGCGATCATCCTGTCAACTGGGAGGATAAATGGCTTGACGGGTTCGGGGCTAGGCATGAAGCTCAGGTACAAAGCGCCATCTTTCATGATGCAGCGCACCATTCCATACATCTTCGGCGTGGCTTCGACGATTCCCCACATCTTTCGAGACACGAATGCCACTGACAGACAATCCATTGGCGTAATCAACCACAGGATTCTCGCCATCACGCGAGGCGGAAGTTTGTTCAGCATTGTTTCTCTGAAAATTCAGCATCAGTCTTGCTGTTTTTGAGAAATATAGAAACGGGAAGAGCAAAATCGTCGATTTCTCGGTACTGCACTGTTAGCGCGGGGGGGAAATTAGCAGGGGATACGGTACTTTAATAAAAATCAACCGTTTTCACGGCACTATAAAATTAATAGATAAAAGTCTCCTAAAAATTATAAACTTGTCGATGATTTTTGACTTTTTGGTCAAAAATGTCCAAAAACCACAAAATTTGCGAATTTTCAAACGTTTAAAATATTTTTATGACTTTTAAAAAACCAAAGACTATGCAAAACATTATAAAATCACAATATTTATTATTACCAGGGGATCCCCCCCCCGCGAACCTTCCAGTACCGATTTCTCGCTTCGTTCCACCGTAAGCAATGAAGAAGCCTTTGCGCGCAGTTTATCGCTTTGCATGCCAATACACAGCTACTTTTTCAATATTTACCCTTTATTCTCAGCAAACAACATGCAAAAATGAAAAGTGACAACATATAAAACAACAATAATCAATTGTCAAACAATCAATTCAGAACAATACTTTTTGCAGCGCTCAATTTCTTCTTCCGGTGCTGGCTTGAACTCGTGGATCTCGGGCAGTACATCTCCTCTCTCTTCGAAGGCTTTTGTGAATTGGTAGGCGTGGCGGAGGGAGGGATCCACCTAATCGATATTTATTAAAAATAGAAAAAGATCCATTTTCTACCAAAATTTTAAGTTTTCAAATATTCTGATTTTGCAAAGTTTTTTAGTTTAAAGGTAGATAAACTTCACAAAATGCTTTAGCAAAGAACCGAACGTACCGGATAGGCACCACCCATAAGATGTCCTCCATAAACTCCCCATGGTGATCGTCGTTTCCCTGCCGGCCGCCAGATCTAAAATCATCGTTTTTAATGTGAATTTAATGCAGCTAAATATAATAATTATTATTACTATGTTCCAACCGAATCGGTAAGTAGATCAACCGTCGTTGCGCCGTTGTTGTACTTGTTGAAGTTGATGCATTCCTCCATCAGCTTCTCCTTCGCATCGGCGGCGAGCAGCGGCTTTTCCTCGTTCAACTTTGCATAGATGCACTAAAAGGGGATTGACCATCGAAAAGAAAACTCGGTGCTTATGCAATATCGGGGGGCCCCGGATTTTTACTTGTAAGTTCAGAAATACCTAATAATAGCAAGTAATTTAATGGTGTTTTTTATATCATTTAAAGGGCCCAACAACACTGGAAATAAAATGTCTCCCCCTCCCCCGAGCCTCCCTGTTGGCTACTCCAATTTGTTGATGGGGGATCACATCCTCCCCTTTCCATATTTAAAGTGGAAAAACAATTAGAAGGGTAAGAAACGTCCAAAAATGCAAAATTATGGTCGAAAATCGCTATTTTTCTGTGTTTTCAGTACAAATTTGGAAATTTTTTAGGTTTAGACAGCTGCAAAAAAGTGTAGAAACGCTTACTATACGAAAAAGGCTGCCCCCGATATTTGAAAAGATCCGAATGGTTTACCATCAACTGACGAATTCGTGCGAGTGCCTTCCCATTTCGTTCATAGCTTCCGAGACAACGGCCACTGCAAAATAAACCGATTGGATGAACGGGAATGGGCGGAACCGTCTAAAGTTGTAATCGCAGCGCAGCAAATAGATCGAAAGATCCACCGTGTCAAAGTAGACGATCAATGCTTGTCCCTAAGCGAACATTTTCAGAAGGAGTTCAAATGAATGACTCACATCAGTGGCCCTTAGAATGAGTTCCATCCCTTGATACGTCCGATCGATCCATCCTAATTCGTATGGCAATTTGCGTGAAAGACGGGCAACAACTAAAGCATTCAAAACTTAAAACAAAACTACGAAAAATTTCGGAATTTTGGTTAAGAAAAGATTTTCGGGCAAAATGAGTGCATTTCTATGAAATTTCCGATTTTCAAGCATTTTTCTGGTTCTAAAGCGTTTTTCCACATGAAATGTAGCTGAATTTGAACAAAATCAGTGAAAAAATACTCCTAAATTACTTACAATTCCTGAGTTTGTGCTGTGCATGGGTGGCTTGGGATGTGATCAGATGGATTCGATCAATTTCCTGCTCTCCTTCCAGCCAATCCTAAATAAAAACAGGGATCAAGAATTGATCCAGGAAATACCCAGATCTTTCCCTCCAAAAAACAGCCAATGATATCCCATTTAAATAGGTCGGCCCGGAATTGGAGATCAAGTACAAGCTGCTTGGATCGAATGTGGCCGAAGGGAGCGAGAGCACCAATGTAGAGCGCCAGAGACAACGATTCCATCGAGCGCACCTTAAAATTCGAAATTATTGTAAAAAAGAAACGATTACTGTTTGTTTTACAATCACTAAACGTAAACACTTTCTTTCTACTGAAAACATTCGAAAAGAAAATGGCCGGTTTCGACCAAAATTTGAAAGTTACATTTCTTCACTTTTCCCAGTAGCTTTTCGGGTAATAATATACTAAAGACGCCGATTTGAAACATTCGAATTAGATGAACCTCTGATGTCTGCAAGAAATCACAACATCCATGTGGATCGTCGAGTAGAAGCTTTAGAAAGCCTTGACTGAAGAACTCAGATGTGTGGAAATGGCCTAAAAACATTCCCCCACCTTCTCCGCATTACAAAATTACCGAGAAATTTCCGAAACTTGGGGTCCGCGGGTTGGCAATTCTGGTCCCGTTCAAATTGAGCGAGGCCCAGAATTTGTGCCCAAATGAGAACGGCATCCGACATCTGAAAGTGAAATATGAGCATCGTTGAAATGGTTGAGCCGAAATAAAGAAAAATAAAACCAACCTGGTGAATGGTGGAATTTAGAAGGAGCAATCGGATGAGGGCTGTTCGATAGAGACTCGTCTCGGTCCCTTTGCAGCCAGCCTTCAGAAGGGGAATATCATCAACTGGTAGCGCCCATCTAAAAATTAGGATCTATTGTATTACGATTCTTGAACAAAAAAAACCCGGGAAAAAAAATTTTCCCCCCCTTTGGGGGGGGGCGGGCGGGCGACCAATAATGAAATACACCCCAGTTTCGTAGAAAAAGCATAAACGCACCTATATTTAAGTATAGACCCTCATCGAAAAAAGTTATAAACTTTTGAAAAACGTTGATTTCGATGGAACTGAAAACATTTTGAAATCTTTTAAAAGCTTATTAATCTTCAAACTTTTCTACTAATCCAACACTAATAAAAACATGCCATAAAACAACAAAAGTATATTTAGGTAGAGACTAGCTATTGCATCCCCCCGCTAACAATCCAGTACCGAAAAACGTACTCAGGAAGAGTAAATTGATAGAGCGGGATCCGGGATGCGTAGATTTGTCCGGGGTGTTGAGAAATGGCAATACTCAAGTGATTGCAACATTCAGCCGGAAGATCAATCCATCGGACAGTATGATACTTCTTTGGCGTCTCCTCAACGGCATCCCACATTTCCGGACATGATAATGCCAATTGGAGATAGCTCCATGGATCGAGTCGTGTCAGAATACCCTCCATCACACGCGGTGGAAGCTTGTCCAGCATTTATAGCCGAAACTACCTGAAAATTCTGGTAAATTTGACTCAGATAGGTTATCCACATATATAAAAATAGTGCGTGTCTGTGTGTGTGGCCACTTTGCATCCACTTCCGTCTGTCTGTCCGGAGGATATCTCGATAGGGGATGAAGTTACGGGTATGTTTGATACGTCATTAGGTGCGCAATGGTCTTGAGATGACTGCACACATATCAAATTTTACAAAATCAGCCATTTTCGACATTAAATTTAAGTTTTTGTGAAGCTTTTTGTTAGTAATAATTAGCATAGACCGGAAGTGGTGATTCGGCTATATAAAGGCACAGAAGAAGTTGTTTTTAATTTTTTGTCATCTGAATTCAGGACAATTATGTAATGAAGGATAAATGGGGTTAGAGGGGCCAGGGTTGAAAGTCGCGAACGGCTCACCCTGGTTTGGCATGAAAACCTTCAAAAAGTCGCGATTTTGCTCAAAAACGGCCATCCATTGGTCATAAACCCGATTTTTTTTGCATTTTTACTCAAACAGCTTTTGTAAAACTAACTAAAACTTAGGAAAAACATCCTTTATCTATATTTGAAAAACTGGACCCCAAGAAAAAGCCCCCCCCCGATAATGCTAAAGAACCGTTGAAAATCGTTGTGCTGGAAATCGCGTCGAATCAGCTTCTATTCGATTCAAAAAAAAGAATCGTTCGAGTGTCTTTTTATCACTTTCGGCAATAATCATACACTTTCAAAATGACAAACAAATACATTTATTATTCTCGTAATGTTAAATTCGACAACAATGAAAGACACCAGCATGCAATAATACAAAAACAGAGCTTAAAAGCACAACGGAGCAAAGGTTTCCCTCCAACTGCGGCCCTCACGTTCAGATACTGGCTGGAAATGATCGACTTCTGGTAGTACACCAGTCTCTTCGAAGAGTTTCGTGAATTTGTAGGCATGCTCGAGGTTCTTGTCTACCTATATACGATTCATAAGTTATTTGACGATTTGTTCTAACCGGATATGTCATATCAAGAAAAACATTGTCTCCAAACTTTCCCCACGGACAGCGACGTTCCGCCTTCGAACGCCAGATCTGAAACGAAACAATTGAAAATTACCGAAGAATGACTGACCGAATCGATGAGTAAATCCCTCTCTGAAACGTTCTCGTTGTACTTGTTGAAGTTGATGCATTCCTCCCTCAGCTTCTTTTTCGCATCATCAGCCAATGCCGGACTTTTCTCTGCCAGGGTCATCGAGAGCGCCTGAAATTTATTAGTCTGCCCCTAGTTGAATGAATAATACCATTTTTTTTATTGGCGCAAAAAAACAAACCATTAGCTTTGAGATACGGGCAAGGGCCAGCGCATTGCGTTGATAACTTCCAAGGCAACGACCTCTAAAAACAGGGCTTGCGTCTCAAAAACAGCCAGCAAACCGTCGAAAATTATACTCGCTGCTTATCAGATTGAAGTAATCATCATGTTCTTCAAAATAGGCGATCAATGCTTGTCCCTGAAATTAGGAAATCAACTAATAAGGTATTGATCGTGATGGCATACATCACTAGCCCTTAGAATCAGCGTCATTCCCTCATATGTTCGGTCGATATGTGCCAAAGCAGGATCCAATTTCAGTGTAGAGATGACTAAAAACACTCTGATCAATCGGTAATTGCCTTACAAGGTTCAAACGTTCCATCCGGCCAGCCCGTGCGTTCCCAGCCGATCTGGAACTTGTCGATTTCGTCGGTCCCGGCCAGCCATCCCTACAGTGTAGGTTGCAAAATACAATAAATGACTTACACCAAGCTTTGCGAAGAGGATGTCGATTGCCGGAAGCCGTCGTATCATTGGGAAAGGAAACATAGGGATCGTGATACTAATCTCGTTTGCTCGGATCCGGTGCAAATGTTGCAAATGATGCACGTCCACCACCAAATACATCCGCTCCAGCGAACGTATCTAATTATCTTGTTTTAATTGTGTTGTGGTGCTAGCTTGCTAGACCACAATAGATCCTCTTTCCCGGCTGTCCCTCCTATCCAGTGGGTAAGCCACCGGCGCGCGCCGCCCCCCTGCGGTCGCGTCGCGTGCGCCACTTCCCGCCTAAGACTAGATTGTATTATCTCGTTGCGGGTCCACTTATCGGCACAGACTAGCTCTGTTGCCGATCCTCCTGCCACCATTTATGTAGATAAACAGTTGTTCGATAACTGTACGTTTGTGCGCATTCCACTTCATACCAAGAACACAACACTGGCGAGCAGGATCATCAAGAACTCAGGCAAGAACAAGGAATTCCAAGCCAAGAAGCCACTCGTGCCCAAGGAACGTGATCAAGGATGAAGAAAGAAGGTCAAGCGCAAGAAGTCAAGTCAAGCCGACGAGACAAGGACCAAGAAAGCGACAAGGTCAATGAGAGCGACAAGGTCGAGGTCAGGGACATCTACATGGTTGGCGAGCGACAAGGAAGAAGGCATGGCGAGAAGATCGAGAAGCAGAGCGTGCAGATGATGGCCATCGATGGATGATGTGCCGGTGGCCGCTCGTGCAGGATCAGTTGAAAGGGAGGTGTTTTGTTCCCCTTTTTGCCCCCACATTTTCGGGTGGAGGGCGCGCTGCCGTTGTCGATGAAGGAGGAGGGTGCAAGCGCAAAAAGAAGTGCCCGGCGTCCGGCCGCCGTTTTGCCCCAAGGACCGCCCAGAAGCCGCGAAGGTTGCAGAAGAAGAAAGAAGTTGGTTAGTCCTCACCCACGAAAGGACCGAAGAAGCGTGCTGAAGCTGGCGGATCATCGATGGATGAAGGGCCGCTGGCGCTGCCATGGACCGAAGGAGGTGCGCGTGTCAAGCCCAAGGCCGCGTCTACAAGTGAAGCCGAAGAAGGAAAGAAGGATGATGGCCACGTCGTGTTCGCGCGCGTGTTCAAGGTTGAGGGAAGGATGATTGCCACGTCGTGTTCGTGTGCGTCGTAAGAAGAAAATAAGCAAAAATAAGTGTCATCTTATTTTTTGGTGTGTATTTCCATATACTGTAAATCCGGCTAAGCCTTATTTGTCTCTCCTGTCCCAATTTCTCCTAGGAACTTGTACTTTGTTGTTGTACAAGGGGAGGTGTTGTGGTGCTAGCTTGCTAGACCACAATAGATCCTCTTTCCCGGCTGTCCCTCCTATCCAGTGGGTAAGCCACCGGCGCGCGCCCCCCTGCGGTCGCGTCGCGTGCGCCACTTCCCGCCTAAGACTAGATTGTATTATCTCGTTGCGGGTCCACTTATCGGCACAGACTAGCTCTGTTGCCGATCCTCCTGCCACCATTTATGTAGATAAACAGTTGTTCGATAACTGTACGTTTGTGCGCATTCCACTTCATACCAAGAACACAACAAATTGTATTTAATAAAAACCAGTCGTGTGTTCAAGAATGCGATGCCATCCCTCGGCCAGGCCAGCATCTTTTCCTCAAACAAGCTATCGACGAATTGTGTAACCTTGAGTTTATCTACAAAATATAGTTGGATCTCTAGGATTTCGTACCGATCAATTGGGTCAATTCGAAGAATGACGTGACGCAATTTGGCTGATCGATTCGCGTCGCTTTCATATTCAACGAAAACCAAAATTCGTCGCCAAGGCACAGCGCTGGATTTTCCAACTGAAAGCCTTGGAATGTTCTAAAACTAATGTACAGCCAACCGTATCAACCGTCGAATTTGAAAGGAAGAGTCGAATCATGGCCAGACGCTTTGCCTCACGGGTCTGCACGTCAGCGAATTGTTCACTGGAAAATATTCAAACCATGCATTCCTTCACTTAAAAACCAACCCAGGTGAGCCAGGTACAAAGATCCGAAGCTCTCTTCCCTCTCGTATCAAGTACAACTTGAAATCGCTCCCATGCATCGGATCGTCGTGAAAATGAACGATCTGGTACGTTTTCGGCGTTTCCACGACAATTTTTCGCATTTCCGGAGAAACACAGGCGATCTCTGTGTAATCGAGTGGATCGAGCAATGCCAGAATACCCTCCATCACCCTCAAGGGCAGCTTGTTCAGCATCGTTTCGCTGGAAATCGGGTTGAAGTAGCTTTTATCATATCAAAACAAGCCGAAAAATATTCTGCGTCTTTTGATCGCCCACAACGGTAATCGTACGCTTTCAAAGTTACAACAACTGCCTTTATACCAATTATATAATTTCAATCAAAGAACTTTTTTCTCAACAAAAAATACAACATGAAAATTCACAACGAAAAAAAACAACAACAACGATAAATTGTCAACTAATCAATTCAGAACAATGAGAATTCCACGACTCGATTTCTTCACGAGATGCTTGTGGAAATTCATCGACATCAGGAAGTACACCTCTCTCTTCGAATGCTTTCGTGAATTGGTAGGCATGGCGAAGGGATCGATCCATCTATTCATCAGGGATTGAAGTTAACCAATAGAATTCAAGGATACCGGAAATGTACCGCGCATAATATGTCCTCTAGAAACGCCCCATGGTGATCTCCGTTTGCCTGCAGGTCGCCAGATCTAAAAATATGACTCCAGAAATGTATAATATATTGATAGCAGGTTTTTTTAGTGCTTTTCGAAAAAATCGATATGTTTTAATAGAAAAATCTATCCAAAACAGCATTTTTCGTGGAAAAATCGAGAATTTGGTATTTTTCGACAAAAAACTGTAAAGTTTTTACGTTCAGAAAGCGTAAAAATCAGTTTTTAACGTCGTTTATGAATAATTCTCCGATTCTCTGACCGCATCAGTCGCCAAATCAACGGTCGTTGCGCCGTTGTTGTACTTGTTGAAATTGCAGCATTCCTCCCTCAGCTTCTCCTTCGCATCGACGGCGAGTAGTGGCTTTTCCTCGTTCAACTTTGCATAGATGCACTAAAAGGGGGTTAAGGAATTTCATTGGGATTGCCGACCATTAATTGGCGAATTCGAGCGAGCGATTTCTGATTTCGTTCATAGCTGCCGAGACAGCGGCCACTAAAAAGAAGTAATTAATTCAATTGTGTACCGTGGAGTACCGTCTGAAGTTGTATTGGCATCGGATCAGATAGATGGAGAGATCGGGCTTGTCAAAAAAGACAATCAACGCTTGCCCCTAAAATAGATCTTTATTTTATAATTGCTCGCTTACATCAGTGGCCCTTACAATCAGTTCCATCCCTTGATACGTCCGATCTATCCATCCTAATTCGTCAGGCATAAGCCGTGAAACACGGGCTACAACTAAAAAAAAATGAAATTTTTCAACCAAACCTTTCGGCTAAAATTTGAAATTTTGGTTCTTTCCTATTAACGGGAGGGGGAGAGCAAATTTTTTTTTGCCAAATCCCAACGGTTAGTCACCAATACTATTTATACAATGTCTTTTGTAGTTTTTGGTTACTAGAAAGCGGTAAAAAATTCGAAAATTTTTAGTTTTTGGCCATTTTGAGCGAAAATGTTCGAAAATTTTTAGATTTTTTTGTGACCGTATATATTATACTTCGCCCTCCACCCTGGTGGGCCCCCCCAAAAGGTGGGCAGGGTTGGGGGTGGAGGGTGGGCAGAGGGTGGGGGGTCGGGGTGGGGAGACGACCCCCCCCCCCCGCCAAGGAAAGCCATCAAATCTACAGCCGAGAAAATAGATCACATAGGTAATGAAGCTTTTTATAGGTCTTAGTTAGTAATTTTTTATTGCTAAAAAGGTACATAAAATTCTCAACAAATTTGACCCTCTTTAGGGATTTTTCATGCATTTTTGATCAAAAAGTTAATATTTTTCGTAAATTTTTATAATTTTGACGAATTTTTATAACGTTTTCCGCTGTAGATTCCCGGTGGTTCCATTTTCTCCAATCACCCCACGGGAGGATTGCTCTTAGAGAAAACTTTGGCTTTTAAAAAAATTTGTGGGGTTTTATTAAAGGAAATTTCCTATCCACAAACTGTGCAAAATGATATAAAAATGGTCGTTATAGGACCATACGGTCCTATACTGTCAATAAACTTGGTTAAAGGCTAGCTTTTTCGCTAGTCTTACAGTGGGGTGGGCGTCCAGGGTGGGTGGGGGATGGGGGTGGGGGTAGGGTGGTCGCCTCCCACCCCACCGCCACCCCCACCCCCCACCCACCCCGGCGCCCACCCCCTGCCCACCCCCCGCGCCCACCTTTCCCCACCTTTGGGGTGGGCCCACCAGGGTGGCGGGCGAAGTATAGTATATATCTATCAAGAACCGAAATTTTCACCCTAATTTCACTTACGAGTGTTGAGGTTATGCTCGGCGTTGCTGGCCGGGGCTGTGATTATATGGATTCGATCAATCTCCTGCTCTCCTCGCAGCCAATTCTGGGAAAAAAAAATATAAATTTCGTCATTAATCAAGGAAATAATACCCTGATTTTGTGCTCCAAGAATTCCCCAATAAAGTTCCATTTGAAGATTTGAGCCTGGAATTGGACGTCAAGAAGCATCTTCTTGGCTCGAATATGACGGAACGGGGCAAGAACACCAAGGTAGAAGCGCATATGAACGGAATCCAGTGAACGGATCTGAAATCGAAAAGTTATAGCTAAAAGACTGGTTTTCCAAAATTTCCTATTTTCGACAAAATAAATTATAAATAGAGGATTTTCATAGTATTTTATACAGTTTTTAGTCATAACAAGCTCAAAAAATTCTTAAATGTATGAAAAATTGCCAAAACGTCAAAATTTTCGAATTTTCAACATCTTATAAAATATTTTTTGTAATTTTCTAGGAATCAAAAACCACCCAAAACACTCTAAAAATACATTATATCCTAAAACAAAAGGTTGTCGCGGAAAAACAATGATTTGCCCATGATAAAAATTAAACATGAAAAATTTTGCTTAATAATTTTTGCTTTCTTATTAATAATCGTAAAAATGAAAATTTAGGCTTAAACGAACCATTGGATGTGTTACGAAATGGCCGCATCCATCTGGATCGTCCTGCACAATATCTATAAAATGTTGGCAGACGAGTTGCGATGCGTGGAAAAGACCTAAACAATATTTTCCTAATCCCCGCATCATGAAATTACCGAGAAATTTGCGAAGACTTTTGAATGATGGGATGTCGGCCGGGTTGGCAATTCTGGTCACTTTCAAGTTGAGTGAGACCCAGAATTTGTTCCCAAATGAGAACGGCGCATCCGACATCTGAAAGTGAAATATTTCTACAAATTTGAGAATGATACCTCGTGAATCGTGGCATTTAGAAGGAGCAATCGGATGAGGGCTGTTCGGTAGAGACTCGTCTCGGTCCCCTTGCAACCAGCCTTTAGAAGAGGAACACCATCATCTGGTAGTGCCCATCTAAAAATAAGGTTCTTTACGATTTTCGAGAGATCCTTTTTCCGTAAGTTTCCTGCGTTTTAAACGCAAAAAGCGTTACAAACATGGATAAAAAGTACAATTTTGGCAGAGAATTTCAAATGTTGAAAAGTTTATGCATTTTCATCACTCAATTCCCTTAAAATGGCCATTAAAATAATTGATGTGGCGCTTCTAAACATATCTGAAACTAGCGGAAACATTTTGAACCTGAGAAGCGCTAAAAAACGAAATAAATTCATATATTCAGCTCATTTCTGCCAAAAAGTTGAAAAGCTTGTTGGAAAGGAAACGTACGTGGGAGGAGTGAACTGTAAGAGCGGAATGACCTCTTCGTAGGAATCATCCGGGCGCTTGGTGATGCGGAGGGTCAATTGGTTGCCACATTCAGCCGGAAGATCAACCCATCGGACCGTATGGTACTTCTTTGGCGTCTCTTCAACGGCATTCCACATTTCCGGACACGATAATGCCAATTGGAGATGGCTCCATGGATCGAGTCGTACCAGAATACCCTCCATTACACGGGGCGGCAACTTGTCCAGCATTTATTGCCGAAACTACCTGAAAATTCGGTTAAATTTGACAGTTCTGAAAGGCTTTTGAAATAGGCTATTCGGCATCAAAAGCCTGCTGTATTATACAAGAAAGAGTTGGTAATCAAACAATAGCTTTATTCCCTTGAATAACTAAAATCCACGCTGTAATATTTCCGCACTATTTCGCTCCGGCATTATTGGTGGCAGGCTTGAATTGATCGACATCAGGGAGTAGGCCTCTCTCTTCGAAGGCTCTTGTGAATTGATAGGCGTGACCTCAAGGGTTGGGGGGCGTAAAAAAAAATTATATCGGGTCCCCCCCCCCCAAAATATTCCCCCCCCAAAAGGGGGGAAAAACCCCCTTTGGCGCGCCACTTACCTTTCAGAATAGGGACATCTCACTCTATAAAAAATAATGTGTATCTTTTTGAAGGGTATCACCCACCGGATAGATCACATACTGGGACTTGTCCCTCACTTCCGGACGCCATGGGGATACCCGATAACCTTCCGGACGCCAGATCTGCAAAAGAAGAACCATTCCAAAGTCTCCAAAGTTCTCACCGAATCCGTCAACAGGTCCATTTTCGTGGCGCCTTTGTTATACTGGTTAAACTTGATGCACTCCTCCCTCAGCTTCTCCTTTGCGTCCTCGGCTAACGCTGGTCGAATGGCTGATAGTTGCGACGCGATACGCTGAGGAATAATGATATACTACCGGGCAAAGTATACCATCAGATCGGCAATCTTGCGGATAGACTTCTCATTTTTCTCATAACTTCCCAGGCATTGACCACTAAATACAATCTCTATAAACCGTCGAACACCATAGCTTACCGTCGAAAATTGTATTCGCATCGTATTAGATAGATACACTTCTCCGCGTCATCCCAATAGGCTAGCAATGCTTGTCCCTAAAATTTGACGTTAAGAGCATTTACATAAAATTGGCGTACATCACTGGCCCTTAGAATGAGCGGCATTGCGCTGTATGTTCGATCGATCCATCCCAATTCTGGAGACAAATTGTCAGCGATCCATGACAACACTAAGATGTAATTAGATCTCAAATATTTAATCATTTACCAGGGCTGACCAGATCCAAGCAAAAGAAGAGTTGAATCATGTTGATTTCACCCTTTCCTTTCAGCCATCTCTGAAAATCGAAGACTTTGGCAAAAACCATAAATTTTACGTCAATTCTTCGACGCAAATAAGTGTAGATGGGGAGGGAATGGGATACGTCCTCGTCAAAGAAGCCGATGCACAAATCGCTGGCACGAATCGACATCAGACTTGCAAAATTGCCACTGAAGTCGAGGATTTGCAGCTTTTCTAGTGAGCACATCTAAATACAGTTGTCATGGCCGAACCGGGGGGTAGCTTATCGGTAGGGGGAACCAACTTCTGGCTGAGGATCCAATTTTGTTAATATAAATAGAGGAATGGTTTCTAAAGTGTTATTTACTATTCCTAGTCGTAAAAACTTTACAAATTTTGTTTCAAATACAAAAATAGCAATTTTTCGACAAAATGTCATCTCAAAAAAGTTTTTCAAAGTTTTATTTGATTGTTTTTGCAATTAGATCGGATCGGGGATGTTTAGAGGATCATTCATTCTAAGAAGGCCTAAACACTAACCAATTTGCTCTGAAAGAATTGCTCGTAATTGTCAGCCATATCCTCAATATCCACGAAGAAATTATTGTAGACCAGCTCGCTAGGCTTGATGATTGCTATAAAAATGATGAATAAAACATCAATACAGTTACCGAGAAATTTCTGTAGTCGCCAAATTGTTTTTACAACAACCGGAGCGGTAATTCGCGTCACTTTCATATTCAACGAACCCCAAAATTCGATGCTGAGACCGAGTGAAGGGCATCTGAGCTGTAATGGGCAATTAGAATAGGTGCCAGTGCGAATTACAAACCTCTTTCATCGACGCATTTGAAAGGAATAATTTGATCAGCTTCACCATGGCGACCAGCGGAGTTCGGGCGTTCTCCTCGACGGGGATCGAGATGCGAATTGGGTGCATGTCCTCTGCGGGCTTGTAAAATTCAATAGATAACGTATCCGTCGGAGCCCTGAATCGAACGCGGCCATACTTCTTCGGTGTCTCTTTCACAATCTTCGACATTCGAGGGGAAACCTTGGCCAATTGAAGATAATCAGTGACGTCGAGCAATGCCAGAATACCCTCCATCACCCTCAAGGGTAGCTTGTTCAGCATCGTTTCGCTGGAAATTGCATTCAATTAGATTTTATACAATTAGAAAAGAAGAAGAATCTTTCGAGTGTCTTTTTATCGCTTTCAGCAAAATCGTACACTTTCAAAATGACAAACAAATACATTTATTATTCTCGTAATGTTAAATTCGACAACAATGAAAGACACCAGCATGGGATACGTATAAACAAATGGTATATTGCTGGAATAACAAAGCTTAAAAGCACAATGGAGCAAACGCTTCCTCCCAACCACCGACCCCATATTCCGGTTCTGGCTTGAATTGATAAATTTCTGGCAGCATCCCGGTCTCTCCGAACACTTTCGTAAATTTGTAGGCAGGGGCGAGTTTCCTGTCCACCTAAATTATAAATACAATTATTTATTTATTATCAATATAAATTATTTATAATGCAAGATTATTTTAAATACAATCTATATTTTTTTCGAATGTTTCCACTGACCGGATATGGCATATCGCGAACCATGGCGCCTCGAAAGCATCCCCATGGAGAGCGGCGTTGGCCTTTTGAACGCCAGATCTGAAACAAGATCATTAAAAGGCATGTACAACTATTGACTGACCGAATCGATGAGTAAATCCCTCTCTGAAACACCGCGATTGTACTCGTTGAAGTCAATGCATTCCTCCCTCAGCTTCTTCTTCGCGTCATCGGCCACTGCCGGGTTTTTCCCCTCCAACGATGTCGAGAGCGCCTGGAATTTTCAGTTACAAAACGAATTAAACTTCCCTATAATCTAGTCTCGTACAGCAGGGTAAAAAACAAACCATTAGTTTTGAGATACGGGCGAGGGCCAGTGCATTTCGTTGATAACTTCCAAGGCAACGACCCCTACAATACATAATATACATGAATAAAAGAGAGGCGCCAAACCGTCGAAAATTATATTCGCTTCTTATCAGATAGAAATAATCATCGGGGGCTTCGAAATGAGCGATCAATGCTTGTCCCTAAACTCAGAAAATAGAGCAATATACGCAGGATTGTGATGGCCTACATCACTAGCCCTTAAAATGAGCACCATCCCTTCATATGTTCGATCGATCCATCCGACATCAGGCCTCACTTCAAGCGAATCAATCACTAAACACTTCACGACAAATTCTGAAATGCCATACGTAGGCCAAAAGTCACATCCGGACCCCCGCCGAGATTCCATCCAATCTGGAGCTTGTCGATTTCCACGGTGCCGTACAGCCATCCCTGGAAGTTGCCATAGAAAAAGGTAACAAATGACCAACATCAAGCTTTGCGGCAAGAAAGTCGTGCACCGGCTGCGTTTGAGGGAAATGAGTCATACGGACCGTAATTATCATCTCCTTCGCTGAAATCCGGTGCAAATGTTGCAAATCGTGGTCTTCGACCAACAAATGCACCCATTCCATCGAGCGTATCTAATTGTCTTTTTATAGGTATCTCAGGAATAGTAACCAGTCGTGTATTCAAGAATGCGATGCCATCCCTCGGCCAAGCGTTCATCTTATTCTCAAAGCTATCATCGACGAATTGCGTAATCTTCAACTGATCTGCAAAAAAATATAGATAATATAGGTTTATGTACCGACAAATTGGGCCAACTCGAAAAATGACGAGACGCAGTCTGGATGTTCGATTCGCGTCACTTTCATATTCAGCGAAGACCAGAATTCGATGCCGAGGCACAGAGCCGGGTTGAAAAGCTAAGGAACACAGCAATATTCCAACAGTATTTAAAACCAACCGCCGTAACAGTAGAATTTGAAAGGAAGAGTCGTATCACGGCCATTCTATTGGTCCGGCTTTTTGGCACTTCAAGGAATCGACACCTGTAAAAGATTGACGAATTCATTTGAGTATTCTATAAACTGACCCAGGTGGGTGTATTAACTCGGCACGGATCGACTTTCCATGCGGCATCATATGCATGAATAATTCGCTGCCGTGCATCGGATCGTCGTAGAAATGGAAGTTCCAATAATCCTTTGGAATTTCCTCGACAATGTTCCACATTTTCGGCGAGACACAGGCTAATTCGAGATGGACGCTGGGTTCGAGTAATGCCAGAATACCCTCCATCACCCTCAAGGGCAGTTTGTTCAGCATCGTTTCGCTATAATTTATTTTTTCTCGATGATAATGTGTATGTTTGTATGTATTTTGATAGAAAGAACTCCTCTCGATGCATTTAAACCCTCAGAAAAGCGATAATTCCTTTATGAGCGGTATAAAGCCTGTAAAAGACACGTGTCAACATCATCTAGGCAAGAAATGGCAGGTGTATCAAATAAAGGCTGCTGCGGAGGGAGAGAGACACACGGAAATAGACCCGAATTGTTGAGAGAGGGAATGGGGAAATAGATTAGAGATAGAAAGGGGAGCATCACCTCATTATGGCTGATATTAAAGGGAGAGTGACAGCTGTAGAGGAGATATAAAAACACATTAATAGAGAGACAGATAGTAGACGTATTAAATTGGGATATAAATGTACTGTAGTATTAAGGGTGTATAATTAGAGGGTACTTCCATAGATGCCTTGACGATTGACGACTCGCATCTCGATCAGTCCACACTCGGCACTATCCTCGTCTATCAACACCAGATCCTTTGCACGACGCGCCTGGGCTGGGTCCCAGCTGCAAAAAGGATTTTTGATTTAAAATCACATAATACACCAAAATTAAAATTCAATAAATCATATACAAAAATTAAAAATCACTAAAACAAAAATTTAAAGTAAATTTAGGTGATAATTTCAAAATAAATGTATCTATATATATTTACATATTTATCCACTACTTTAATTTTTATTTGAAGCCGACAACTGTCCAAAAATTCCAAAATTTTGTCGAAAAGGATATTTTTATTTGCAAAAACTTTTTGTAAAGTTTTTCGTAAAAAGTTCGACCCCAAGGAAAACCCCCCACTAATGCAAAAGCTCCGGAATTTAAACCCGTATATAATACAGAGGATTCCGCAAAGACCCTCTGCTAGCTAGCCCCAAAACGAACCTCTGCTCGGCCCATCCAGCACTGCTACCACGTCCAAAGATGGCGAACACGGCTCCACCAGCCAAGATGACACCCGAACACGTGAAGAAGAAGCCAACCCATTCTTGGAGACGACTGAAAAGGAGAGAGATCATAGGAGAGAGCGAGAGAGAGAGAGAGAGAGAGAAGCCAAGAAAAACTGACTTGAACTGCAGAAAATGCAAAGCGGCGGGCGGTGCACAAGTGAAGGCGAAACCCATAGACACTCCACATAGGGCCAGTATATGCTGAGCATAAAATCTAGAAATAAACGATTACGACATCAAAATGAGAATAGAGTACCTTCCGACAAGAGTAGCACTCCGGAGGGCACCGGCCGTTGTGAAACCGAGAGGGGCAATAGAGAAGAACATCGTCCAGAGACGACTGAAAAGAGAGGGGAGGGTTAGCAGAGGCCATTTGAGACGAACACAGGTTCTTTCGCATTATCCGGGGGGGGCTTTTTCTTAAAATCTAATTTTTCAGATATGAATCGTGGAAGTGTTTGTAAATGGTTTTTTACTATTTCTAAACGTGAAAACTACAAATTTTACTAAAAAATATAGATTTTTCGACCAAAAACGGCCATTATTGGCCACAATTTCCGCGTTTTTAGATAGTTTTCTAGTTGAAATATGGTTTTTTTCCCCAAAAACACTTTCTATTAAATTAATAGACATTTCAAAAAAGCTCGGGGTCCCCCCCCCCGACAATGCAAAAGCACCCGAGAAAAACATACATTGTTTGACTGGCCTCCCCTCGATAATTCAAGAAGATGTACGGCACAGCCACCATCATGAACCCGGCACCCACAAAAGCCACCGAATTCCAGATTCGCACCTGAAAAGAGGAAGATAATCGGGAAAGAAAGAGGAATATACCTGCCAGGTAGATGAACAGCAGTTGGAGCGATGGACGAAGTACGCGATAATGTGGCAGATGAGCTGAAAAAAATAGTTTTTAAAGGGAATGGCAAGGCAGGGCTGTGGATTTTTTTTCTGGGTTCCCTAAGCTTTTTATCGCACCCGCGACACGCAACGCGTCTAATTACGCGCTTAATGGCAAAATCAACAGGAACGCCATAGCTTTCCAGCTCCTTTAAATGGAAATAAAAAAGGTGAACGGCTCGAAAACGTCATCCATCAACAACGTACCATTCCAAAGAACGGCAGGCACCCGTAGAGTCCGATGAGGTCGACGAGAAAGATGTCAGTGTTGCCGTAGAATGTTGGCAGGAATGTGACGTACATACAGATCTGGAAAACAAATAGACAATTTAATTTAAATGTGAAATAAATAACTTTCCAAAATCAAAAAATTCTCACTTTATCGATTAAATTACATTAAATGCAAATAAATAGATTCTTAATTTATTAAATTTAAAATTAAATTAAATAAAAACTAATAAATAGATTTCAGAAATACCGACAATCCAGAAGAAGCCGATCATCGCCAGCCAAATGGCCCATGCCGAGAATGAATGGAGGAGGGTCCAGAGTGGCTCATCCAACAACCGGTTGTTCTTCAATTCCTAGAAAATAAGAAAATAAAAATAAAAAAATAAAAATCGCTAAACCTGCACTTTTCCGGCGACAATTCGATTCAGTTCGATGCCGTTGACCCAGGGGTGTAGTTGGGGCTTTTCACGGTAGAATATGGCAAATATCAGCGCCAGCAGGAAGGTGAAGCCCTGAAAAAATGTCAGAAAATCGTTTATTTAAATTTAACCAACTTCAAAAATTTAACAATTATGTTTTAAAAAGATTTGTTTAGCTTTTTTTAATTTTGAAATCATACGGCCCTTTAAAAATAACGTATCTAAAAATAAACTAAAAACTTGAAAAGCATGAAAACGTACAGCCTGTGCCCAGTAGACAATTTTCATGACCTCATCAATTCGGATCAACGAATTGACAAAGAAGATTGTCCAATTCCACGAGAAGATTGTTCCCAGCTAGAAAAATGAAAATATAAAACTTTTAAGCTTAAAAATTACCGGAACAAAGAGGAACATGGTGGCGATGAAGGAGGCCTGGTCTTTAAGGGTGCCCCAATTCGCCGTGATATTTCCTAAATTGGGGTGTAAATAATGAGATTAATTCCAATTAGTTTTTTTAGATTTAAAAATTACTTAATATCAATTTAATCTGCTATTGAATTATCGATTGAGTAAAATGTACCTATAATGGGCATGACACAGGCGAATCCAAGGCCGACACCGAGACGACAAATGAATATTGGGAGGAAACCGAGAGGGATGGCTGGAGGGGTGAGGGCTGTGAAGATTGCTGAGATCACCATCGACACTACCATCACCTGCCATTGAAATTTAAAAATAAATTTAAAAATTTAACGGGGTTCTTCCGCCTTATCGGGGGGGAATTGAAATCCTTAATCCTGCAAATAAATATACAAAAATTTCTTACCGGCCAAGCGCCCCATTTGTCGATGGCAGAGCGGGCTGGGAGGGTTCCGACGAGAATTGCTATTCCGGGAGCCGAGTAGATGAATCGCCGCTGGATATTTTGAGTCTGGTTGTAGCGCCTGAAAACATCATCAAATATTTACAAAATACGGAAATTAAAAATGATTTAAAAATTTATAATTTGTAAAATCCATAGCAAGGAAATTCACTAAGCCCAAAAAAGCTTAAATAACAAAAACATGTTTTTATTCACTAGAAAGTCCGCCTAATTACGTAAAGCGCCCAAAAAAGCATAAATTACCCACAAAACGCCATATCCATCCTCGTAACTCCTAAAAATTCCAAAACTCTGAATTTCACAGAAAAATGACACGAAAAATCGTAAAACGCTCTAATTTCCAATTTTTTTGAAAACCAATTCGACAATCTTAAAATTAACAGAAAGTAACTAAAAATTAGTTCCAAAAAGCGCGCAAAAAATTGAAAATATCTTTTTATTGGCCAGAAAACCTTGTAAAACTTACCACTTGTCGCGCTCATAATCGGTGGGGAATCGTTTGTATTGGGTGATATTTGGATCATAGACATCTCCATCAAATGGCAGTGGCATCAGATACTTTCCAGCCTTGGAATAGAGCTTGGGCTTGCCGGGCTGTGTCGGTGTCGGTTCCTCGGCAGTACTCCGTTCGAAGCGCTCTTTCGTGGAAATGGCCTCGGTTGACGTCGAAGAGGGCTCGGTGGTTGGCTAAATAAATAATAAGATTAATAACTTCAAAAAGCCAAAAAAACCTGTTGTGTGGTTGTCGTCTGTAAAACTGTGGTGGTGATGGCGGATGGGACAGTCGAATTGTCGTCTAAAAACAAGAAAAATTGACTAAAAAAACTGGTAATTTCGATATTGATTCAGTTTCATTCATACGAAAAAATTAAAATAGCCTACAGAATTCGAACGATACAGAGCTAAAAACCATAAACATCCGGAATGTTCTAATTTCGTTATCAGAATTTGACAGGCTATAAATGTCCTTTTTCAAGCAACCATTTTGCTCACCAAGAATATTTTGCAGCAGCGTCTCCGCTCCATTTCCTCCTTCCGCTTCTGCTTCTTCACCAATGACAGTCTCATTGAGGGTCCTCCTCCTCCTTCCGGGTCCCGGATGGAGATTCTCCAATTGTTCCACAGTCCGCAGTCCGCCACTCAATTCCCGCGAGTGGACCACCTAAAAAAAAGCGATGTTGACGAGTTTAAGGTACGAAAATTACCGAGGTGAGGCCAAAGATGACGATATTGGCGAAGAGCATGGAGATGCACAACGTCGCCAATAGGAGCACCAGATGCCGCACATTGTTGTGGAACATGCAGCAACACGCTGGCACCGCCATCCTGAAAAAAACAAGGATTAAAATGAGTTTAGGCGTTTCAAAAGCTGCTCCTCAAGATGCACTGAAGAAATAAATCACTATTTTCCGGGGGTTTCCGCTTGACTCACCTGTTATCGGAGGCAAAAGTCGATCGATGGGTGAGAAAAGTTGTTGGCGTGCCAAATGTCGACCTGGAATCCAGAAATTAGGCAAGAAACGCTATTTTTGAGAAACAAAAAGGACAATTATTAAGATAGCATAAATGAAATGAAAATGAAAACCAACCTTCAGCAAAAATGCGAAAAACCGCAAAATCGCTTTTACAGGAAAAATCTTAACAACAAAATTTCCAGAAAAACGTAGAAGAGAGAAAAAAATTCCCCTAAAAATGGCATGATTTTCGCGCAGAAAAAGCCACGTATAGGACTGAAATTTTAAAATACGGAAAGGGCAACAAGAAATTCTACAATACGCAAAAAATCCTATTATTTCAAAGCAGGAAAACCTAAATTCAGGCTTCAGCCAAAAAGGCCAGAAAACCCCCGTTGAATCCCGCGAAGAATTTGATGCTTTTCGAGCCAAAAACAGGAAAAAAGATATCCCGGGCAACCTGATCTGCAATGCATTACGGGCGCTTTTCAGGGCGGTCAAAAAGGGAAAAAGCTGAGGGACAAATAAACTGGTCATTTCCTAAAACCAAAATGAATGAAATGAAATGAAAAAAACACATAGGGCAAAATCCCGGTAAATCAGGAACAAAAAGGAGTATAGAAATGGCAACGCTTGCGGTTTTGGCGCCCGCAGAAAGCGACAAAAATAGTTCGTCTGGGGCGCATGCATGCATTTGGTGCTTCTCTCGCCCGCGCTCCATCCCCCCTATCCGTCGTCTCTCTTTTTGGCACTGAAAAAAACAATCGGGGGAAAGAACCGTGCATCGATCAATACAGGGGGCCATCCAACGATATTAGGGGAAACGGAAAAGGAAAAGGAAAAAAGAGGAAGGGGAGGGCGGGACATGACCCTTGGTAGGCAAATATAAACATTTGCCCCTATCTCGCTCTTCACACATGTCCAAGTCATCTAAGGAAGAGAGAGAGAGAGAGAGAGAGAGAGAGACGCGTGAGATGGGGAGAAATGAATCAGATATGAACAAGCATTCAGATCTGATTGTGAAACGGAGAAAGGTATATTTTTGGCTGATCACAACGTTAACTCCCCCGTAACAGGCTGAAAACACCAAAAATTCCAACAGGCTAGCAGGGTTCATTGGGGAAATTTCTTCCCAATCTTGTGCAGCTGAAGCTCGGCCAGATTTCCTGAAGATGAAAACCCCAAACCAAACAATACAACGCCCATGAATGCAGCTGGCCAACCGCCAACTAATGGGGAGATTGTGCGAACCGGCCATTTAGAAGAAGCCCAAGGGAGAAGCTCGTAAAAATGGATAGTACAATGCATAGTTTACTACCAGGGGACCCGAGGACCGCACTAGAAAAAGAGGGTAGTGAAATTGGGGCGACAAAAATCGGGGGGCCGTACCCCCTTGTCAACAGAGCCAACAGCTGGTCTATGTCCACGATTCGACAAATGACACGAAAGAAGGAGGAATGAATTTTGGAAATGGCACAGAGAGCAGGAGTGGAAGGACAGCTGTCTTAGCCAGGGGAGGAGGAGAAGCTAGGCTAGCTAGTACTTCGCTTAGAAAGTCGACTAGCAAACAAAAAAATAAATGGACGTCAAACGGAATATCGAAAATCATCAAAGTTCGCAGAAAATGGGTACTTGTCCGTCAGCGGGGGAGGCTATCCAGCATAATTTCTAGTGCTTCACAGCCTTTTAGAAGTTTTTGATTGCTAAATATCATTAACAAAGCTCGAAAGAAATTACGAATTTGTGACCATTTTCGTACGGTTTTGCCCAGAAATCTAAAATTCTAACAGGTCGGTACTCAAAAATGAAACGCAACGACACTGCTTTCAACCTCACGCCAAAATAACGGATACTCACTGTCAAAAACACATACAGCACAGTATCCTTTCAAAGCTCTAAAAGATTCGCAAAACTCGATAGCACGAAAAAATATAATATTGCACTCTTCTAGCAATTCCCTCTTCATTTAACACCTTTTCCAAAAAAAATATTTATTCAAACAACCCATCAGCACAAAAAACTCGGTGTGATACAAAAGAAATGGCGGGGACCGGGGGAGCCGGATGCCCCGGGCGGACTGCAATTCAAACGTTTTCTTCTTTTTCTTTTGGAATTAATTGGGGGGGGGCTAGACGGTAGTGGAATTGGTGGGCACCGTCGTGTAGTCGCTCGAATCGCTCGCTTCACTAGACGACGGGTCGTATTGCGACACTTCGATGGCGCCGGCTGAAAAAAAAAAGTGAAATTTACGGTTTTTAGAATTTTCACCTTTGAATTCTGAAAAAACCGCTTTGTAAGGCAAGAGATACTGTTTCAGAACCGTTTTCATTTTCCTAAACCTAGAATTCGAGCAAATTTTGATAAAGAACCGCAAAAATCCGCTTCTTCGACTAAAATTTTCAATTTTTTTCCAACGGTTTAAAATTCTAGAAAAAATTCTAAATTCACTAAAAAAACTCCCGAAACTTACGAGAGGATGGGTCTTCTGGGTTAACGGCAGCGGGTTCTTCTTCCTCTTCCTCCTCCTCCTCATCATCAGCCCCCTCAGTCGACGGCTCACTCGACGAAGACTTGTGGTTCATGATATACTCGTAGTGCCTAAAAATACAAAATTAAATTGATGTCCATAATTCGACGCACCGTCCGTGCGGCTCGAAGTCGAGCGGGTCCTCCTCTCCGTAGCCACAGCGTTCGCAGATCTAAAAGAATATAATTATGGATATTTTGAGGAATCTTTACCTTATTGAGCATGTCCATTAGGAAGCCATAATTGGGCTTGTCCTCGTATCTCAACCAGCGGATGTGGTGGTACATCTTGAAGAACTCCACCGGGCAACCTACAAACGCCAATTCAGAAAGCTATCATTGTCGTGAAAAAACATATGCTATTTTTGTCTTCTAAGCCGAATTTTTTTAATTTAGATCTTTATACATAGTAGACAACGGCAGAACTTTTCGATATCACGTAAAAACCAAGCCCATTTAATACCTTTGAGGAGCTTGGTGCCGACCGTCTTCTTCTTCTCAGCAATCACCCGGTCCGAGTCGTTGCGCCACGGCAGTTTGCCCTAAAATACAAAAATAAGAGATTTCTGCCCAAAAATTACCGTAATAAACTCGACGACCATGTAGAGGAAACACCAAAGATCATCGCGACGGCCCTGATCTTTGCGGGCATGCACGTGCGGGGAAGCATAACGGGAAGTGCCTGAAAATAACAAAAAATAGTTTTGCAAAAAAATCTAAATTCACCCAGAAAATGTCCCTTTTTGCGTGGAGGGCGCATCATCGTCTCGTTGCCACCATCGTCTTTCCAAATAATCTAAAAAAATCATAAATTGAATTGAAAAGACAAAAAACCGACCCATTGGCGTACGAATCCAAAATCGAGGAGATAGACGGTCCGATTGGCGTCGTTCCACGCGAAGTTGCCGCCCTAAAATAAACAAAATAAAGATCATAAAATGTGAATTTACCTTGAGATCACGATGGAGAAAGCCGGAATAATGGAGCAGACGGATGGCCTCGAGACATTGCTTCGCCAACCGGACGGCCGTCGAGCGCGTGAAACGCTGATTCGGACACTGCCTTCGTTTCCTAAAAAAAAACTCATAGAAAACCGCCAAAATACGCAAACTTTGAGAGCGGCTCCCCGAGCAGCGTCATCATCATCAGGTTCACCCGCTCGTCCTTGTAGATGAACTAAAAAAAGGGATGGATTCTATCAGAAAAAAGCCTCAAATACCTCTCCAGCCAGGAACAGCTCGCAGAAGTGCTTGTTGCCCTGCATCACCTGCAGCACGCGCACCTCCTTCTTCAGCATGTGCACATCCTCATCCGCGAATTCCGCTTTGCACGCCGCGCGTTGCCCGTTTTCATTTATTACCTAAACATGGACGAATTTTAGGATACAAAAATGGGATTAGAAAAGTAATTTCTGAAGCGACTTACCTCAACTACAGTGCCAAAGCCTCCGGCGCCGAGTTGACGGATGACGTGCCATCCAGCCAGCACATCTCCCGGCCGAAATTCGGGCTTTCGGATCGATTCACTGGTGCTCATCCGGCCGCCGGCAGTCCATGTGGGGGGAATGACGGGGATTTACGATTTAGACGGGGCTTATCATTACTTTAAGTATTTTATGTTAATTGCAGATTTATTTATTATCGTTTTCTATTAATTACCCATTTGGTACTTATCAAGTTGGGGGGGCCACTTTGGGTACCTATTAGGAGACACTTTTTTATCGCTTTTTCGACTCTTTCTGGGGTAGTTTTTTACGCTGAGTGCGAATAGAGTCGCAACAGCATGCGAAACGGTTGGGTTTATCCAGAAAAACAGCGTAAAAATTTTTTAATAAAAGGTGTACTTATGCACAATTTGAGGCTTGCCGCATTGTCAGGCAAGGTGGGCCGTCGCTTCGGATGGGCTGCCGCTCCCTCTTTCGAAATCGAGGCGCCTGGGCGCTTCGCGCTCCTCGGGCGCCCCGATTTCGAAACCCTGTACGAGCTCGCACCCATCCGAAGCGACTAGGCCCCGGGTGGCACGAAGCCTTAATTTTAGGCACAAATTGGGTGTAAGCATTTCAAAATCTTAAAAACGTTTAGATAATTGTGTTTTACTACTCTGGTTTTGTTATAGCCGAAACCAGCACAAAAAAACTAGCCTAGAAAGACTCAAAAAGTCGAAAACCAAAGTGACCCCCCCCCAACTTGATAAGTGCCACCCATTTTAATTTACAATTTTAATTAATTCAAGTTTTTAAAGGGATGCCGACGGCATAGTCAATCGGTTACGCGCTGGAAAGAAAATGTCTCTGCGCCTCTCCCCAGGTCGCGCTCTCTGCCCTGTTGGCTACTTGCCAATTTGTTGATGAGGGGGGATCGACACATGCCGTCGGCAGCCCTTTAAAATTCGCGCTGGAAAACGCGAAAAATCAACTCGGCGGCTAAACGGGAGCGCTGTTTTCTAAAACACACCCGGAGTACTGTATCGGGACAAGCGGTGTCGATAGGAATGTCGCGGACATTTTCTGACGAGTTTTTACTTTTCTACCTTTTTTATTGTTTTTCCTTTTTTCTCGCTTTTCCCGCAGATTTCTTACTATTATCATTCATTTTATTTCACTCTAAACTTTTGAAACTTTCAAAACTCAAAACTCTGAAATTTATTGCAATGTTGATAATTTTTGTTTCTTTCAGAACTGCTTTACTCTACAACTTTCCGGTTTTTCAGATGTTGGGGTCGATGATGCGTCAGATGAAGGTGGCCCCTCAGCTGTTGAGGGCTTCTCGTCTCGCCTCTTCCACCTCATCGTCTACACCATGCACCCGCCCTCAACACGGCCTTCGTCCCCTTGGCCCAAAGGATAAGGTATCACTTGAATTACTGACTTCTTGAACTCTTCTCTTTTTAGTTGCCCGAATTCAAGGGTACTGCTGTGGTCAACGGCGAGTTCAAGGTATATTTTCGCTCCGATTTAATTCGACTTCTTTTAGCCAGTGCAGTTGAAGGACTACGAGGGCAAATGGCTGGTGTTCTTCTTCTACCCAATGGACTTCACCTTCGTATGCCCGACTGAAATCATTGCCTTCAGCGATCGATTCGATGAGTTCAAGAAGCTCGGTGTTCAGGTGAAGTTTTCTATTGTTTCTTCGAGAAATTCTGTTTTAGGTGATCGCGTGCTCGTGCGACTCGCAATTCTCGCATTTGGCCTGGACACAGACGCCGCGCCGGGTATAGCTTTCGAACCTTTTGGAACTTCTGTATTTTTAGGAGGGCGGTCTCGGCGATATGAACATCCCCGTGCTGGCCGACTTCAACAAGAAGATTGCCCGCTCGTTCGGTGTGCTCGATGAGGTAAAGTATTTTTAGTTTGAGTTTCAATATTTTTCATTTAGGAGACTGGCCTGGCGTTCCGCGGCCTGTTCATCGCCGACCCGAAGGGCAACATCCGCTCCGTCACCTGCAATGATTTGCCCGTAATTTTTTTCTCTATTTCTTTAAAACCTATTTTTCTAGGTTGGCCGCTCTGTGGACGAGACGCTGCGTGTGATCAAGGCCTTCCAGTACGTCGAGAAGCATGGAGAGGTATTTTTATTCTGATTTTTCAGAATTTCTTCTGTTTTGCAGGTGTGCCCGGCCGATTGGCAAGAAGATTCTCCAACGATCAAGCCGGCCTCCAGCAAGGAATACTTCGAAAAGGTCAACAAATAGCCCCTCTTCCCCTCCATTTTCTCTCGTTTTTGTGTGTAGTTAATTAGCTGGTTGCGTGCTTCTCTTACATTTGGATTGTCTTTGTTTTGTATAGTGTTTGTATATTGGTTTAATTCTTCGAATAAATTCTTGCGTCTAACCCTGTGCCCGTTCATAAATTTATTGAAACCATGTACAATTGGAGAATTTTTTAGTAATCAAGAATTGAGACAAATTTTGCGGTAGAAGTTCTTTCTATAAGTGGAGGTATGAAGGATGAACAGACAAAAGAGGAAATGGATTAATTGATAGATAGAGGAAGAGAAGGCGAGTGCTGAGAATTGGGCGGAGAATGGGTTTGAAGATGCGGCCAGTTGTGGGATGATGAAGCGTGGAGGGCCCAGTTTCGTCACCAGGAATAGAGCTAATTGCGCTGTAAAATTTGTGCATTTTAGGGCTAACTTTTAACCTACCGTTTAACAAAAAGAATGCTATTCCAACTTGATTGTGCGTCATTCTTCCATTGTGGAAGAGTAGGCATATTTCGAATAGGGCAGCACCTAGGTGTTGTGTTGGGGCACCTAGTTAGAAAAGCCGAAATTTTGATTAGCTACCGGTGTAAACAGGAATAAGATGACCCTTGACCGCTTTTGACCATCTCCAATCATAGTACGGCCGGGGTGGCGTGGAGATATTCATCTGGAAAAAATTTAGATTCTTAGGCTATTTCTAGAGCTGTTTTTTTAGGCTAAAAACTGACCTACCGGCCTTCCCTCGAACGTTGGGATGTATTTCTGGATGGTTGAAGCATTTAGTGCGTAAGAGACCGGATCTGGTGGTACACAACGACGAGGGGTACTCAGATTTGTTCTGAATAGGATTATATTTGGTGTGTTTTTTTAAGAAACCAACCTAAAACAATAATATTGTTTGTCTGGAATGGTGGATTGTAGATGTAGAATAGAGGATTGTATGACCAATCGGGAAATGATAAATAGATAGTAGATGATCAGGGGGAATGAGGCGTCTCTCAAAGAGGGTAGCATTTGGAATGGCTTGGGCGCAATTTTTAGCCATGATTTCACACTTTTTACGCGGATTTAGATGATGGTAATGATTTGTAGATGCTTATTGAGGCCTGTAGATTTTCGTCGTTTTCAAGCCGTTCAAGCGAAACACGGCGGGCGCTATGAAATTGTTGTTTGCAGTATTAGATGAGTTATTTTTATACGATTTATTCACTTGAAAAAATAAGTAAAATTTGGCACCATTTTTTGACCCGGGATATTAGTAGAAAAAAAAGAGAAATTTGCTGAAAAATGGGAAGAAGTTTTTGTTAAATTTCTAGGTGTCATAATCGGATGAATCAGATGCCGGCGGCCTTGGTGGTCCCCCATGTGCATTAGCATCTCTGCTCTGCCGTCGTTGCTTCCGGAATTTGTGCAGCTCAAATCCACCAAATGCCCCAAGGGTAGGGGCACGGCGTCGCGCTTTGAATGACGGGATTCGGGTCTGGAAATGATATTTTTCAGGGTTGACCTCCTCGAAACTGACCGGCAGATCATTGCTATGTGCTGGATCATGGGCCGCCAGATCGGAATTTGTGCGAACACGGACAATATTATGGTGGAAGCCCACCTAGAAGGAGGTGATTAGTTTTAAACTCTTTTTATTTAGTACCTTTCGCTTGCCATCGTCATTTGTAGCATTTGGTACTGTTAGATGGCCATTAGAAAGGGTAGAAGAGGAGGGTGGGCGGCCATTTCCAAGTTCCACGTCATCTAGAGTTTTTTTGTTTGCCCTAGTTACCCATTAAAATTATAGAAAACTGATTTTTACAATTTGAAATTTTTTCAGGGGTTTTTGTGGTGCGAATTTAGAATTTTTCGTTTTTTTTTTGCATGTTTCACATTTTCTAGCGTATTCGGTTTTTGTTAAGAGCACATTTTTTAAATATTTTAGAACCCTTTTTACGCTAAAAATTATGGAAAACGGGTTGTTCGAAATTTTCGAGCCTTTTAGGCGGTTTTTGGGTGAGGTTTCTTGCAATATTTTTTTACCTACCGTTAGGCCTACTTGGCGCATCCTGATAATCCGATAGATTGGCCGTCGTCCACAGCGTTTTTGCCAACATTCCCGCGATTCCACGGCTGATGTCTAAACGGCAATTTTTTAGTTTTTATGGATTTTTGTATAATTTAGCGGGTTTTTCGGTATTCTAAACGCTAAATCCTCGTTTCTACTGAATTTTGGCCATTCCCAAATGGTCTCTGCAACGTACCGGGTTTCTTATCCCTTCCCCCATCTCGATGATTCAATATGGTCATTAGCCTTTGTTGTTCAGTCTTTTCTGAATGTGGGAATGATAGAGCGAGAGTTCTGAATGCCGGCTCTAATTCACAGAATACGGCCCATCCCTCTGGTTTATTATGTTGGCGGTGGATACGGTCCAGCCCTAGAAAAATAGAGAAATTCTATTATTAGGGTTTAGGTAGCTTACAATTCTCGGCTTTTTCGACTCTTTCGAAGAATATTTCATAGAGGACGGCATAGATGGAGGTATTGACGATAGAGACCATGGCTAGACCCAGCAGGAAGGCCGCAGACAGGAACGGGGAGTACTGAAAATAATTTTTCCTGGGGTTAATAGATTACTACAGGTAATACATAAATAAATAAAAATAATGCTAGAGTCTTAAAATTCCGGTAGATATTTGCGGGTTTTTTGGAGGGGTTTGGTACGTTTTAACGCATTACGATAGGTATTTCTCAGAGTTTTACCTTCTAAGACTTACATTTCGATTTTTAGAAACCGAAATTCTCGTTTATTTTTTGTGATAATAAATTACGATACGTAATTCTAGGTCTTTTATGGTCTTTAACTAATTCGGCTGTGAAAACCGAGTTTTTTGCCGTTTATAGAAAAACTAAACAGCCGTTTGTCTACTCAATGAATTACGCTATATAACTTTTAACCGGTTTTTTTGACGATAAAACTACGTTTTTTACGTTTATAAATTTTCAGGCCCTAAGTTATCGCTACCTGTATATTATAGGGCATAACATCTCCCAATCCAATTGTCGTCAGGGATATGAATACGAAATACAGCGCCGACCCAAAATCGATGCCCGGTTTGTTGCCTTCTTGGCGGTCGAATTCCTAAAAAATTGGATTTTTTAGATTAGATTGGCCTTTTTAAAGGGACGGACAAGGCGATCGGCTTTTTTATGGATCCCGAAAGCGCCAGAAATCCATAGCCCTGCCTTTACCGTTCCTTTAAAAATGTTAACATACGTTTTGATACCTTTAAAAAGATTAAATTAACTGTTTTCTAATCTAGAAATTAAGAAAAGATACCTTTATAATTAACGTGCACAACAATATATAGACAGTAACAATGCCGAGTGCATAATAGATAGGCAGATAGATCTCCTCCAACGGTCTCGTTATCGCTTGATTCCGCACTTTCCTATAGACGTTAGGGGTGTAAGGTGTATTGTGGAGTACTGTACCCACTTGTATCGTACTAACACCCATACATAGGCTTTTGTGACAATCTTTTGGAACCATTCACCCACATCACCCAATGTCACCAGCATTAGGGGGATGCCTAGAGGAAGATACGAAGGTACGCTACAATACGCACCTATTGACGCGTAGATGATTGACATAAAACGACCCCAGAATGTCTGGCATGTGATTGTTCCTGGAAAAAAGTAGGTTTTGGCGTGAATTTCCTGTCGTAATCGAATAGACGAGGGGGATTTAGTTGACGTAATTGAATCTCTGGCTGGCGCTCGAGCTATTTTGACAGGCAGACTCGCCGACGTTTTGGGAATAGATTTTTTCGATCGATTCTAGGTTAACTGGCAGCCATCTGAGCTCGACCTCGATCTCTAATTTTCTCTCTATAAATTGTCAGCTGACCGGTTTTCAGAGGGATTTTGATGTCGTAATCGATTAGCCGATTCGCGTTTTCAGGGCAATCTAGCCGAGTTTCTTTGGGAGACCTATTTTTCTGCTCAATTTTAGGTTAACTGGTCACCAGTTCAACAAAATTATAGCTCCGATCTAATCTGCAGCTGACACCCAGTTTAACTAATTTTGGAGATCGGAATTTTTTTATTTTTTCTAGGCCATAGATCGGCGTCACTATTCTGTCTTCCCCAGCCCGGATTCCATTCCATTTTTGGCGTAGATCTTCAAAGGAGAAGCCGGGTCATGCGATAAAGCATTCCTCTTCTCTCTCCTCCCAAATATAGCTCTCAACACCCCCCTCAGCAACTAGCAGATTAGCGATTTATGACCCATTTTTATAGCCCAGCCAAAAGGGACGATTTTATGGGGGATTTTTTGGGGTTCCTGAGGCGCCTATTTAAAGATTTAACGATTTAAAGATATTTAAAGAGTGGTTCGTTAAAGTTAAATCGGATTTTTAAGGTTTAAACTGGCTGTCAGAGGACAAAAATGGGCTGTTTGGATACGTACCGTATCCAATAGTGGTGAAAAGGGTCATTGCATAGAAAGTGGCCGATGAGAAGTACCACATTAAATGCAGTTCGAGGTTTTCCGCCTGAATAATTGGTGTTATCCTACTATATATAAAAAAATAGTGTTTGTGTGTTTGTGTGTTTGTGTGTGTGTGTGTGTGCCACTTTGCATCCACTTCCGTCTGTCTGTCCGGAGGATATCTCAAGCAGGGGCGGGTTTTAGGCTACGTATGATACGTCATTAGGTGCGTAATGGTCTAGGGATGACTGCACACATATCAGATTTTTAAAAATCAGCCATTTTCGCTATTAAATTTAGGTTTTTGTAAAAACCTCTTTGTTAGGAATAATTAGCATAGAGCGGAAGTGGGTGGTCGTCTATATAAAGAGGCAGAAACGGTCGTTTTCATTTTTGTCTTCTGATTGAATGGAGGACAATTATGCAAGGGGAATAGTATGGGGTCCAAGACGGGGCCAGGGTTGAAAAGTCGCGAAGCGGCTTTTCAACCCTGGTCATTATTTAAAGGGGCTGGGATGGGTGAAGAAGTTTTTTTCCGCTTGGGATTTTGCCGTGGCCGCGACACGCAACGCGTATGGGGAAAAATGGCGTGAAAAGGCACCGTAATCGATTACGCGATGTAATGACTAGCTTGTGCGTTGCGTGTGGCTAGACTGAAAATCCATAAAATATCTATATTTTTGGCTTTCTCGTCCCTTTAAAGCGGCTCTGGCAGCACACCGATTACGGCATTTTGGGGACCGGGCAGAGACGCAGAGTTCTGTCTGCGTCTCTCCTCTGGGCGCGCTCTTTCTCTCCCTGCCGCGACGCACCCGACCGCGACGCTTCCACGAATCGTGGAAAAACGAGCCTGCTGCCAGAGCCCCTTTAAATTGCAGGCAGAAATGGAATTATAGATTTTCGGGCGCGGCGGCACACAACGCGCACGTCCTTTAGCTCGTCCCAAAAAGATATCGTAATCGATTACGCAATGGAAATATGGTGATACGCGTTGTTTGACGCGCCGTGAAAAATCTCTGCCCATGTCTTCCCAGTCCCTTTAAAGCTATATTCCTTACCTTATGCCATACACTGCCATGAAATCTCCCCTCAGCCTCTAACATTTCTTTGTAGTAACGCTAGAAATTATGAAATAAATATTTTTAGTTTCATAGTGATACCTTAATCAGCTTGCCCATTTTATCCTGTCCAACGGTATAATTCTGTTTTTGGACAACTTCGACAAGAGTCACATTTATCGCTTCGACACTCATTTCACGGATTATCCCTTGCATTAGAACCAGAGTCTCTTTTAGATCCTGAAATGGCTGAGTTTGCGGTAGAGGGGCCATATTTAAGGTGCGCTGTTATTTTTTTAGGCAAACTGGATGGCAGTTAGGACGAACTCAGTAATAAAATTGTTTTAGAATATAAAATTTTAAATGACAATCTAACTGGTGCTTTATCGATTACCACTGGAGATTCTACTTCAATTCTGAGATAAAAATTTTATGATTATTTTCAGCCATTATGGCTGCCAACTGCCAACAAACTGAATTACAAAATTAAAATTTATACAGCTATTTTTTAGCAATTCTGGCTGCCAGATAACCGGTTACGGCTTGTAATTAAGACCGAAATCGCCGAATAAAATATTTTTTAAAGCCATTTTTAGCTTTCTGTAGGCCAGTAAAGCGATTGCGAGAAGCATTTCACTTCTAAATTGTACAGAAATTTTTTGAGGAATTTTTAGTCGGTCTGCCTGGCAGTGAAGCTGTTTTGAACGTTGTTAAGCCGTAAAACAACCCACATCGAGTTCATTCTTGGATTCCAATTTATTGAAGAGCATCCCGCCGAGGAATACATATCCTGTCAACAATACAACCAGCAGAAGATGTCGAATGCCGAATTTATGATGATAATAGGCCAGCCATGACAGCCATTGAGTGATCTCTAACTGGGAATTCTGTCTTTTATTTTTATAGAGGGGTTTATTGGCATTAAAAATATATAGACTTTGTAAAGAACTTGTTAGTTAAGGTATTCCACACAAAAAAAATTGATCAAAAATCCTCAATTTCCTGTTCTAAGTACCCTTTTGCCGTAAAAAGACTCACTTTCCCTCCTAATCTGCTTCTTCCTGGAGACATATCTCTTCTTATCCATCTCAAAATGGAATCCGAATGGGTTGACACCTTTGTGACTGTTGATATGGGTATCTACCTACAGAAAATAGAAATATCAGAAAAGTATATTTAATAGCCATTAAATTGTATTTTTTAAGAAGTACCCTCAAAATAATGCAATTCTGATCTTCTCGAAATGCATTTTTCACCAGTCGACTTCGGGTTTGGAGCTCGGTTTCGTCATCTAAATTGTTAATTTTAAACCGTTTTCGTTTTTGATACTCTTAATAACTTTTTAATACGATTTTTAGAGGTTTAAGACAATATCTTATGACTTTCTATAGTTTGTTGATGTTATTTTTAAGGCTTAAATTGTCAAACTTGCTTGGTTTTTTTGTAATTTTATATTTTTTGACCTTTGATCGCTTTTCAATACGAATTTTAGAGATTTAAATCGATATTCTATCGATTTTTCAATGTTTTTAATGAAAACTCACGCATATAAAGATCAGCCATAATTTTTGCTAGCTATAGAGTCACCGCTAAGAAGATAGGTCAAAAATAGAAAGTCCCAAATTTCCGAGGGGGTCTCGTTCTCTTCTGCTTATCACTCTAATTGTATAAATTTATTACCCAGCCACCGTAAAAAGAATGCATGCAGCGGATGCACATGCCTGTTTCCACATCAAAATTCAGGAGGAAATTCCGGGTTTGAAACGATTTCTTCGATTTAAGAGTCGATTTTAGGGAAAAATTAGAAATTAGAAATGAGAAAAAATTAGAAAAATGGAGAAAAAATTTCGAGCCATTTTCTATCTTAAATTTTTAAAGAATTGGGCAACTTCCAGGTTAAATAAAATCAATAACTGACCCTTCTGAAAGCCCAAATTCATGATGCCACCCTGGGCATCCGGCGCCATTTCCTTCATTTTTGGCCAATTTTTAGGTCCCAGGTCGGCTACCGTAACCAGGCGAGTGAGAGAGAAAGAGAATGAAATGGACAGTGTCCCCAAAAAAAGGTGTGAACCCGTGCATTGTCAGCCATTTATAGAGATGGACCGGCTATTCGCATTTGATTACCCATTTCAAAGGCACTGCTGATACGATAAAAAGACTGGCGAATGGATTCTCGGTACATTACACTCAATATTTCATCACATAATGCATTAAATGGACGTTATACGCCTAATAACAGATCGTAATCGGTTAACTGGATGGCAGTGTGGATTGATACTAATAAGGCATCATCAATACGTTACAACCTTAAAAAATTTGATACAACCTGACAAAGACCTGAAAAATTTGGCTGAAAATCCGATTTTTCACGCTTTTCACGGTATATTTTTACTATTTTCGTATATTGTTCGTCTAACTGCCGTGCAGACGTGCGATTGTGATACATTAACTGGGTGCTAATGCCCTTGATCACTGTTCGCCTCTCCATTGCAGTGTGTCATTTTATAGGCCATTTCAGGGTGTCGCCGGGGGCCAGCCATCGGCAGATGAAAGGGGGCTTCTCCCCGTGATTCCCACGTCGCAAGCGGTTCAGTTTGTACCTGGGAGAGTCATTTTTGATGCGTAAAAATGAAAATAGAACTAAAAAGCTACTTTTACAGGCATTAAAGCCCAAAAGTTTCAATAATAAGCATTTAAGCTTTATGAAAGCCAGCCAATTATGCTCTTTGCTTGTCAGCTTACCCAAAAAAAAACATTAAAATTCTACGTTAATCGCTTTCGAAGGTTGATTTTACTCCCTTTTTATGCAAAACCTCCGCTTGCGGTGCCATTACAACGGCTAATCCCCTCTCCCTTTCCCCCTCTCCTTAAAAGCATATAACCAGCGTGTGGATAGGTGTAGTATGTAGCCGATAGACTCTTGAAACGACGGTTTAGCTGCACGAATAACCCAGAAAAAGCCGTATTTCTATCGAGAAAACATGGCAAATGATGGGATCAATCTCGAGAGAGGTAGGCGTTTACCTTAAAATTGTAATTTCTAGGTAATGTCGCCGGAAAACGCTGCTAAATAAGTCAAAGTATATTTTTAGATATCCAACGTATCGTGGAATTGATTGATCATCTACAATCGACTGGAGAAGTGGCCACACCGAAATTGGAACATTTGAAAAAGGTCAGTTTTTAGGGATTTTTAACTATTTCAAAACTACTAAAACTGGAATTATCGTTAGTTATATAACTGCTTTTTGCAACAGGTCCTTCGTTCGGAATTCTTCTCAGCCGTCCGAGAGGTCTATCAACATCTCCATGATACCATTGATATTGAGGGACCGCCAGAGGTATCTTTATCTTTTTAGAAAGTGCATTAAAAGCGCATTTTTCAGGTAAAAGCCTCAGCTACTGCCAAAGCTACTGTTGCCGCATTTGCCGCTGCACAGGGTAGGTTTTTAACAACATAAAATCTCAATTTAAATCTTTAAAAATACAATTAATTAAACGGAAAGCTATAGAAAACAATAAAGTACAGCTTAAAATCGATAGTGTACCTCGTAAAAACAATAAAGACAGCTTGAAAAGTAAGCTATGTTTCTAAAGGCAAAATAAAGCCAGGAATCATAAAAAGTGGGTGGTTTGTAGTTTTAAAAGGCCGTTTGCGACAGACGCGAACAAGGCTTGGCACAGTTTTTTTTACCCTGTTTTTTTAACGCCATCTGAAAGAGCATGGTTGAATTAGTAGGGTGGCATTCTTTGAAAGTTTAAAAAGTTTAATTTTGGGGTTAAAATGGGCCTCAAAGTTGCCGACACCGAAAAAATATCTCGAGAACTACTTGACAGAATTTTCTGAAAATTTGTGTCAATACCTAATTTGGTGTGGGGAACATTTCTCTAATACATCGGAGCTCGATGCCCGGAAATAGGTGTATTGGTACACAAAACAGTTTTCCGTTCTGTCGGAACTGGGCGATCGGGCGGCTCTGTTGTTTACTGTAGAAAGATGCGCAGAAAATTCTCATCGAATGGTGTATCAAACTAGAGCCCCTGATCCTAGTCGTTATAAAGCATTTACTAGGCAAAAATTGGCCGAAAAGAGGCTCCGAAAACTTATAAAATTCAAAATAACGAAATCTGAGGCATTAGTTTGCATGTAGTCATCATGCTGAAACCATTACAAAAAAGAGCAAAAAGAAATTCGTTTTGATTTAAATGAAAAGAAATTCAGATTTCGTTATTTTGAATTTTATAAGTTTTCGGGGCCTCTTTTGGGCCAATTTTTGCCTAGTAATGCTTTATAGCGGCCTGAGGATCAGGCGGCCTAGTTTGATCACCATTCGTGCGAATTTTCTTGCGCATCTTCTCAGTAAACAAAGGCCGCCCGTCGCCCAGTTCCGGACAAACGGAAAACTGTTTTGTGTACGCACACCTATGTTCCGGGCATTTTCGGCTCGCTGTATTAGAGAAATGTTCCCCACACCAAATTAGGTATTGACCAAATTTTCAGAAATCTGTCAGTGTTCTCGAGATATTTTTCGGTGTCGGCAACTTGAGGCCCATTTACCCCAAAATTAAACTTTTAACTTTCAAAATATGCCATCTACTAATCAACCATGCTCTTCAAATGGCGTCAAAAACGGGGTCGAAAACTGTGCTAAGCTATAATCGGGCTTGGTCGGATCCCTCACAAACGGCCTTTTAAAGCGCCAGAAATACTATGATTTCAGGCCATTCGCACCCTCGTATCGTGGAACTCCCAAAAACCGATGCCGGCCTGGGATTTAACGTGATGGGCGGCAAGGAGCAAAATTCACCCATTTATATTTCAAGGTTAGTTCTATCGTTTTCCATCAAAATACCAATGACGTCACACCACAAATTTACGTAACTTTCAGAATAATCCCCGGTGGAGTGGCGGAGAGACAAGGAGGGCTGAAAAGGGGAGATCAATTGATTGCTGTCAATGGGGTGGTAAGTATTATTTAACTCAAATTAACTCAAGACTACAAAATACAACTAACTACAAGCAACAAAATTTAGAACGTCGAGACGGAATGCCACGAAAAAGCTGTGGATCTACTGAAATCGGCGGCTGGGACTGTGAGGCTTGTCGTTCGATATACGCCCCGATTGCTGGAGGAAATGGAGAAAAGGTATTGAAAATGGCATCGCACGGATTAATAGACCAACCCACATCATAAAATAGAAAATATAGCTGTTTTTTTTCTGTTGAAAAAGCCCTCTAAAAATCGCAGATTTCAGATTTGATCGTCAAAGAAGACGAGCCGCCCAACCATCACCCCCACCTCGATAAAAAATGTTATATTTTTCCCTACGACGCTTTTTCTGTGTACATTTTACTACTTACTACTTTTATTGTACTTTTTCTACAGCGACTGACTCGGTTCAAAAATTCTCACAAAAAGCTTTACCCCTTATTATCTCTTTGCTGTCTCCCTCTTTTACCTCTCCCTTACTGCCCGAATATTCACACGAAAAATACAACGTGATATACCTATAAATTTTATTTCTAACTTTTTATGAATAAAGAATAGAATTGCCTAATTAATTACAAAAATTAAGTAATGGAATCATCGAATTTTAAGCTATTTCCAGGGGTTTTAAGCCGGAAATAAGCTACATAGACTTGAAGCCTATCATCTTCTTGCTAACTACAAAATTTTCGGAATTTTTTTGCCACCTAAACCCTTATTTTTACGCTTCAAAGGCTTCAGTTTCTGGCTTTACCTCAGCTACGCATTGCTCCAATGCACACGAATATCCTGTGCTCTCTAACGTAACCGGACCTTTTGATGCCGATTTTGAAACGCGTAAGTCTTTCAGCAGAAATTCGCTAAAAACTTGATATTTTTGGGCTATTTCCTGGTGAAACTACATTCTATATTCTCTCGCTATAATTCTATTCATTTCTCCCTTTTCTGCCCTCGATTATGGCCCCAAAAACGGGCCCCGATACCATTGATATACCGGTGAGTAATGAGGCTTTGTTCTGGCCAGTTTTTTGGGTTTTAAAAGCTTTGTAGAGGTTTTGGAGAGATTTAGCTATTGGCGCATTAAAGTCCCGATTTACTTTGTATTGAGGAATTTATCGGAAAAATCATTAGCTAATTTTATGCTTACTGTAAAATTTTATGGCCATTTTGGGACCAAGACCAGAATTTTTTCAAAACTAGTGATAGCCTTACTGTAAAACTTTCAAGTCATTCTTTTAGGAAATTTCCAATTCTGTATTTTTCTCACCTATTAGATCCCTAAATTTCTAATTCAGGACGTCGACTTTCCGCCACCGATGCGAGATTTCCCCAGGCCGCAGCAGGTCTCCTTCAAGATGGATGAGGTAGAATTTCTAGTTTTGTATGTTATGTTTTTCCCGTTTTCTATAATTCGTAACTATCTTTTTAGATGATGCCACTGACCCCATCTCAAGAAAAGGAAATCGAGCAATGCCTGCAGCTGGGAATTCCGCGATCCGAGGCTATCCGCATATTTCATGTGGGATTTTAGCTAGCTGAAAATATGAAATAATTTTTTAGAAAGTGCGAGGTCAACGGATCGCCCCTCGAGAAGGAGAAATAGCCGGGGATATTGCTGAGAAATGGTTCTCCGGTGATCAACAAGTACAAGAAACACAGACACCAAGGACCGTAAGCAATTCATTTGAATATTTTAGTTTTGTTTTTTTAGCCTGGCGTTGATAGCTGTGCGAACAAAGAGGACGCCGAGCTGCAATTGGCGATTGAGGCATCGCGAGAACAGTCTATTATTGACCCCAGTGACAAGGAGAAGATCGATCTCAACAAGTTGCACATTTTTACGACTTTTTTTGATCAACTTTTAGGGCAATCGAGAGTTCTCTACAAGATAGTGATCTATCGAGAAGTCGCTATGAGGCATCTCTACCCGACGATCCACACGAATTGATTAGAAAGGAGCCGATGGTAGCATTTTGGAAAAATTTCTAAATTTTGTTTTTTTTCCAGACTGGCCTTTACAATATCGGGAATACGTGCTGGTTCAACAGCCTTGTCCATTTGTTGTTTCAATTGCCCGCGTTGAGAAGGTAGATTATTTTAAATAAAAAACGAAAACAGTTTTAGGTTACTGTACGTATCTTCCCCTCCAGAGCCCCCAGGGCCACTATCTCGTGAAGAAACGGCTTCTCGTCGGATTCTACTTTCGCTACGACGCCTTTTTGCCCAGATGGAGGCCACGCAACGATCGTGTGTTTTTAGAGGATTTTTATGGAATTACGGAAGCTTTTATGCTGTTCCGCACCCTATTGATAATTCAAAACTTTTGAGAACTTTTGAACGGCTGTAAATTAAAAATTTTTGACCAAAATTCAAGATTTTTGTGAATTTTTGTTTAGCTTTTTGCATCTAAAACAATGTTAGACGCGCTAAAAATGGTCCTGCGTGGAAAATCCCCCACTAACAGAGAAGCTCCAAATTTATTACTTTCCAAAAAAAAATGGTTTTCAGTTATATCGACCCAACGGAAGCGGTGGAAGCCGTGGCGTACGCGAAGAAACAAGTCGAGGGCCACTGTATCATCGGACAACAACAAGATGCCGTTGAACTGCTTCTTCAAGTGGTTCAATGGCTGGATCAAGCAATGGCAAGACATCATCGTCCTCATCATGGACCCGATCAACTACCCGAGATTGTTGATGCTCCGCTGACCCCTCCACCCATACCACCCACTATTATGGTAATTGCTCCATAAAGTATGTATTATTTCTGTTTTTAGGAACTTCCGGTATCTGCCACCCCTTCAGAATGTGAGATGGATACATCGGCACCCGGGCAGGCGGCTACTAGGTAATTTTGAGCGGAAAAATCGGTTCTAGAGGATTTTGATGTGCGAAACAAATTTTTTAGCGTTTTGTAAAATTCGTAGGCGTAAAGTTCGATTGAAAATGCTCAAAATACCGATTTCGCCCAAATTGATTTTCAGAGCCTGTTTAGTTGCAATACAGATATAGGAAATGTTTCTACGTTCATTTTCTGCAACTCCTAGCCCTAAAAATGAAAAATTGGACTAAAAATAACACAAGATTCGATTTTTCCACAAAAATGCAATTTTTTTTTACATTTGCTCTAAATGGCTCGATTTTCCGCCTTGTTAAAGCCTAGGATTCCATTTTCTTTCTTTAGCTGCCCGGATCTGATCGATTTCGCCCGTCCAGAACTTCCAAGGCGAGAACGACTGCGTACGGTTTCTTCTGGACAACTCCCACAACCAGAATCTCCATTCGAACCGCTTTTCTACGGGCAAACCGTCTCGCACAAGGCTTCAGGTATCCTTCGATCGCTTGAACGAGTCCATATCCTTGTTTTAGAAGATATCGCCTCCTCCTCGCGTACCCCGGCCACCCTGCAAGTCTGGAATCTGGCCGTTTGTTATGAAGATTTACACGACGCGCTCGAGGCTGCTCATCTACCCAGTGATGGCGCACAAGTAGCTTATTAAAAAAGTATTTTTATCTATGATTTTAGTTATGGTGTGACAAATTGCCGGCGGTGCTCTTCTTCAACCCAAATCGATTCCAATACAAGGATGGGCGGCTGTCAAAGCTCCACAATGAATTCCTGTTTCCGGATACGATTTATATGGACAGGTATCCAGATTTTCCTTGTTTTAATAATGTTTCAAACCAAAATAAAATATAAAACTTTTACAAAATTTTTTATTTTGTATTTTTTTTGAATGTGACAAGCTTTAAAGTAATTACGTGTCCTTTTCTAGATACTACCTCCGGAATCGATTACGTGTGCTCGCCCTTCACGAAGAGCGGATGAGACAACGAGAACAATTGGCCGATATTAGAGCACAATTGAAGGGGTCGGTTTTAGTGCTCTTTTTACTTTTTAAAACATGTTATTATTTTATTGATATGTATTTTTTTAGATTCGACGAATTCCCGCTTGGAAAAAGCAACAATCACCAAGCGGAACTGGCGGATGTATTGCGGGGAATGCGGGAATTCATCAATCCCTCTGAAGAACAACCCACTTCTTCTTCTTCGGCTTCATTTTCTGTTCGACAAGACGATAGTGAGGCAATGGAGACATCAACATGTGATCTCTCCACTAAAGGACTCAATGATGATACTTCCCCTGTGATATTGGGACCATGTCTTGGCCCTCTCAATCGAGAATCACCATACGAAAAGGAGGTTCGAGTTTCTTCCTAGGCTAAAATTATTTTGATTGTAGGTGTCTTCAAAAGCGTCATTTGTGCCGGATCGGCCGAAAAGAGTCCCGAAAGCACGATTGACAGAGGAGCTGAGATCCCAGATGGCCATACAATTGGAGGAGCTGTTGGCGCAGACGTTGACCGAGAAAGATGGTAGATTAATTATAATATTTAGTTTTAAATTTAATTAAATTGATAAAAAATAGATGTTTATTTATTTTGGAACTATCGGCTGCTTTTGATTTGATTTGGAAATTTAATTAAAAGTGTAAAAATATTGAGAAATTTATTTTTTAGTTATTTTAGAAAAGGTTTCTTCTGACGTTATTTTAAATGTAATTGAGCTGATAAAAATTGAAAAAATATATTTTGATGGTTATTTTAGAACTAACGGCTGCTGCTGGAAGATTAGAGGCAGAAATCGCTGGCACCTACGATATGGACCCGGAATTGCATCGAGGTATTTTTGCACTATTTTCATGTGGTAATGTATTAATTCCAGAGGGCTACTCCCTGCACTATGTCATCATCCATCAAGGAGAAGCCACCGCTGGCCATTATTGGGCATATGTTAGGGATAGGACTACTGGTTTGTCATTTTATTCTCAATTATCTTTCTTTATTAAATTTGGAACCTAATAAAATAATAATTTAATATTTTGTAATTTGTAGAAAATGGTTGGGTGAAGCTGAATGATCGTCGAATCGAGCGTACCACCCGGGAAGCGATGATCGATGATGCGATTGGTGGAAAGTCCCGTACTTCATCGGCCTATTGTTTTGTGTATGTGAGGGATGATGCGCATTGGCTATTCCAACAAGGTATCCTTTTGATTAGAGATTTTTATAGGCTTTTCGACGGTTTTGCATTTTTGGGGGAGGCGGGGGAGCCTATTTAGTGAAATTTGGTTCTATTTTGCGCGCGAAAACTTAGAAAATGTTTTAACATTCAAATGTTGGTCGAAACATTGAGATTTCGGTAATTTTTAGCAACATTTTTAACAATGTACGATTAATTTTTTCTGGAATAATTTTGGTTCTAGGTCCCCCCGAAAAGAGAGAAGCTCGAAATAAGGCAAAATTTCCAGGTGACGCTGGCCTCCCAGCCGAACTTCGCCCAGATGTTGACAAACAAAACGAAGAACTCGAGCGGATGATTGTCGATTTTGAGCGGAAAAAGGAAGTGGCCCAGAAAGCAGGAAATATCGTGTGGCCACTCCTCTCTGATCCCCATCATTTGGCCACTGATTTATGTCTCGATGTCGAAATACCACACAGCGACAAACAATTGACAAGGATTATTAATCAGGTAATTATAGGTATTTATTTTATGCGCGTTTCGTTTGCATTATCGCGGGAGGGGGGGAGGGAGAAGCCGATTTTTTGGAATGCAAGTTTTCTAACCTAATTGAAGAAGCTTTTCTAGACTGTTTTTACTTTTATTTGGCGGCAAAACAGATTTTTATAAAAAATTCCCATTTTCGACGAAAAGTTGCCGATTTTTTACCATGATCTCGGTCTTCAAATTTTTTTAAAGAATTTTTAGATAGTTTTTCTAGATTAAAACGGCTTATTGTGCTAAAAACATTAATAAAATACTTCCGCTAAAGTTTCTAGACATTTCTAGAATTATACAAAAATTCGACCCCTCCCCCCGATAATGCGATAGAACCGAAATTCTATTTAAATCCATTTATATTTTTTCTAAAGCCCGAAATTCTCTAGTTTAGGCTCGAGAAATGGACCGTCTAGTCGAAGCGTACTGCCCTCGGGAACTCGAGCAGCTTTGTCAAGATCGATATGCGGCCTTTTATCAGGAATTGATACGCGGCGTTGTTGGAGAGTGCGTTTTTAATTTTTTTGTAAATTATTATTACTTTTTGAGGGCCTTCCAACAGTTGCCAATCTCTTCGGGGGCTGATGTGCAGTCTGTTTATCATAAGGTACAAAAGAAACCTTGTAAACTATTTATTTTAAATTTAAATTGGTTTAATTAATTTCTATTAATGCTTGTGTTGTGATCCTCGAAAAGAGTAGTCGAACGATGTAGAATGCGCTTGGACGTACAGTTATCGAACAACTGTTTATCTACATAAATGGTGGAGGAGGATCGGCAACAGAGCTGTCTGTGCCGATAAGTGGACCCGCAACGAGATAATACACTAGTCATGGCGGGGGGTGGCCGCGACGCGACCGCGGGGGCGCGCCGGTGGCACCCACCGGTGGAGGGACAGCCGGGAGGCTATGTGGTCCAGCAAAGCTGACACCACAACACAAGCTATAATTATTTAATTTCTTTTTTTAGTTAATAACGGACTGGCCAGCTTTGGTAGAACGTGTCCGGCCGAAAGAAGTCCCATTTGACCCGAGGCATAATCCTTTTGGTAAGTATTTATCTGCTTTTCTTCATATATATTTATTGCAGACTGGCAACAATCCCTGGGGAAGAAAATCCCGGCCAAAGTCGCTCAACTCGCCATCACTCTATGCCTTGAATATGCCGCTGACAACACGTAATAATTTTAGATGTATCAAATTTAATGACAGTTTTTGGCATTTTCTAATAATGAGCTTTTCTATAATTTAATTTCCAAGGAATTTTTCGTAATTTAATGATTTAATTTATAGTTTAATTGGATAATTTAGGGCCCTCCGCGCGTTTGCCAACCAGAAACTGATCGCTTTCCGTACTGTTGAGGGTGCAATAGAAGTAGAACAACAGACATGGCGACTATGGGAGAAGAGTGTCATTCATTTATTCTTCTGGAATGCCCTTCATCATTCTATTCAATTTATTCATCGACCATTCTACGAGACTGGGCCACAATTTCAGTACGTTTTTGTTTAGTTGTTTTTATATGGATTTTATTGTTTCTATATGATTCAAAATTATTTGTATTTTTTTCAGCCTGGGAATGGATCCTCTACTGGCTGCCCATCAAGTCGGTTATTCAATTGGGAGGACATTGGAGATCTTTCAATATCTCCTCCAGTTTATTGATGGCGATTTTAACAATCCGGTTGGTTTTTAAAGACATTTAATTGTGTATATATGCTATTTTTGAGATTAAATATTTAATTTCTTTTGTTTAGTTGGATGAAATGTGGGCGAAGATCATCCCCCACTGGCAGCTCATCTCCATCTCCTGCATCGCCATCTTGGTACGTGACCGTAATTTAAAAATGTAGAAAAGTTTTAATTTATAAAATTCAATTTTTTTTGTATTTCAAGAACCGGTTTTTTAAATTAAATTAAATGTATGAAATTCATTTCTGTAAGTTTAACTAACTTTATTCTATTTTAATTTTGATAGAAAATCATGAATTTTTCGATCGAAATGGAATTTATTTCTTTTGAAGGAATAATTTATGATGAATTACATTTATTAAAATTTCCATGATTTAGATTGAATTGTTTTGATGTAATTTTAGAACCTGTCGACCCGGCTGCTCGAGCGTCTTCGTGCCCTCCCTCGAGCAGATAACGTTCACGATGCGGTGTTTCTCTATCTGTTGATCTGTCTCTCAAAATGGGCCAAAGGAGGAGATCCCACTGCCAGATTGGTACTCTACTTTATTGTTCATTTATTACTATTTTTATTGCAGGTGAAGGGCGAGATCGAGTTGCATTGGGTATATATGGAACAAGTATTGCATGGATTGGATGTCGATGGCGATACTATTATTTATACTTCGGTAAGGACAGCGGGATTTCTGGGTGCTTTTCCGTTATCGGGGTAGGATTTTACATTATTTTAAAATGTGACATTTAATGATATAAATATCAACAAATATATATTTTTCTGTATGATTTCAATAAAAGAGCTTTTCTTTGACCGTTAGGTCGTTTTCTTAATTCTAAAACTAGAATCCTAAAGGGGTTTTTCACTAGTTTTGTAATTTATTTGTATCTTTTTTATCCCGTGTTTCCAGACAGTGATGGCCCTTCTGAACGAGCGAACAACAGTCCCGGATCGATTGCCCCATTCTGAAGTGCTTGTCGTTGATCTCAGCCATCCTGATATGCGAAGCCATATCGACGTCATCAATCACACAATCCATCAGATTGGATTTAATGATGAGGTATACAAAATTTATACTATTCAATGCTATAGTCATTTTTTGGATCCATGAAGTTATTTAAAAATTTTATTGGAACTCGAAAAATCATTTTTTTTCATCGAAAATCGATTTTTGCAACGATTTTTCTAGCCTTTTCTGCCTTATTATCATATTTTCCGCTTAGGATATTGTTAAATTTAACTTTAAAAAAAGGCAAAAAATATATTCTCCCATCTCTATCCTCCTTTTAGAAGCATTGCCGTGACGCCGTCGCTGATCATCTCCGGTTCTGCACCGAATTGATGGCTCGGCTCGTTCAGAATGATGTGGCTACATAATACAACAAAAGGCGTCTATCGTCATTAGGATTGTCTCGTTCTCTCTATTTCTCTCAATCGATATATTTGTGATATAGCCAGAAAAAGGGGGATATAAAATTGTAAGTATTATATTTTATTTCAGTGTGGTTGTATTTTGTAGTTAGAGAGCCTAAATTCTGCCATTCTCTGCCGTTCTTTATTTCTCTCGTTCCCTCGGTGTCTATCTCTCTCTTATTTCTCTCGCCTATATTGATTGATCGTGAGAATTTTATGTGTTTATATATCTTAATATCATATGCTAACCATTAACGAAAAGATCCCAGTGATAAAGAGTAATTTACTAAAATATTTCTATTCTTTTGGAGCGTATTTTATTTCGAAAAAGGCACCAAATGCATCGAATAATAATATAAATAAAGCGGAAACAACGAGTTTTATTGTGAAAGGAATGGAATGGGGTGAGAGACCCGTGGAGAGAGAGAAATGGAGGCATTCAATGGGAATTAGTGAATGGTATTATGAATTGATAAGCCATGGAGAATGTTTGATATTAGATGGATCTCGATCTCCATAATCATACAGCAATTCTTCTCCCTTCTCGATGTCCCTCTTTGCCAATAGAATCAACGAGGGACGCCCGTCCATGTCGATCAACTCAAACAAAAACATTCATTTTGTGAAAATAGGGGAAAGACTTTTGAAAATACTAAATTATTCTTCCAATAACAGATTAAATTCATGAAACAATGCACGCTTTTAGGGAAAAGCGAACGACGCCCTAAAATCATAAATGAAGCTATTTAGGAGTCTACAACAAAGCTACAAGAGACCCTTTTCTAAAAAATTCGGGTAAAACCGACAAAGGCCGAACCATACATAAAATACCGCAAAATCTAAACAAAATGCCCGGGAAAATTGCGAAAAAAAGCTTTAAAATAGCCAAAGAAAAACCCGTAACAAACTTTTTTTGCCAAAAAAAGCCAAGATAAGGCGCGGAAATCTATTAAAAAATCTACACAAAACAGGAGAAATTAAAGCTGCGGCATCCTATTTCATTCAAGTTTTAAAAAGCCCAAAATTCTGCCCGAACTCCGTAGATTAGACTAATTAGAAACCGACAAAAACACCTTATTTTGCTACAAAAATCCTATGCTGAATACCAAATTTAGAAAGGTTAGATGCTCGAAAAATCAGGCGAAAAATGAATATACCTTTGTCCACAAATTGGGCCTTCTGGCCGAGTGATTGATGAGTCGCCCCTTATATTTCGTCTCGGCCGTCGCGTCGATACACCATTTTTTGCCCTAAAAATAGAGAAATTAACGCAAAAATGGCACAGCTTACGGAATATTCAAAGAAATACATATAGCTTCCGATGGAGGGATCATCACTATATCTCGATTCTCTTTCCTTCGCCTCCGAGTAGCCGATTGTTTCGCCTGCAAATAAAAGAGAATTTAAAATAGAAAAATAGGAAATTACCCTTGTATTCGACGACAAATTCGTTCCGCTTGAAATCGACGAGGGTGCGAATGCCGCGGCCTTTTAGCTGAAACAAATGGATTTACGATTTTATGGCCTAAAAATTCCAATTTTCAATTATTAGAAAGGTTTCTAGAGTGAAAACAATAGCCTTTTTCGATTAGCTGGTTTGTTTCGATTTTTTTGCCTAAAAATCTCAACTTCTAACGTTTTCCGAGGCTTAAAAACACGAATTTTTCACTGCTTGCCTTTTCTCTTTTTATTGGCCTAAAAATGTATTTTTTAACGTTTTTCTAGGTTCAAAAAACCACCTTTTTGATGAGAAAATCCATAAATCACCGATTCTAAGCGTTAGAACCTATAAAATAATGAAAACGTACCGGACAGTGATAGACATCGAGCATCTTCTCGTTGCATCCACTGTCGATTGCCTGTCGTAGTTGTAGATGTCGATCCTCCTCTAATTGTTTCCCCGTCCTCCTCGTGCTCTTTCTAACGGGGAAATAGGCCGTGATCTTTGCCGTCTTCTCATCGATGTTCGTCTTTTTCTGTTGTAGCGTTGGTTGTCGTCGTGGGTGGGCCGTCGTTTTCGATCTGAAAATAAAGGGGTTGAAAACAATAACAAAAGGTTATAAAACTTCTAAAAACAACTAAAATCCCGCGAAAAACCCTACTTTTCGAATTTCAGTCGTTTGACATTGAAAAAGATAGCTTCAAGCATCAAAAAGTTATAAAAACTCCCGTTAAAAACCGCAAATTTCAACTGCAGTCGCTCGGATGTGAAAAAGATAGTTCACCTACTAAAAAGCTTTCAAAAAAGCTATAAAAAATCTTTCAAAAACGTTAACTTTAAAGTTCCGTCGTTTTAATAAGGCAACAGAGGATTTAAAACGCACAAAAAAAGTTTTAAAACTACAAAAACTCCGCTATGAACGTCAATTTTAGTTCTAAGGCGCTTTCTAGTCTAAAAACACATGTTTACAAAGTCCAAAGAAGTGCTAAAAACTCGCAAAAAAGTCAATTTTTACGTGTAGGTCGTTTCTCCACTCAAAACGGGTTTTTAAACGCTTCAAAAAGGCCAGAAACTAGAAACTTTCGCGAAAAACTAAATTTCTAAGCCTAAAAACCTCAATCTGTTTAGAAAAACAACAAAAAAGCGTACTGTGGTGGGGTATTGATATTGTAGGGTGGAGAGAATGGATTGTCCCTTGTTGGCTGTCTATTCTTCTCAATTGGTGCATTCTCTTCGGCTTTCTCCTCTTCTTCATTCCCTCCCCCTCTTTCAATCTCCTAGCAACCAAATGACGACGGCCCAACATCTTGCCACACAAACGGGTAGGCAGGAGGAGGAGGAGGGGCCCTTCAAAAGAGAGATACGCCTCAATATATCCCCTGAAAAAGAGATGAGATTAAATGGAGCATGGAAAGGCAATCGAAACGAAGAACAAAACGCTAAAACTAAAAGAAAAACGCTAGAATCAGAAAAACTACGCTAAAAACGCCGATAAAATTCTGAAAGCGGCTAAAAAAGCTCGTAAAAACTTTCTTACTAAGTTTATTACGCTACTAACCATGATATCGTTATTCAAACATATATTTTCGTTTAGAATTCCTTAAAACGAGAAACAAAACGAAAACAACTGAATGCTATGATTTTAGAACCTTTCAAACAGTTTCATTTCTCGGCAATATTATAGTCAAACATTTAAAAACAAATTTTTGGTATTTTAAATTTAATAATGAGCGCAAATATCATAAAAACGTAGAAATTTGAGCGAAAAGCTGGGAGCGAAAAATCAAAATGACCCGCCGAAATTCCGGATTACACCAGCTGACAGATCTAACCGTAGATAGGAGCCATCGGAGCTTCCCGAAAACAATTTGATTTCAAGATCTTTTTGATAAAAAAAGATCAAAACAAACCTTTTTTGGTTTCATAATCGCAAAAGGTGTAATGAAAATTTGTAAAATCTTTGTGGATTTTAGTGCGATTAAGGGAATTACCGTTGATACCAGCTTTTCTCTTGATCTCTGGGCATTCTTTGGTGCGTTTCCATTCAATTTCAATTGTTTTGCTCTCTATCTATGCGGCATTGATGGTTATAATGTTTATTTTATCGGAAAGAGGGTATTTTCAACATTGTTGCTAGGTCAGCCCGTCATCGAGTCGCCTTCATCTGCCCGCCATCTGAAACGGTTGAATTGGATTTGCAAAAATTTGCAGGTTTCTCCGTTTTTCTAGATGTTTAGCAGATAGGTGTAGTTTTCTTCTGCTTTGTCAGACAGCCAATTCACGTAGATAAGAAGAGCAGCTGGAATATGGAATTTGTTCATTTCTTGTACCAAGACAGAAGAGAGGTATTGAGAAAGACATCAAATAGCTGCATTCAGACAAGAATATAGGCTGAATGGACGAGAGAGAGAGAGAGAGAGAGAGAGAGAGAGAGCAGGTGAAAATACGGGGTTTGGGGTTGAGAGATGGGTACCTAATCGGGGGTTAGTACTTTGGTTTGATCTGTATCTCTCTCTCTCTCTCTCTCTCTCTCTCTCTCTCTTTCTCTCTCTCGTTTCTAAAAAGCCAGCTGTTGAAAGTGTACCAATTGGATTCCTATTCTATGTACTCTGTCTGGGGGTACTGTAGAGAGAGTGAGAAAGAGGGAGAGACCCAGAGAAAGGGAAAGAAAAGGAAAGAAACGTAGTCTGCTCAAAGACGTGTAGAAATTAGGGCAGATTCCCAGAATTGGCACAAAAATCTTGTGTTTTGCTTGGTTCTATGATTTTTAGAGATTTGACAGGCTGAGAGCTAGAGAAAGAGAGAGAGAGAGACGGAGAGAGACATGCGAGAGAGTGGGAGAGAATGAGAGACACAGACAGCTAGAGGGCCATGGTGGGCTATGGTGTCTAGGTACGAGATACAACAAGTATCAGAGGAGAGAGAGAGAGAGAGAGAGAGAGAGAGAGAGAGAGAGAGAGAGAGTGGGGTATCCCTCTCCCCCCTCCTTGCTACCGACCAGACGTGGGGATTAATTGGAATGGTGGGAATGAGGGGTAGAGGGGGGCGTGGTCTAGCCGAGACTCTAGTCTATCTAGACACCATTTAGGCACCAGCTGAGAGAGAGAGAGAGACGAGAGAGAAGAGAGAGAAAAGGGCTGATGAGGGTGGTTGCGGAGGGAACCCCTTTCAGCCCCAAAGATTAGCATTTACCACCTACCATTTCGAGACGAATTGTCATAGTTTATTGGCGATTTTTATATAGTTTTATTAACTGGCTGTCAGTTGGTATATTGTCTAAAAATCGAATAAGAAAAATAGTGACGGTGGATTTTTCTGAATTTTTTTCTGAATTTTGAGCTTGTTAGCATTGTTTTAAGGACCATTTTGTGCAAATTTATGCCGTAAATCTATCTAAAAATATTAGTTGCATAACCATTTCGATTTCCTTTAGTTCTAGACCCACCTCCCACGCTCTCTCGCTCTCTCTCTCTCTCTCTCTCTCTCTCTCTCTCTCTTCTCCATTTTATTGCAGCTGCTGTCTTCACTATTCCAAAATTTCTCCCAAATTTTGCCTTGTAATTTTATGGAATTTTCATTGGATTGCTGTCGTTTTTTGAGGTCTACTTCTGCAAATGGCACTTTCTAAAAACGCATTTTATTCAGGCTACAAACTATAGAATTTTCCCGTTGAAACTTGAATTTTAATTTTGGATTTTGTGCCTTGTCAATTTCAAAAATTTGAGTTTTGAAGAACAGGTAGAGGAACCGTATTTTTTGCCCCAAAAAATCATAGATTTTTGGTTTTTTTTGTCTGGTTTTCTGGCTGTCAGAAGACATAAAATACATTTTACAAAGTTTGAAAAGTCCTGATTTCGGTTGTCTGGCTCATAGTTTGATCTTTTCTCTTCTTTTTGAGTGCCGATCTGCATTTCCCCAAGGCGTTGACTTACTTTGTTCTAAAAATTAATCCCGTAATGCAGAACTGCGTCATTTCCTTCTCTCTCCATCTCTCTTTCTCTCTCTCTCTCTCTCTCTCTCTATCTCTCTCTCTCTCTCTCACTTCTCCATGCTAATTGCTGATTCGAGAGGGATTACGCCAACCGATTTTTTGCAGTCTAATTGTGGGTAGAATGTCTGGGGGGCAAATTGCGTTCACACGCATTTTTTTGGAAAATCTGCAATTCTACCATAACCCTCAACAAATGCGATGAACTTTTGGAATACTGCGCCAATTCTGCGTCAAAATCTTTCTTTTTCTTTAGCTTCCAGAAACACTTACCGTAATCCCTTATACCGTATTCCTTCCAGCCAAATCCTTAATCCATTCTAAATCCTGAAAACCCGAAAAACACCCCTGGGGGTTTATGTAATTCCTTCTTTTTGGAATTTTCAGGGTTCTTTGTACGATTTTTTGTCTATCTGTCTTTCCGTCTCTCTCTGTCTCTGTCTCTGTCTTTCTCTCTCTCCCTCTCTCTCTCTCTCCCAGCCTATATTTTTGTCTATATTTTGTAGAGACTGAGGCTGTCGAATGGAATCAACCTGTATCGATTCTCTATCCACCGGTTAAAGGTATCCTACTATATATAAAAAAATAGTGTCTGTGTGTGTGTGTGTGTATGACACTTTGCATGCACTTCCGTCAGCGTGTCCGGAGGTATCTCGATGGGGATAATTGTTAGGTATGTATGATACGTCATTAGGTGCGTATGGCCTGGGATGACTCAAGCTTATCAGTTTTGCAAATTATGCTATTTTCGACATTAAATTTGGTTTTGTGAATTTTCGGGCTCCTCTTTGTTAGGAAACAATTTGCATACGCCGGAAGTGGTGGTGGTCTATATTAAGGGGCAGAGGGAGCGTTTTTCATTATTTTTTCATCGCAGCCCGGGCGAATTATGCAAAGTGAGAATATCATGGGCCCAAACGGGGCCAGGGTTGAAAAGTCGCGTAGCGGCTTTTCAACCCTGGTCTCATTTTAATTTTGTGCTTTTTCCCAAAACGGTCACTTGGGGCCAGTTTAAATTAATTCTGCAATTAATCATAAAAATCTAAGTAATTCTTTTCTCCAAATTCAAAAAAAGATTCCGAAAAGCCAGACAATCTAACTGGAACCCTCCAAAAACCCCCGAAAAAGAACGCCTACAAAAGGGCTGCAAACTACAATCGAATCCTATGACCAAAAAATTACGGGTTTCAACTGGGAGTGCGTAAAATTCCTGCGAAAAACGGGCCTAAAACGTCTATTTTGTACCCAGAAAAAGAGGACGGCAGACTAATTAGAATGCGTAAAATTTTTTTTTGTGAAAGTCGTGTAAAACCACGGTAGTTTCATTTAGTTTTATTCTGAAGAGAACCCATGAAAAGGTTGCTTGCTTTTATAAGGAAGCAGGAAGGAAAATTCTGCAAAAATTGTACTAGCTGAGTAACAGGAAGCGAACAACTGAAGTTCAAGATATATTAGTGACAGGAATACAAAGATTGACACAGATTTCGTAGATATCAGGTACAGTTAGAGGGATTCTACAGAAAAGAGAGAGAGAGAGAGAGAGAGAGTGAGAGAGAGAGAAGGAGAGAGAGAGAGAGAGAGAGAGAGAGAGAGAGAGAGAGAGAGAGGAAATAGACAGGAAGTGATCGGAATTAGGGAACAAGCGGAAATGCCTGGGCCAACCCGTGGAGGGGGCATGGATCGGATTAACCCCTACATAGGCAGAGAGAGGGGACAGACAGCTAATACGTATTACAAAAGAGAGAGAGAGAAGCCGGGAAAGGGATACGGTAGAATTGGGAACACGCCCAGTGGATCATCACTCTTTTTATCATCTCAAATTTAGTCATCGCCATGTGCAAATTTTTCTTACTGTATGCCAGGAATTACGGTAGTTTGGAACTGATACCCTAGCTAGAAAACCTAGATCATATTTCCTCGCTAAATGCTCAATGTTCTGGCTGATCTCAATTTCTCTCTCTCTCTCTCTCTCTCTCTCTCTCTCTCTCTCTCTCTCTCTCTCTCTCTCTCTTCCCCTCTCGGTCTCTCTTCCATCAATCCAAAGCCCTCCCTGTTATTGTTGTTTATCCAGAGTGAGAGTGCTCGGTCCATGAATGTTCTGGCTGGACTTTGACCTGAGGTATTACGGTATCTCCACTCTCCCATTTTGCATATGACAGTTTAGCGAAATCGGGTCTAATGGAATCGATAACCCCTATAAATTTTTTAGAAAAATGAGTTTCGAAATTTTTTTCGTTGCGATTTCAAAAAATGACAAATTCTATGTAAAAATTACAGGCACCCTTTAATCATGGTGTCATATTTCATCTTATAAAAATTTGATTGTTAACTTTGAGATGGATTATTGAAAATATGGTAGAAAATCAAATAATACGATTTCAGGAACACGAAAAATTGATGTCATTAGTATCTACGTACTATGGTAGCAGGAGAGAGAGACACGCACACAACTAAGATTCCACGTTTTCTTTTCTTAAATTTTATCTAAATTTTTTCTTACTAGTTTTAATCCCTCTTCTGCCATTCATTCCGTTCAATTACACAATCAAATTTACTGGTTCCTGATTTAGGGTAATTTTGGGGTGGATCAGCCTTTCTGTCAGGTATTGGTACTAACCATACCACTACATGACATTTAATAAGCCATGCATTATATTATAGGACGCCAAGAACCAGGTCGAAATCTGAAGCGGCAAACAGTTTAGCCAAGGGTTACGAAATTGTACTCGGTCCGTCATTTCTGAGGGCACGAAATAACGATCTTTAGCCCCTAATCCCCCTCCGCAAATAAGTGAACTTATTCTCCCCATAATTACTGAGCACGAGCATCAACTAGAAAACAGAATCTGTCTCTCTCTCCTCTCTCTCTCTCTCTCTCTCTCTCGCCTCTTGTTTCGTAATAACTGTTATGCTAAAATGGGAATAGGTACTGGGGTAAAAAGGGGGCGTGGCCTATTCAGGTACCCACTCCCTTTCTCCTCTCTCTTTTCTGCCCGTCACCAGGTTGCATTATAGAATTTGGAAAGCATGGGAGTCATTCTGTCCCCCGTTCTTCCCCCTTCTAGATAAAATAGAAGAAAACAGGATGGGACCTGTGAGATTTGGAAGAGGAAGGGGAGAGGGGGCCTCAAATGACGAAGAAAGAGCGTACACGAATTGTAGAAAGGGGCGTGAACAAAATTCATAATCAGATATTACCATACTGGTATCCAGATAATAGTATTTGAAGATTGGATTTTATTCCTGACGCATTCTACCGTAACTACAGTACCCCTACTTTCTACAGTAAGTCTCTTTACAGTACCGGCATTGTTAGGCACCTTTATAAAGTATAATAAATACCTGTATCAAATCGTTCTTTAAAATTTAACTGCAATTTATTGACGCAATTAAAATATTTAGGTTTTTATTTGGCAGAAAATCTCAAATTAAATTTTTTGATTGTTTTTTGGGTTATGGTAGGCAATCAAAATAAATTGTTTTTTTTTGAAAAATGACTGTCAATTTGTCGATAGAAAATTATAGAGAATGACAACTTAGAAAATAGTATCTTTTCGGTTTTGTTATAGTAGGTATCATGACGGATTAAATGACAAAATGGGATCTTGTTTACGACCCCCCTTTCACGCGGCAATCTTCAATCTTTAATGCCTTACAAAACCCAGAATGCACCTAGGAATCACTTAAAATAACGGAAAAAGGTTTTCTGGGTTGCAAAATATATTTTCACTTTTGAAGAGATTTCAAAACGTGTAATTCCGGTAAATTACGCCAAAAAGCGCGTAATCTCTTACGCAATGTAAATGTTACCAGCTGATCCCTTAATGAGTCGCTGAATATATCCACTGGCACCCAGTACAACTCATCAAATAATTTATTTTGCGTCTTGAGCACGGTATCGTGTCAATGTACCGCTTAATCGAACCGGTCTGGCCCCAAAAGGCAATTCGATGACGCAATGTAATTAATTATATCAAGCAGCTCCCGTGATGACTCGTTCAGTTTGTCTAGGCATCCAACATAGGCCCCCAGCTCATTTATTTTGCATCCCCATTACCATATCCATTTGCGGTCCCCTGATATTTCATCGAACCTGTCGGGACCCAGACTGGCCCCGACCGAAATCTTAGTAAATGACGATCATCACCAATTTCGAAAGGGTACAATCCTGGGACAAGATCTGCGTCTTTCAATTGGACCCCATAGGAGAGTAGACCGGACAACTATTTGGTGACATATTTAGAGGGGGGAGGGTACCTGAATATATTGGGAAATGGGGGGAGATGAAATAGGGAAGCAGAAGGTGCACTTTAGAATCAGAGGAGGAGGACATTTCAACACGAGGAACAGTCTGTCTGTCTGTCTCTCTGTCTCTCTCTCTCTCTCTCCCATACCCCTGAGGCGGTCTATTTTGTGTCCCACAATAACGAGGCCCCGCCCCCGTTTTGTCTAATGACTCATCCCTCTCTCTGCCCCCTCTCTCCTCCTCCCACTCTCTCGCCTCCTTTTTTGGTACAGTCTGGAGACGGGCCAAAATTTGGCCCTTTACTCATACAATTTCATTTTGATGCCCCAACTGCCTTAGAGTATGCCTATCTGCCTGCCGTAGATTTTGTTTCCTTACTTTTCTTGGCTTCCTTGGGTTACGGTAGTGAAGACCGAGGGTTACGGTACCAGGGTCAGCCAAGCGCGTTTTAGGGGTTTGGATCTTTCTCCTTTCCTTACAATGGGGATTACGATAGTTGCTATGGGCTACAGTATGCTGAAAAATCTCAATTTATCGCATAGAATTTTTAGCATACATTTTGAATAATTCAAAGTTCCAAAATTTCGAAATTTCTCAAACTACCGTAACCCGAATCTTTCCTTGTCTTTTAGCCAGGATTACGGTAGCCGATTTGGGTTACAGTATTCCGGAAATATTTCATTCCAATCCCATCTAAGCCCTGGAATTTCACTATTTTTTCTGAAAATTTTGAAACTTTCCATTTTGCAAAATTTTGCAATGCTCCAAATACCGTAATCACGGGATTTTTTTGGATTGCTGTCTCCGAAAATCCTTTCTGTCCTCCAGTAAACAGATTAATGTAAAGAGGAAAGTTCGTTCCAAATAGGATTGCCCTCTCTCAGATATATCCGGGATCAACCCCCTTCCTGTCAAATAGGATTTCCTACTTATCTTTTTGAAACCCCCGAAAAGTCTGTCTCTCTCTGTCTGTCTGTCTCTCGGTCTCTCTCTCTCTCTCTCGCTCTCTCTGTCTGTCAGTCTGTCCCCCCCTTCCACGCCTACACATTTTGCAGATTATTTGCACATTTTTAAGTTTTATTCGTTACGTTCTAATCCATTTGATATTTGAATCTTTTAAAATTGTCATCACTTTTCTTTTTTGAAAATGCTGAATTTTGTTTTTTTACGACACTTACAGTAATCCTTTGCAATAATTTTCTATGGTTAAACCAGATGGTTACAGTCGCTTCGCGCCTTGGGGTTCGGGCTACCCTACATGTCCCCCTACCACACCTTTCCCACCCCATCAATCCCCCTGCCGAACCCGTTCAAACTACCTAGATCCTTCCTGTGGCTTCAGATACCCCCTGGCTGAAACCCTTCAAAACTACCTAAATACCTTCCTGATGGCTTCAGATACCCCCATGGCTGAACCCCTCAAAACTACCTATACCTTCCTGTGGCTTCAGTACCCCCATGGCTGAAATCCCTTCAAACTCCTATCCTTCCTGTGGCTCAGATACCCCCTGGCTGAATCCCCTTCAACTACCTATACCTTCCTGTGGCTTCAGATACCCCCTGGCTGAATCCCCTTCAAAACTACCTAAATACCTTCCTGTGGCTTGATACCCCCCATGGCTGAATCCCCTTCAAAAACTACCTATACCTTCCTGTGGCTTCAGATACCCCCATGGCTGAATCCCTTCAAACTCCTAGATACCTTCCTGTGGCTTCAGATACCCCCCATGGCTGAAATCCCTTCAAACTACCTAAATACCTTCCTGATGGCTACGATACCCCCATGGCTGAAATCCCCTTCAAAACTACCTAAATACCTTCCTGTGGCTTGATACCTCCCTAGCCAAAATCCCGTTTAAAAGAAAATAACGACCGACCGGATGGAATTAGAGAAAGAATGTCCCCGTGAATTTTCATCCACGAACGCGCGTGACCTGGCTCATTATGTCCAAATCAGCCCAACCTCCGTCCCCACCCTTTTACTGGGAAACTTTCAGTTAATTTTAATAAGTTAAACTAAACTTTTCATATTTTTTATCAGTTTGGGGTTTCTGGGGCGCTCTTCCGAATCCGAAGGGCTAGCCCTGCTCCTTTCCCCTTCGAGTTGAATTCGGCTTCAGACACACGGACGGACGGACGTCTTAACTTTTTTATTATAGTTGATTATTAACTGCTCTCCAATTAAAGGAATTGTGAACGTTTCCAGAGTGTCCCAACTCGTACAGTAATCCTTGACGCGGCCCTTTGTCTGTTATGCCGCCGTTCTGTTATTGCTGTTGTAATTCAAGGTTCGGGTGCTTGTGTATTAAGGGGGGCTAGGGTGAGATGGTGTGTCAGTCAAGTAGAAGGTAGGGGTTTTTTTAGCAAAACTCAAACTAGAGAGAGAGAGCGATCGGGAAAGAGAGAAAGCGAGAGAAAGAGAGAAATTCAAAGAACTAACTGCTAAATTAGCAATATTTTAAAGGAAGCACTTTTCAAGGAACTTAAGCAGAACAGTAGTAGGAAAACAACAGGTGCAAAAGGGGGCAGAGAAAAGACAGAAAAAGCCTTGCCAAGGGCCCGATTTGGCAACTATCCAGAGAACGGGCCCGGTGCCTGTAATTGGGTATTGCACCGAGGGAGATATAGGCTGTTTTGATAAACACACAAAAGCCATTCCACGGTCTGTGGCCCGCTATAGAAATGGGGGATGAGCAGCAAGCATTTATTCGCTACCAGAATACGGGAAAAGTATGAAAAATTGTGGAAATGTGAAAAAACAGCAATCTGGCATTCATGTATGCTAAATTTGTTTTTTTTTGCCTAACAAAATGAGAGAAAAATACTTTAAAAATAGCAGAAAATCTCAAAATTAGCAATCTAGAAGTCAGCACCTGAAATTTAGGTTATCTAGGCTCGAAACTGCGAGAAAAATTCCTAGAAATCCTAGAAAATTTTAAAATTATGGATTTAACGTCCAGGTACCCTAATTTTAGTCTTTTCCATCCAAATTGATTCCCAAAAAACCTGTAAAAAACTTTACGATGACTAATCTGGCATTCAGGTACCCGAATTTCCACCTTTCTGCGCTCCACTAGACCTAAAAACACCTTCCAATACTCGGAAATTACGTGCCAGCTCAAAAATGTTTGGTGGTCCGACCAAATCAGGCACCCGACCCCCTTACCCGAAAAAATGTACCAAACAGAACAAATAGCAGACAATTTTCTGGACGTTCCGATGCACAATAAGAACAAAACCTATACACAGAAAATACAGGGTTCGCAAAACCAGATCAAATTCTATGTGAAGCGTGCCAAACTAAGATTGAGGGTACCTCATTTGCACCTTTTGGACCAGAGATGAATCTAATATCAGACGCAATACTTGGAAATCTGGGTATGACTGGGCAATGTGTATTATTATTAGTCAGTCTGGCAGACAGAGAACACACGAAAAGTGAACTAAAAATTGTCTAGACCATAGATAAGTGTTTCTAGGTATAATTGGGGTAGAAAATGGCGCCTGGCTGGTAGGTTGGTCAAATGCGTTTAAAATACGATATTTTCAGGAACATGAAACTTACTAATCTAACAAAAGTATGTTTGATTGTCAGTTTATCAGTCAGATTACTTATTACATTATTTTAATACTTAAATAAAATGAAACACATAGTAGTATCATTTCAAAAATAGGGAAAATGCGAAAAATTGCTTAAAACACGATATTTTATAGCTTATAGAAGCCAAAAGCTTAATAAAGAGCTGCTCCATAGTCAGTTTGCCAGTCAGTTAAACAATTACAATATTTAAATATTTAATTTAATGAATTTTCAGCCGTTGATGCTGGGCCGGAAGCGGATCGTTCGAAAGACAAAGTGGTGGACAGAAACTTTTAGAGAACAGGAGAGGCTCAAGAGGGAAAAGGTATCAATTATAGTTTGTAGTTTCTAGATTCACGTTAATTTAACACAAATAAAACTAATCAAATATGTTTTTAGGAAGAAGAAGCACAGCAAATTGCAAATGGCATATTACCGGAGGATCAGGCTGGACCCAGGTATGTCATTTTAAGTTGTACCTTTTTAATTTAATGACGATTGAAAGTTTTATAAAGTTATATATTTAAACTGACGTCTAGTTGGTTAGAAAACAGTTTAAAACTAAACCTCCAACGAGTGAATGCCGAGTTCCGTGATTTTTCTGACTTTTTCTGTGGTAGTTCCGGGGGCTTGTAGCCACCAGCCGGCACCCATTTCCTGTTTCTTTTTCTCTCTTTCTCTCGGTCTCTCTCTCTCATACTCTCTCGCCTTGTAGTCCAATCTGAATGAAAGATGGGTGGCTACATATAAAAGCAAGCGAGCCTCGGGAATATTTTCATTTCCTTGGAAAGATTTTCTAGAAGCTCACCTTATTTTGTTTATTTCTTTAGTTGTCTGCTTTTCTGTTTTAATTCTCGTCGGTTTATACAATTAACCCTGATAAATTTGAACCCAAGCACCTAAATTCGGAAAATGCTTCAAACTTACTTCTTCAACATTTTCGAAAATCCGTATTTACGATTTTTCATTTTTGCCTATCTATTTTGTGTTTTTAATTTCTAAAAATCTAAGAATTGTCTAATTATTACAAAACATAATTAATATCTTAAAAAAACCAGGAGTTCAAAGTTAATTCTAAATTTTTAGAAAATGCAAATTTTGAGGTGTTTTTATCGTCATTTTGAATTTATTGGATTTTCAGAGATGTTTCTAACTTAGAAACGGATAATTGGATTTTTGAATGTTAACTGTCCACCAAGTTATCTATTTCTTACGGTAAAATATCCTGAATGTCTATTTTTCGTAATTTTTTATTCAAATAAGCAGTCTAGGATTTTGGTGGTTGGGATAATCTTTTTCCGTGACACCGGATTTCGTACCGTACCCCTTTTTATCCCGTGAATGTTCCGTGTTATATTCGAGTACGGATCAGTCCACTATAAGCCTCTTGACACTGGATGAGAGATTTATCGTAGACCAGGAACAGCTTTTCGCACACTTATCCCTCCACAGGGCTTTTCCATTTTAAAGACGGACGGACAGTTATGAAAATTAAAGTATTAAAATGGGGCTCGTTTTAGAATATTGCTTTTTCTGGGCGGCATTGAACCATCTGATCTTGAGTATTTTGAAACAAGAAGCAGAAATCTCGAAAATCAGCTGCTTTGGAGGTGCCTGCTTTCAGAAATCTTTGCCACATTTCAAAAGCGTACAGTTATGTAAATTTCAATCGTAAAATGAATCTTTTTGCAAATGTGCCTTTTCTGGGTGGCATCGAGCCCTATGATCTGCATTAGTTTGAGGAAAAATGTAAAAAAAACCGAAATTAGCGGTTTTTCGGTTCGGTTTTCAGGTAGCTGGTTTTAATCGATCAATATTTTGGTTTTTTTCACTAGATTTAGCTAAAATTTGAGTTAATTTATCAGTATCCATCCTTCAAAAACCATTAGTAACCTTTTGAAATGCTTCCCGTGGCACACGACCCATTTTATAGAGTGGCAAAAGCCGGTGGAAAGCTCCCTTTTCTGTCTTTATCCAGTGGATAAGCTCGGAATTAGTGATGACCCCGTATTTTGTGGATAATCTTTCTCGCTGCCAGGCAGATTGTCACGATTTTTCCGCGAGAAAACCTTTCCGGCAATTTTTCGGATTTGACGGGTATTGTCATTATTTGTAGATTACGATAGGGGATAAGCCACCGCGGGTCATAAGCCTTTTTTGCTTTTTCGAGAGGAGAGGGACACTTTGGGTTATTTCTTGAGATTTATAGTAATAGTGGATGGATTATTTTGCATTTTGTTGTATTCTCATCTAGTTGCTGGGTCATAATCTGCCCGGGATAAACATTGCGTAATGTGTTGAACTAACAGGTCGGTTTCGAGCGTTTTGTCTAATTTTTTGTGCTAAAATCAGGTTCTAATTAATCTGGTTTAATTTTTTGATTTACCTAGTTTGCATTAGCCATAAAGAGATTTTTTATATTTTTGAAAATTGTACCTCTTTCTGTTACGCCATGAAAACCCAATTTTTGGGAAACTGTTAGCTAAAATAGCTCATTTGGCTGCCAGCTGACCTAAAATTCTCTCGCAAATCAAAAGATACATCCGTTTTGGAGGGTACCTGGATTGGTGCCTCAAAATTCAGGTGCCCCACACAGCGGCCCGGCTAATAAAACGTGCGGTAGCTTTGGAAAGGAGGGAAGACCGCAACGCGTGCGATAGACGCGTCGCGCAATTGCGAAAGCAGGTCTGCGCAGCTAGAAACCGGTTGCGATTCCGCGCACCCGCACGCAACGCGCGAAAAACACGTACAGTATGCCCTTTCCCTTGAACCATCTGGACCGAACCCATCGGCGGTTGTGCCCAGCCTCTTTCTGTTTCCAATTACGCCATGTAACGTGTTATTTCCAGGCTGTTTTCAAAAATAGCCCATTCGAGTGTCAGTTAGCAAAAACTCACTTGAAAAACCTGAAAAACTATTATGGAAGGGTACCTGTAAGGCAAGAGTTTCCCAGGCTCCAATTTTTCGAATGTTTGTAAGGTAGATGACGGGTGAAGTGTGTCGTGTCATAATATTCGATGAGAATTGTGGGCTTTTCGAGGGCAATTAATAGAGGGGACAAACTCTGTCTTCGGCTTAACCCCCTCGAAGCTGGAAATTGTCATTATTTTCGAGTATTTGTCGAGTAGAGACGATGATATCGAAGGAAAGGTCCGGGATTAGCCGGTCTCTTTATATAAATTGTCATTATTTCTTTTTAAAGAGGGCAAAGGGGCTAAGCATTGCAAAATAACTTTTTGAAAATCATCAAATCTGGCTGGAGATTAGAAACGGATATTTTGAAGATAGATGAAAAGTGATACGGAAGTGAAGAAGACGACTTCCGGTTCGTTCTTTTGATCGATTAAGGTATATAATAGCTATATTGAAGTTACATTCACCTATTTTTTGCTCACCTGGCTATAGAAGCTTCGATTTTAAGTGCCATAATATGTATTTTAAGCAAATTTAACAAACTATGAAGTCAGGGTACCTGATTTTGGAAAGCTTATAGCGAGAGAAAAGCTTGTAGACACCTTTTCAATCGGTTGCGCTAGTTAATCGCTAGCGACCGGAAACAGTGATCCGTTTTTAGGGTTACTGGCGTGAAAAACTTCGATTTCAGGATTCATCATTTTTATTTTAAGCCATTTTGCCATTTCAAAATCCGGCACCAGGGTACCTGATCTTAGCTAAGGACCGATTTCTGCTTCAATTCGTCAAATTCTTCGGCTTTTCAGCTGTAACTAGCCAACTACCACTCAGAACTTACCATTTTCACTTCGAGACCCCTTTAAACCCTTAATTTCCGCCTTACCCCTCCTGAAAGCCGGATGCTGACCCACAGCCCCATCACTCTGATAAATCTCCCCTTTTTGCGGACGAAGCCATGTAAGGGTTGACCTGTGTCTCTACATACGTGGGTTGAGGGTGGCAGACAGAAAAGGGGAACCGATATTTAAAATGGGCTCAGAAGCCGTAGATAGTATTGGAATGGAATACGCATAATCCGGGGGCTCGTCATTTGGGGTCGAGCGGATTTTGGGTGTAGGTGTTGGACTCGGGATAGTATGGCTTCGGAACAATTTGTACTTTATTTCGTGTCGGCCAGAATACTGAAGTAAAGCCAAAAAAATCAGATTTTAAAGGCACTAAATTATCCATAGCCCTTTCTAGCCAGATAGCTCAAATTTTCAGGCTAGAATTGCGTATTTCGGAACAATTCGTACTTTAGCCGATGTCGGCCTGAATAAGGAATTAAAGCGAAAAATTAGATTTTAAATGAAGGCAATATTAGAGTAATTTTTTTTCTAGACCCCTTCGATCCAGTTCTTGCAAGTCCAAAACCTAGCTTCCTGCCAAACTTTTTATTTGTACTTTTTGCGAGGTGTCGATCCCGGAAGGGGATGAGTCAAAGGAAGAGATTCTCACACATATCCTGTAGCTTTTCCCCGGAGGAATACCCGAGAGAATATAGAGTATATTTCGTGTGGGAATGCCCAGATTAGGGTAATTGGCTGTGGGAAATTGGCTGAAAAATGGACCCAGAAGGGAGGAGACCAGGAAATTGAGCGAATGGTACCTGAATTTTAAGCCCGGAAATTGGTTTCGGGGAGCTAGAAAGTAGTTTGGAATGTAGGCTGTATGAGAGGTTAGAGATTAAAGAAAAGAAAAAGTATGGCATATTATATTTTTCATAATTTTTGAGAGGGCACCGGAATTCGTTGCAGGTCGGTTCGGTTGTTGGAAATGTATTTTTTAGGAAGTCCCTTTGAATAAAACTTTAGTCTGGCATCCATTCTAACTAATGAATCAGGTGCCCTGCCGCTCAGGCTGTTCTCTGTACCCAAGACCGGAAGTAGTCGACTTTTCCTTCCCTCTTTTCAGTTTTCCCCCGAAATGGAACCCACGTAAATCGGAGCATTGAATCAGCGGTCATGTCTCACTCTCTCTCTCTCTCTCTCTCTCTCTCTCTCTCTCTCTCTTCCCTAATCCCCACCCTCCGTGTAAAACGGATTAGACCCGAAAAAGCGTCCATCTATTTTGGACCTCCAGCCTGGGTTATTTCAGTCGAAATTCAACAGCCTTCTCCTGAACGGCTTCTGCCTGGTCAATGTTGATATACCCATTCTGGAAGCATACCTCGAATATTGCGTCAGGGCTGGAAGACGGAAAATTTCGGAGGCTACGGGATGATACCAACAGACGGAATGGGAGCCAGATTAGGGTCTGGCACGTCGGTTCGAGGTCATTTTGGGGTAGTACAAGAGGTGTCACTGTCCCTTTAAACTGTAGAATGGATGGCAGTTCGGGTTTTTGCATTTTGACTTCCAGAAAATTCTCTATCACGGCTGCATTCCATTGCGAGTCAATAAGCCACCGGAATTGGCAATTTGACTTCAAGGGCCTTTTAAAACTATTTCCTGATACAAGTTTAGTACAAATATAGCTGAACTGCTTAACATTGAGATTCGTAGTCTGCAACCTTGCGTCAAAACTGAAAATAAATTTTTTTTCTACCAGTTTCTGGCAAATCGCATGTCAGTAGGCCACCTGAATCGACATTCTGACTGGCAGGTCCCTTTAAAATCACTTTAATATGAAAACTTGGTATAGGGTACCTGAACTGCATGGCATTGAACGGCTCTGGATATTTTACAACCCCTAGTTTCCCGATGCCAATTTTCAGGGCCTCAATTTCTCGAACGGGCTGCTCCCCAGTGGCCCCATTTAGTGAGTTCACGTAGTCGACGTACCCCCTCTTCTCTCAATCCCGAAAAAGTGTCCCATCAAGCCCTCGAGAGAGAAGAGGGGATGGATTACATGGATATATCCTGTGCTGCATGCCACAGATTAGCCCCTCGACAAATCTCTAAAAAGCCCCTCACATTTTGCCCCCCGCCACTGGCTTCTAGGCAGATTGAAGAATCTTGCCCCTCAATAGGTATTCAATCGCCATTAAAGGGCTTGGCAAGTGAGAAATCGCCGATTTGGCAACCGTCTGGGGTTTTGACCCGAATTTGACAGACCTAGGAGTATTTTGAAAGTAAAAAGATGATAATAGTACGCTGGGTCACTCACTCACTATAAATAATGAGCATAGCGTTAAGCGCCCTGTTTTTCGGATTTTGCAGTGAAAAAGCAGCGAAATGGGGGTCAATGATCACGAAATCGGGGCCAGTGTTTTGCAAGGGTGCCTGAAAAATCAGGTACCCCAGGAAGGTACCTGAAAATTCAGGTACCCTCGAGGTGTGAGGTTTCCTGGGGTATCTGAGGTATCTGAGGTATCCTGGTAGTCAATAAGAAAAATCCCACTCCAAGTACGGCCCACCTCCCCCTTCTGGATCAGATTTAGCTCCTAGAAAATCCTAATACCCTCCAGAATCCTACCCCGAAAAGTGTAGCAGATCATCCGTTTTCTCGGATCCACGAGGGGGAGGAGGCGATTATCCGGGTGGGGGTGGAAACGTAGATTATATTAGCAACAAAAATAATACACCCACGTTAAGCGCATTACCGTAGCTAAAACTATTATTTCAGTTTTTAACTTAATAAATCCCATTTTTATAAAAATCCCTTTTCTGGTTTGCAGCTTACTTCTCAAACGCGAAATTCCTAAAATATGCCGACAAATTGCTGATATATACTTTTGCAATCTATATTTTTTTGAAAATCCATCTTTCTGCCTGACAAATTCCCATTTCCAAGGCCGCATTGCCGAGTTGGAACAATAAAAATGGTTGGGTAAAATCATCAAATCGGGGCTGATGATTGCCCGAGTTTTGGATTGGCAGGCAGAACGGGAGTAATAGCCTCAAAACAGGGGGATGGCAGCCACGGGGTTAAGCCAGGGCATAGAGAATTGGAGCAGGAGGATGATAATTCTGACTTTCGCCTTTTATTATTCGACAAAAGCTGTGATTTTCTGGGGATTTTGGCGATGAGAACGGGATGGTCTGTTTATCCACACCTCCACAGATTAGCCCCACAATTTATGAGGATAGTTTCGGTGGATTAGCATCGTCTTTTCGGGTTGATTCGGACTAGGTGTGGGAGGGATTTTAGCGTATTTGCTGATTTTAAGGGACTAGAAAGGGAAAATGATGCCTTTTGGCATGTAGCCATGTTTTCTGACAGGCTGTTAGGCTAACTGATCGGTAACTTAGTTTTAAAGAGATTTGGAAGGCAAAATTGTAGCTATTTGGCGTGTAGCCAAGTTTTCTGGCAGGCAGTTCATCTAACTGATCAAAAACTGGTGGCTTAAAGGGACTTGCAAGACAAATCTAGCTCTTTCTGGCATGTAGTCAATTGTTCTGGCAGACAATTCACCTATCTGTATAATTTTCACAGCTCTTGCCAACTTCCGGAAATCCCCACTGAAACACACGCTCCCCTCACATGTAGAGTGTGTCGTTTGCAAATACAAATCCACTTTGAATAAATAAATCCAAATAACGGATATTCAAATAATCCAGAACGGTTATTTGAATAACCGTTTTCCCGGAGTGCCGATTCAAATATATTTGAACATCCTACCTTATATAATTTTGGCGTGTATCTCTGTGTGTGTGTGTGTGTGGATGTCACTTTCGAGGCCCGATTTGAGGGCCTTCCTGTGCATAAAACGCTCTGATTCTTCGTCACTTGGGGGAATCGACCCTTCTGTTTCCGATGGCGTTTTCAGAATTTTTATAAAATACAAGTTTAAAAAGTTAAAGCCGGTTTAATTCATTTTTGGGGGTCCCTGAGGGCTAATTTGCATAAGGCGAAAAAATACAAATTTCCTCATTCTTGCCAGTTGCACTCGCGCGTGTGGTCGGTGAGTTGGGAGGGTCCGCAGGACCCGAGCTATCAGAAAGGCAAACTTTTCATGCAAAGGCCGCATTCCAGCGCCCAAGGCCCGCGAAGCGGGTTTTGGGCGCTGGTGTTCAAATAAAACCAAGCTTTGTCAAATCGCTCTCCTTTTGACAAAACCTAGTCAAATCTTTGGATTCAAATAAGAAATGTCAAATTTCGAGACGAGTTGGGCTAAACTATCAACCGCCAAATGTCGCACAGCCCTGCAACGCCGTTTTTGCAGAATGCCGGAATCAAAAATATCGACAACGAAAATGCCGACACAAAAAATTTTAGATATAGATGTTAGCATTGCATTTCGGAACAAAACCTCCCGTCGGCATTTTCGCGTTTCGGCAGTTAGCACGTCGGCATTTTCAAGTCGGCGTTCTGACAGTTGTTATATTGCGCTTGGCGAGCCGATAGGCACTTTGGTTGACTGCCGCTGATTCCGTTCACCGAAAAACTGGAAACCCTAACAATCCCGAAATACCGAAAAATATCGTCATTTTTCACTATTCGGCATTATTGCATCTAGGAAATGGTCGGCGTTGCTATTCTAAGTTCAACAAAGGCCCTTCTTGAATCTATGGGTGCGATTTTTCAAATTTCGTTGAGCTTGTCCAGCTCGGCTTTATTTGAATATGTTCAAATATATTTGAATCGGAGCGGAGGTGGTTCCGTTATTTGACCGATTATTTGAATAATTTCCGGGATGCCTTCAAATAATTTATTTGAGCGGGCTCGAATATATTCAAATAATTATTCAAACACGACACACTCTACTCACATGTCATTAATTCACCCCTTTCCCCATTTTTGAAAGGAAGTAAAAAGCTAAATGCTGGTGTCTCTGATCACGGCTTGACTGGCTAATAACAGAGTCTCAGACACACAATTCACCTGGGCCGGAAGTCGAAAAGAAAGCGAAAAGGGAAGGAGACGACAAGCATAGCGGATATGGCTTGAAGCAGCGATTGTCGGAAAAGATCGGGCTAAAAGTACGCATTTTTTTTCAACATTTGTGCCACTTTGTCATCAAGTTTCTTTGATAGCCAAATTGCCTAGTAAACTGTCATATGGTCTGGGCTCCAGATAAGGTGCTGGAATCGAGAAGATTGATTGGATAACTACGAAAATTTGAAAACTGAAATTTTCAAGACTTCGATTTCCGAACCCGGCTCGTTGGCTGGCAGTGGAATTATGCGGCCGATTAAAGGTGAAACTGAGGTACAAAACCCGGTATATACGGTACTGGCAGTCAAACCATCTGCCAACACCCGCAGGCTCCAACTCGAGGGTACCTGAATTGAATTTGGTAAAAATGAGGGTCAAATGATCTACTACGATTTCTACCGTATTCACTACCATCCAGTCTACCGGACCCGGAAACAAAATGGCTTAAACCTGAAAAATGACAATTACCCTCCAGCCTCTCAACTCAGGTACCCTCGCAGGTATCGGATTTCGGCGCCGTCAAAATGACTCAGAAATTATCTGATTACGTCAGCACCGTATTGCTTGCCAAGCAATTGACCGGTAGAGAAAATCCGGATCCGGAACCGATTACGTAAAAATGACAATTGACCCCTTCCACTCTCTCCCAAAGGGTTATCACTTCCAATACCCGGAACTCTCAAAATGTTCCTGGTCGACTCATCTCCCCCTTCTACTACTACTTCCTCTTAACCTACGCTGCGTCTCTACCCGTTCCCTGTCTGTCAGAAAGGCCAGAGTGCAGACAGGGGGGATTATTCTGTGGGAGAAGACGTGCCTGTATTCCCTTCTCTCCAATTGGAGAGACAGCCCCGCCTCCCTCCCCTCTATAAAGGGATCGGCTATCTGCCAGCCAATTCCCCTCCCAGTAAAGAGGTGTATCTCGAACTACAGTACCCTCTATCTCTCTGCCAATCAAATGTGGGATTCACGGTGCTATCAGAATCCGTTGTCTCTAATTGAGTGGCCCCAAATGGCCTATCATCATCATTCGGATCCTTCTACTTCTTCTTCCCCTGCCCATCAATATCTGCAGCTACAGTACCATGTCTGGAGTCATGCCGCGTACTGTTGGCCCTTTGGCATGTGAGTTTTCGGGGAAATTTTTTTTGCAGATTTATGTGCAATTTTTGGGAATTTGGGGTTACGGTAGTGAATAGGATTTTTTTTTGCATATTTTTTGGTAGTTATTTTGTTAACGGTCTAACATACATCCGTTAGTGAAAAAATTGAATAATCATTTATCTTTTTCGTAAGCTTTGCCTGGGTTTTCACAGTTTTGGATTTTCTTGAGATTTTGGGATTACGGTAAGAAACTCCGACATTGTTTTACTTTTTGTATTGATTTTTACTACCTGTATGACTGGCAACCACTTCGCGTAAAAATTGATCGATTGCGGCATATAATCAGAGAGAAAATTCAGGTACCCGAAAAGGTACCTGAATGTTGCAGGTACCTGAATTTCTATGGGTTCGCAGTGCGCGTAAAACTTTTGAAAATAAGTTCCCTGTCCTTCAAACAGCAAGCTTTCAAGCCAGTTTGAAGCCTGTTTATAATCGAAAATTCTTTTTGTTGTATTTTCGGTATTTGGCAGTTACAGCCCCCATAATTACCTCTTTTGCCACCCGGCTCGTGCCTTGTTTTCCAGTAAATATTTACCTCCGAAATTTCTAGCGTCTCTCTTGGGATTTTATCAGGCAAAAGTACAAACAAATGAAATGTTCAAAAGCGCTCGTGAGTTTTGAAAACATTTCACAACAACTTTTTTTTCAAGCTTCATCCTAAGAAGCTTGATCTTGTTGAAGCTTATAGATAGAAAGAGGGAGTGGATTAGTGTCGTCTTCACATCCACGCGTATATCCGCTGCGATTCATGCGATATACCCGGATTAGCATCGGCTTCTGCTAAAAATAGGCCCACTCCGTCCGGATTTGCGTCGTTTCGTGGAGGGTCTTCCCAATTCAACGGTGCCACATGGCCGGGGGTCACTTGGCTGAGTGCCCTCCGGTACTTCCGGTTGAGGTCTCACCTCATTCTTGGGCTGCCAGTTTAGCTAGAGATCTTCTTATTTCATAAAAATTCTTCATCCCTAAAATTAAAAAAATTACGAATTTTTGATACGAACCAATTTTTGAATTTTTCAAAAATCGAAAATCTACTGTAAAACTAATTATATATTTTTGTTGATAGTTTATTGATGCATACTGACTGCTTTAAACCTTTTCTAGTAAAAAAAATATTTCATGTAGTAATCAGTTAAAAATCAGGTACCCTCGACCTAACTTTACAAAATTCCTTAAAAACCATTTTTTTTTAACCTACGTCTCTCTGTCTCGATCAGCTCTGAAAATGCATACTGGCTACCGTAATTTATTTTGTAACAGATACATTCCAATGGCTAATTTCAGTTCAGGTAACTTGGGTCAATTTTTACAAAACACCTTACAAATCGTCTGAAACCCAGAAATAGCTTACGCAACAAAATGCATTCGTGAATCTGGCGACCAGCTTGGCCACTTTTAAATTCGGGCCGTCATTTCAAAATGAATTGGCCTTCCCATGACAAAGATCCCTCTTTCAGGGTGTCTGTCTGAAATACTTGAACTTCCCCCTGGTTCGCCTGCCCCCTGGGAATCCCCCTCTTTCTCTGCTCTCTCCCCTCTCCCCCTCTCTTCCCCCTATTTCACACTAATTGTCCGCCAGAATAGAAATGGGGGCCCTTTTTCTTTGTCCTTGATTTCGGGAGTATCTGAGGGGTGCATATTTCAAAATAGATACAAATTATGGGGGTGGCCTATTCTGGGGGGTATTTGGGTACCTGGTTCGGCGTGGGGATATCAGTAGTAGCATCTGGAGAGGAGAAGCATGAGCCTTTGAACTGATGCTATCACCCTATTATATTCAACTGTCACCTGTACTACGCTTTGGCTACAGTCATAGGCGGTAAATATTTTTATTTTGAGGAAATAGATGAGTTTTCTAGGTTTACCATACTTACCGTCCTACAGTTTAGGTGGGAGGGTACCTGAATTGTATTAATTGTGCTGGGGACCCTGTGGCTATTTTTGTATTACAGTTTGAGAGACAGGGTACCTGATTCAGGAAACTGGCATAATTTAATCAAGCTTTAATTCATACTAGTTTGTATTTTAGCGTGGCAGCCGGATACATGAATTTTCAGGTACCTGGTCCTGATTAATATATTCGTCTTTCAATATAGTTTTTATTATAGCATGTCAGTCAGGGTACCTGAATTTTCAGGTACCAAGTTTAACTAACCGAATTAGTTAAATTTACGCCAACTGATGTTGTTCACCATTTAATATGCCAACCAGTAAAGTTATTGCAACCATTTTCTACTCTTTTCCCCCAAGTGATCTCTGCAATAGGACACTGACCAATTAATCCCATCACACCAAGTTCAAGCTGCAAATTCCGCAGCTAGCCAATTTTCCCACCGTCAATCAGCTAGACCGACACGATAGACCAGCTAGTCAAAAAGTTCCGGAATTCCTAATTCCGGGTGGCGTAAAAAGCTTGGGATTAGCGAGATCAACTGGCAGAAAGAAGGAAGAAAAGAAAAGACCCGGAAATCTGGGGCCCAAAAGGGGAAAGGGGGAGGGAATAAGCTGTTCCCCCGGGAGGGCCAAAAAGGGGGAGACATTCAATTATCCGCTTTCTCTCTCTCCTGGGGGATACGTGTCTATTAATGGAATACAAAAAGGGGCGGAAGCAGGGCAAGGAAAGGCGGAACTGGAACTCATAACGGCTACTTACCTTCCCACCTCCCATTTTGAGCCGCGGCTTTTGTTCCGCTTCCGCTTTTGGGAGGGGGTGACGCATTCTGGGGGATCACAAGTACAAACTGTCTAGTGTATAGTAGGAAAGTACTCTTGTATACTAATACTACTGCTTCTTGAGATAACTGGAATCGGTTACCTGAACGAGGGTACCTGAATTTTCAGGTTCCTAGAACCGGGGTATCTGAATTTTCACGTAGCCAGATAATCGTTTGTAAAGTTTTTCTGAACCTATGCATGCCATGTAAGGTATGTATTGAAACCAAATTTAAATAGATTATGTCTGTATCACTAAATTGGAGAGTACCTCAAATTTCAGGTAGCCACCGAATTTTAAGTTTTGCGATTTTTGCTAATTAAAGAATTTATTAATATTAGTTTCCGTGCGATTAAATTGATCACTTTTTCAGCAGTTCATCAGGAGACGCACCTCGCCGTTCCTCATCGGCCTCCGAGAAGAGCCTCTCGTGTACGGTATGTGCCGATTCGGCCGAGGGATTCCACTTTGGAGCTGTTGCCTGTGCTGCATGTGGAGCTTTCTTTAGGTGCTTGCTTTTTGCTTATGGCTTGGATAATCGATATGTAGCTTGTTTTGCTTGCTGGCTTCGCTTTTAACAGATTGTTTGCATGTTTTTGGGCCTAGGAAATTGGCATGAAATGAGGATACCTGAATTGGGGTAACGAGAGCTTTTTGGTTATCTATTTTTTGCTGGCGAATTAATTGATCGTGTGAAACGGGATACAATTCAGCTCGTAAAATTTAATTTGACCAAATTTAGCTCAATGTAACATAAATACCCGATTAAAACGAAAGGTACCGGATTCCTGGGTACCTGAATTGAGGCACCTGAATTTCCAAATATTTTTCTTCCCGAATTTTCGTTTAAAAATAAATTCTGTTATATGAAATGGCATACAACCAACAGATTAAATTAGATTAAACCAAATACTCCTTTCCAGAAGATCAGTATCCGACCAAAAAGTGTACGCATGTGCCCACCGCCGTTGCAATGTTCGATTCGACTCGGCGAAGCGAGGGGGTATCTGCAGATATTGTCGATTCGAGAAATGTCTCTCCGTCGGAATGTTGCCACAGGGTACTGTATTACATATCGTAATCAATCAGTTAATTGGTTTTAGAAGTTCAAGCGAAGAGGGTGCGGAAAAGCGAATCGGTCAGTTCGGCGGCTACCGCATCACCCAGACCGGTAGGCTAATTAAAATTTAACTTTTTAAACGTTAATGTTTGTCATAATAAATAAGCAGGATGTCAGTTTAAATCTACAAAATATTTTCAGCTCCCCCTGCCCCGTCGAAAATCCACAACGGGCCAATTGGAGGCCCTGGTGCAACTCCGCCGTGACGTGGCCGCAGCGCGTACGAGAATATACAGCGGACAGAGCCCCAGATTCGGATTCTCGAATTGGAGACGATACCTGGGGGTGGAATGGCAATTATTCGTCTCTCATCTCCTCCCATCGGCCGCTTTTTCCCAAATGACACGAGAAGCCTCTATGGTATTGGAGCAACCGAAAGAAGAGCCATTGGAGGCGCCCTGTTCTGCTTCTTGTTCATCTACTTCTTCGGCCAATTCATCTACCGCTTTAAACACTGCTCCATCCTCTCCGCTTCCAGACAATTGGGCTTCACTCCAACCGGTGGGTTTTTGGTACTGGATTCTTAGCGGGGGGGGGGGGAGGGCTGGCAATTTTTCCGAGACATTTTTCCGGAAAATCTAAAAATTGAAAAATAAAAACCAGAATTTCAAAATTCAAATGCCGGTTGCAAATTACTAGGCAAATTTATACTGACTGTCAGTTAATAAAATTCCATACATAAAACCCCTTTTCAGAGCCGTATCCGGGAGTTGTTCTTCCTGTTCGTGGTGTTCGAGATGGCATGTGCCACTTCAATCTATGGTGGTGTCCAAATGGATCGATGTGCATTCTATGATGGAAGTCATGTCGAGCTGACCGACGATTCGTTGAGAGGGTTCTTTGCTGAAGATCCGGCCAACCAGGATCCCGACTGTTTGACGAGGTGGGTACCTGAAAATCGTAGAAAAATATAAAATTTAACAAATTAATTTTTCCAAGAGAAAATCATGTATTTGACATCCAGAGAGTCCAAATTACATAACGGCATGTAATTTGGTTTTAATTGTCTGCCAAATTACTCGCTTTTTTGTAAACATCGCTGGAAAAATTCCTAAAAATCCGATTTTTTATACGAAATCATAGATATCCATCCATAACCCTCATATAGCATTTCGATATGTAATTCCGTTCAGACTTTCGGTGGAATTCTTCGATCTGATTGTTCGTGTATGCAGTCGGAATCTGCAAGCAGCCCATTTGGATGAGATGGAGACCGCCTATCTGTTCTACGCAACGCTGGCACATGGAGGTGGGCACCTTCAGAAAGCTCGCCTTTGAAAGAATATCCGCTTTTAAATGGGCAAAAATGACGGTTTAACAATTAAATTGACTAAAAATCGGTGTAACTTTAATTTACCGCTTTTGTACAGAGGATACCTGATTCAAAACGCCCTTTTTCAGCAGGGTACCTGATTTTTCAGGTACCTTTGCAAAACGAGGACCCAAATTTACTTAGGCTTATAAATTGAAAACATCTTGATTTGATAGCGTACCTAATTGTAAAAACGCTATAATGACGGTTTAACCGTTAAACTGGCTAAAAACAGACATTTCGAGAGAGTACCTGATTCGAAAAACCCCGATTTTGGAGGGTACCTGATTTTAAATGCGCAAAAATCGGAATTTACCTGTTAAGCTGGTTAAAATCAAGTCTTTTCCAGCCCTCCGCTCCCAACTGGACAGTACCCCAGCCACCCTTCACGCTGAAATCGGTCTGTACTACGAGACAGGTGGGGCAGAGGTATGGCAAAAGATGGGCCAATTGGAGCAGCTTCTCCCTCCTCTCCTCTCTTCTCTTCATCGTTTCAAGGAACTTGTCGTCATTGTTGAGTTGTTGTTCGGTTCGTGGGCATCTCCGTGAGCCAGTTTCACTGAAAATTGATTCTCACCCTTTTAAAAATTACAAAAACCAATTTAAATTCAACTTAAATTGTTATTCGCAGACGGTACAAAAAAAGTCTACGAAATTTTTTTGCGTTTTTCACTTTTTGCATTTTTGAGATTTTTTTTGGGTTCTGTGAACGCCAGTTAATCAATTTAGCAAAATTTTGTAAATTAAAAGTTCAAAAGACGCTTTTAAAGAGTTTAAATTAAAAAAAATGTTGCTCTCAAGAATTTTTGTAATTTTTTTGTTGGGTTCTGTGAACGCCATGTTCTCTATTTGTTTTGTTTTATTAATTTTATATTGTGTATATTGTATATTATACATTGTATATATTTAATTGTTATTAATTGTCACTCAAAAACCTCGATCTCCCCATTTAAAAAATCTGTGATCCCCAGAATTTCCATACAGAGTATTTTTCGATATTTTTTATTTTTAGGATTTTCCAATTGGCCTCCACTTTTTTTAAATATGTAATATATTTTTTATATTGCTCACCATTTAAAGTTATTAACTATAAAAAAAAAATCGATTTTTTATGATTTTTCCCATGAGGCCTTTACCTACAAATTTTCCGTGTTTTTAATCGATTTTTTCGATTTTTCGGGCGTGCAAATAAATTGTTACTGCATTTTTCTCTTAAATGTGTATTAAGAATGATATTTACACATTTAACAATTCGATTAAAAGTTATAAATAGAAATTGGGGCTTAAAAACAAAAATGGAGATCGGGGATCGGGTGATAAATAGAAAATAACGAAAAATGGCTTATTAAAGTTTTTATAGCGAGATCAAGGGTCGAGATTGTAGAAGTCTGGTTAAATGGACGGCAATTTAAAGATATACGTAATAGAAAAGTTTAGAACATGGACTTCTAAAGGGTTTGAGTCAGCAAAGAAAATCAGGTACCTTAAAACAGAGGTTTTTGGGCACTAACGCACGTAAAAAAAATCAGGTAGTTGATTTTTAGAGGATCAACCCTCGAATATGCATAACAGTGACATATTCCCTCAAATTGAAGAGAGCTTCGAGAAAGAAAGAGGCTGTCAGACAGAGATTGCCCAGTTTCGTCCCGATCACTCCCTCACGGGCTGAATAGTGACGGTGAAGCTCTTGGCAGAGGATACCCCGGCACGTCGCTGAATCGTTCTGTTGGAACGCTGAAAATGGAGTATGAGCTTAGTTGGCATACAGTTTGCGTAAAAATAGACATTTTTTGGTGCTTGGCTGTTATCGGGGGGGTTCTGACAGGTGGAAACAACTAATTTTTTTTTCTCCCTGCTTTATCATAAATACGTGATTTTTATATTTTGTTAGTTTTTGATTGCTGGAAAGTCACAAAAATGTTTTAATCATTTTTGAAAACTCGGAAAAATTGATTTTTATGGGCATTTTTCATAAATTTTTGCAAAATAGGGAAAAATTTTCAAGATTTCTGTGATATTTTTTCTCTAAAATACTTTGTAAAATGCTATGAAATAGTTAACATTTGTTGTAGGAGATTCTGAGGAAAAATTGCCCCCCCCCCCGCTAATGGCCCAGTTGCGGTTTAAGAATGATACGGTAGTTGCCAGTTTGCAAAATTCCAGGCAAAAAAAGTTCAAAATCCCCCAAAGCCCCTCATTGACCCCTAATTTCCTCTAGCTGCCGGTCAACCCGTATGGAAATCCTTCCGGATTCCAGAAATACGCCCTCACAAGGAGCAGCAGCTTTCTTTTGCAAGGGGGTTATCTCACCCTCCCGTAAGGGCAGGACAAGAACTGGGTCTACCCCTCCCCCTCCCCCCTCCTGTAGACGATCACTTCCTGGTCTCGATTGTCCCCCCCTAAGGGGATCAGATTCGAGTCGGAGATATCTCGGCTGTCCTTTCACCCCCTTTCCCCTCTTCTTCCTGGTGTTGCACAATTTAGCAAGTCTGACACCACCCGTTTTTCGATCCCCTAATACCGTAGTGTTGCGTGGTGTCTGGTGGAATCGAAAGTGAAAAGGAGTGGGGCGTACTTACTTCGAAAGAGGATTTTTGGTACTGGTTTCTTAACGGGGGGGGGGCGAAATCGCGAAAGTGCAAAGGAGCGCATCGTACTTACTTAGAACAAGAAGTTTTGGTACTGGTCCCATACCGGGGGGTGTCAGAATAACAGATGCTAGAAACAACAAACCAGAAGTTTTGGAGCTGGTGCATTAACGGGGGAGGCCCTGCATGACTAACCAACGCAAAACATTGAGAACCTTGCTACTGGGGCATTAGCGGGGGATGAGGGGATAACGGCGTCTTAGATCCCGAATTTTTACTTTTAAAAACTTTAAAAAATTTAATTTTGTTTTGACGATTTTCCCAACTTTTCTCCAAAAACCAAGATTTTTTTCAAAATTTACTTACTTAGCCAGGAGGTAGTGATGATGTAGTGGACATAAGCTGTCTCTGTTTCATCCAGCTGGAGGGCCTGTAGAGCCTTGGCACATGTGCGGATCAAATGCTCGAAGAACGGTTGGGCCAGTCTGAAAAATACGTGAAATTTAGGTATTTTAAGAATTCTGGCTTTTACTAAGCCTTTAAGATTTTTAATTTTTAAGTAGTTTTGTGCTAACGGGCTTAATCTGGATTTGGACTGATTAATTTGATTGGATTCTGAGTTAAGCATGTTTACTGCGGTAAATTCGAGCAAAAACGCGGCGATACAAATGACGGGTCAATTCAGGTACCCTCGAACTTTTTCGCTTCGACGGTCCTTAAAAGTGGGTTTTTCGAGGATTTCTGGGCTAACTGGCAGGCACCTGATCTAATGTCAGCTTTTCCTTTCCGAACCCTGTTAATTATCGCAAAAACGGGCCGTCTGATAGCCAGCCGAACCCCCAGCGATAAATCAGTGAAAGCGTGTCGCATCGAGTTTTCAGCTTTTTTAGCGGCGCTAGACGGCTATCTGGCTAGCGAGGCATCTATCTTTATGCCGTATATTCGGGTGCGAATGTCCTTTCCGAGGCTACAGTTCCGAAAGTTCGTTCAGAGCCACCCGATTTGCTAGTTCGATCCCTTAGCCGCGCGATTTATCGGCCTTGTCCACCGGAACAACCCAACTTTCCGCTCCGGTTTTTTGGGGATGCTTAAACTGGAGTGTAATGGAATTTTTGAAACTAAATTTTGATTCTTGTGCATTATCGGGGGGAAGTGAATCCAGGGGTAAATTTCCCCAAAAACCCAGAAATGCATAGTAGCGTCAATTAATTGTCATAATAGTGTTGATCCCTTGTTTAAAAACCTAGAAAATTATCACAATACCAGCGCCCAAAACCCGCTTCGCGGGCCTTGGGCGCTGGAATGCGGCCTTTGCATGAAAAATTTGACTTCCCGATAGCTCGGGTCCTTCGGACCCCTTCCCCCCACCGGCCACACAACGCGAGTGCAACTGGTAAGAATGAGGAAATTTGTATTTTTCCGCATTATGCAAATTAGCCCTCAGGGACCCCAAAAAATGAATAAAACCGGCTTTAACTTTGTAAACTTGTATTTTATCGAAATTCTGACAACGCCATCGGAAAGAGGAGGGTCGATTCCCCCGGGTGACGGAGAATTAGGGTATTTTATGCACGGGAAGGCCCTCAAATCGGGCCTCGAAAGTGACATCCACACACACACACACACACATACGCGCCAAAATTATATAAGGTAGGATACAAAAAATTGAAAAGATTGGAAAAACTGGGCTTTTTGTCCCCCCATCCGCTAAAAGTACAGTCCTACAGACTACAGTATGCCCTACAGTACCCACCTAGCCATACAGACCGGATCGGCCAGAGGGGAGGCGCTGTAGAAGATGGTGAGCGATTCCATGTCCGCGTCGATTTTCAGGCCCGTCTGGAAATATTTAATTGTAGCCAATTTAACAGATTAAATTTTTAGCTTTTTGAAATATTTTAAAATTGTTAAATTTAAGAAAACAAAACCGATTAAATTTAAAAAATAAATTTCTAGAAAAAGTTTCACATTTATTAATTCTTGAAAAATGCTAAAATTGGCCAAAAATCTTCTCAGGCTGTAGTTTGGAGTCCAGATAAAATTTTGGAGTACAAACTACACCGTAATTACAACTTGTCGTTAGCATGTACAGTAACGTACAATCCAATCGATTTTTAATGATTTGATTTTCAGGTTGTAGTTTGGAGTCCAGATAGTGTATTGGACTACAAGCTACACCCGAATTCCCCTTCTGCCTGCCAGTACGTACAGTAATGTACATGAGATCTTGATCCTTTGCAGCTTTCCTCCTTCCCCAGCCAAGCATTCAGTCCACTAGGTTCCTAATTCCACCCAAACGAACTAGCTGCCAGAAGCCGTAGCCTGATCTTCCAAATGATCGACACCGGATAGACAGGGGTGGACAGATAGACTGAACCGACAAACAGACAGACAAGTTCGGCACGGACAGACAAAGAACTTATCATGCCGGCCAGAGGGGATCTACCGGCTAGAGGGTATCTTACAGATGTCAGATAATGGATTTAGAGAGTGATATCTCCAAACTGTCGTCGATAGTAGCGTACCGTAGTGATACAAGCATCCATCTGTACACCACCACCTCGAACGGTCGCCAGAACAAGTTCAAAGACATAGTGAAGGTAGAAGAAATCGGTGTAGGCACGGGAGGGTTCAGGGGTGGGTGGGCCTCCCTCGTAGGAGAGCCAGTCCAGGTCTCTAAAAAGGAAAAATTAGATTTTTAGCATGCTAAAGGGACTGGAACAGGTAGCTTGACTGTCAGTTTGAGCGAATCTGCTGATTTCCATGAAAAAACACATAGATTTTTGAGGTTTTAAAGGTTGCCAGTTGAAGAGAATGGCTGAGAACGGTCTCTGCTGTCACTGCCCCTTTAAAATCATTTTTAAAGGGTTACCAACCGAATTCGTTGAAATAGTGGATGATGGATGAGATGTTCGGAGAATAGATGCCATTCAATCGATAGTTCATCGACATGCAGTTGGACACGAGAACGTTCCCACTGAAAACGAGCGGTAAATCGATTACGGCAGGTATTTCTGGCCAGAAAATCGATAATTAGAAAAATTGCGGGAATCATCGCTTGATTTTGGCTAACTGGGTGGCAATTTAGCCAATAATAAAAGCTGGTGCTCAGCAAAAGCCAAAATCGATAAGTTATCGATTGATTTATGTAAACTGACTTCCAGTTCGCGTTTTTGGCCAATTTATATAATTTTAAAACCTTTAAATTCCAAATTAAACTGACATGCTCGGGTTTGATGAGCTGCCTCCTATTCTCAGCCATCCTCCTCCTCATATCGATTAGAGAACCGAGAAACGGGGTTCCGTTCTCCCCGTGACGCATTTCCTGCAAAAACTCAATAATTTTTTTGAGTTTTCAGCTATCCAGGGACCATTTTTACGATTACATTAGCTAGAATTCCCACCAGAAAGGCATCGGGTTGGTTGACGACTCCGTCTTGACGTTGACGACGCACGTGAACCTCTGAAAACGGCTCGATGTAGGGCAGTTTGAGTAAAAATCGATAAAAATCCTTTTAAAAATGTAGGAAAAAATTTTTGGTTAGTTAAATACGTTTTATGGAAGGCAGATTAACCAAAAATCCATATAAAAATTGTTTAAAAGGTTTGGAAAATTTTTAATTGATGAAACTGACCGGTGACGAGCATTCCGGCAGTGAGACATTTCTGGAATCGACAATACCGACAGTGACCACCACCGACACGGGTTGTATTCACTGAAAAAGAGGCGTGTCACAGTACCTTTAAACATTTTACAAATAAGTAAAATAATTTATTTCAGCGTCAAATGGTCTCTGCTACTTTGCCCAGTCAAAAAACGCGCCAAATTACCGATTCGTCAGGCATTCACCAGATTTTTCGGACTTTCATGTTCTCAAGGAATCTCTGCTGGCTTGCCTGTCTCAAAAAATCCGTACAGTTCGCATGAATTTTAACTGGCAAGCTGCCAAACCAATCAAATGGTCTCTGCTAGCCTGCCTAGTGAAAAATCGCCAAAAATTATAGATTTTCAGGTATTCTCCCGATTTTTTGAACTTTCACCTTCCCAAAAAATCCCTGTTAGTTTGCCTGCCGTACAGTTCGTAACAATTGTAGCTTACAAGCTGCCAAAAATTCTCAAATGATCTCTGCTAGCTGGCCTAGGCAAAATACCAAAAATTAGCGATTTTCTGGTATTTTCCCGATATTTGGATCTTCACGTTCCCAAAAATCCCTGCTAGTTTGCCTGCCCTGCAGTAAGTCCGCCTACAAACTGGCAAGCTGCCAACTAACCCATACAATACTTATAAGTCTCTTTAAAAAGACACACGTACCTCTATAGTCATAGCATTGCCTCGAATCACAGGAATACACCTTCTGTTCTTGGATCGAACGACTGAAATGGGGGAGGGATTAGAGAGAGGGATTACGGTAGGCTGTAATCTGGATGGAAACGGACGGGGAGGGGTACTGTAGGAGGGGGATTAGGGCACTTTCTGATCCCACACGTATTCGACCCCAATCTTTGCTCGAAAACTACGAAAAAATAGCATTTTTGCCAAAAAAAATTGTTTTCGGGATACGGTAGTTTTCAAAATACGTTTTTGACCGCCAGAATATTGATTAAATTAATTTCCAGTCATTTTTCTAAACCATAGCCTTTTTATTTTTCAAGTTCAGCCACGGCTAATCCTTTCCTGCCTGCCAGTTCGCCGGAATTTGATCATATTTTCCAGAATTTATGCGCTTTTGAGAATTTTGAGGGGGGCTTTCTGTGAAAATGACGGTGCATTGGCCTATTTGGGTGACAAATAGCAAGGAGACAACGAAAAGAGACCAATTACTAGGGGGTAAAATACGCAACTAGCCCGATTACGGTATTCTGACCTGCAGCCAAAAATCCAATAAATTCCCTGCCTGTTCCAATCCCTTTAATTGCCCTGTAAACAGTAGCATACCGGAAAAATGCTCCACAAGCCGCACAGCTGTAGGCCCCAAAATGCATTCCATCACCATCCTCTCCACAGACACCACATTGACGACGTTGAGGGGTACGCGCTGGTCGGGGTGACGGTCTGAAAATGGATTTTAAACGGTTTTAAACTATTTTTCTAATGATTTTCGTATTTTATTGGACTAACGGTAGGGCAGCGAATCGCTTACGACATAAAATCATCCTTAAAATATCGAATGATGCCAATTTTCAGCTGTTTTTCAATTTTCTGCGAAAATTGCCGCGAGGGCCTGGAAAAGTGATTTAAATTGTTTTAAATTACATTAAAAATATTTTTTTGTAGTTAATTTGGCTTACTGACACATAAAGAATCTTTTAATCTGTCAAAAATATGTTAAAAATGGTTATTTATGCAAATTTAATGCCGATTTCATTAATTGGGTTCCAGAAAAGCGATTATGAGTTTTTAAACCCATAAAATTCGGTATTTCACTAATTTTTTTGAGCTTAACTTGCTCACTGTATGACAGAAAAAATCATAAAATTAAACAAGCTTTTTTATGGCCAAATTTATCCCGTGTTTATTGAATTTGGCTGTCAATTTTTGAATTTTTATGCATTTAAAAAAGAGGGCGTTAGGTACTCGCGTTCCACCGATTAGTTCCGGTTAAATAATCTGTAGGTGTACCCTGTTTTGTTGTCATCCAATTAGAGATTAGAGCTCCTTTCTCTCTCTCTCTCTCTCTCTCTCTCTCTCTCTCTCTCTCTCTCTCTCTCGCTCTTCCGCTTTTCCAGAGAAAATACAAAGGGCAAAACAAGGAGGGCCCAATTTTGGAGAACAGATTCCCAGTATGCCAATTGTTAGAAACCATTTCCTAACCCCCGGATAAATCATGCGATTCCCGTATTTCGAAATCCCAAATGATTTCTGCTCGCTTGCCCTTGATTTTTGGGTTCAAAAATCGAGAAATTGCACAAATTCGTTCAAAAATACCTGAAAAATCATTTTGGAAAAAATTAAGTTTAAGTTGGGTAAAATTTAAACTGCTTTTATATAAACTGACATTCATTTTAGCTATTTAAATTAAATTCATATTATAAATAAACTTAGAAAAATTTGAAAATTAAAATAACTTACTGCATAGCTCTTGGGGCGGGTACTCGATGCATTCGATTCGAATTTGTATGGTTGCCTCTTTTTCTTTGCATAAAAATGAATCTGAAATTATCTAAATAAAATCAGCAATAAAATACAGCAAAATGATACAATAAAAATATACACAATTAAAATTAAGCTTTCAAAGTTCAAACTTCGAAAATCCCAAAAATGGCCAAAAATACTATTTCTTCAAAAATTCTTTACTTTCTTTGTCTTTTCCTTTACTTCAAAAAATGATATTGCTTTCTACAATTTAAATTTAAAGAAATAGCAACATACTAAACACGATTAAAATAAAGTATTGAATTACTTAGCGCAGAACATTACAAAAATGGAAAAATCGAGAAAAATGGAGAAAATTTGGTTTTTTATGCTTCTTTAAGCGATAATTCCTGTTTCATTTAAATTTTACATGTTAATCGGCTACAAATTGTTAAAAAACTGCATGGAATAAATTAGGATACCGTCCCCGGCGAATGGGACGGATTCGCGCCAAATTTTGAAGTCGGCCCCAAGAACGGATTTTGACTTTTAGGCCAAAATTTAGGTTTTCGTTAGGCAAAGCTATTCGCTGACAGGCAAAAAGCCTAAAAAAATGGATAAACTACCGTACCACTGGAAACATTTTAGAATTTTAGGTAAAAAGTACATTACGCCACGCAAAAATGCGGTTGTTTAGTATTTTCGATTTTTAGGACTGGAATTAAAAATCTAATTATGGAAATATTTTGCCTAAAAAGGAGATAGGGTCAAAATCAGGATAAACTACGGTAAATCCAAAAATAAAAACCAAAAAAGGAATTTGAGGCAAAAATCATGATGTTGGAGGCGAAACCCAGAAATTCCCGTACTTTCGAGGTTCGATACCCAACATACGCTAACTGGCTGGCAGTTAACATTCCTAGAGCCTAAAAAACACCTTTCCCACCCGAGGGCACGTTTTAGGTGCGAGCTGAAATGGTGTGGGTGTGACCTGGGTGGGTGGATGTTTTATACGGTAGTGGGGGGAGCCTTTCGGAAAGTGGGAGGGGGAGGGAAGCCACGCCCCTTTTCTCTCTGGGATCTCTGGAAAAGACACAATCTCTATAATCCATCCCTGGAATAGATAGTAAATGGAGGAATATATGGGTGGACTACGGGGAAGACACTACTGACGATTCGATTCGCAGAATTCGTAGAAATAGGTTCGGGTGAAAGATCGGCCCCTCTCTTTCTATCGCTTGACTGGCTAGCAAGGAGTAATGTACACAGAGGGCGTTTCTTAGAAGTAACTCATATTCGAGAAAAGATGAGAATTTGGGTACCTGAAAAACGACTCGAGAGTCAACACGACTTTTTGACCTGTACTCGTAGTGTCTGTTAGGAAATAGAAAATTTTGTGAAGCCGAATTCTGATATGAGGGTTTTTTTGGTGAACTGGCTGCCAGAAAAGCGTCTGACACTCAAATTATGACCTTTTCGTCGATGGTTCGAAACCTTCGACGATTTTTCGGTGTTTTGCCAGCGGTTTAACGGATTGAAAAGCCTTCTGAATGCGTTGAGATTTTGCATGGCCCGCGGAACGCAACGCGCCTAGCTTTTCATTGCGTAATCAATTATGTGCCGTTGGCGCTGCTCATTGCGTGACTTGCTGAAAATGTCGTCACCAATAGCTATAGCTAATTGATGCCTTCCCGGTCCCTTTAAAGACGTATTTAGCTCAATTTTAAGCTAATTTTGGCAAGGATAAAACTATGGAAGGCAATAGCTGGCAAATCTTGGCCTCTCAGCACAAGAAAAGAAATGGTTTCGGAAGCTTGTTGTAAAACCCCAAAAAATCGCTAGTCTTTCACGTTATGCGGCGTAAAAGTGGCTTTAACTTTATAAACGTGTCTTTCATCGGGATTCTGAAAGCGACACCGGAAAGTGGAAGGTCGATGACCCCTAGTGACGGAGATTTAGGGCAGTTTGTCAGGTTTTTCTCACAAATCAAGCTTCAAGAGTGGCCGCCGATCAGCAAAACTGGCACACACGCAGATACCAGCCAAAATTTCATGAGCTCGGATCGTTTTCAAAGGTAGAATACCACTTTTGGTTTCTACAGTAATTCCAAGAAGCACCAAATGACGCCAGGAGTAGCGGAACGGAATATTATCGGCCTGGAAGCTGCCTTTGATAGGTGTCTTTTGGAATAGGGGATCAGGAAATGGTGCGCCAAAGCAGGAAGCGCGTGGCTTTTTGGGTGTCATTTCAGATCTTGTCTGTCTGTCTGTCTCTCTCCTCTCTCTCTCCCTCTCTCTCTCTCTCTCTCTCTCTCTCTCTCTGTTTCGATGAAAATCTGCATACCGCGGCGGGGGGGGAAGGATCCGAGATTTTTCTTCCGCCTTCTACCCCATTTCCTGTTTCTATGCTAATTTTTGAGCATTAGCATGCCATAGAGGGGAGGGAGAGACATTTAGTTCGTTTAGCCGGCACACAGACCGCTTAATAAAAATAAAAATCGTCAAAACTAGACTATTTAAAGGCATAACTATGGATTTTACGGATTCTTTCTGGAATTTTCCACTTTTTCAGCACTTTTCATGGCGTAACCAGGGTTGAAAAACAGCTTCGCGGCTTTTCAACCCTGGCCCCGTCTAACGCACACATATTTCTTCACGAACCTTGATTGCAAAAAAAATGAAAAGGACCCCTCTACCCCCTTATATAAGCTGTCCCCACTTCCGGTGCATGCAAATTGGCTCCTAACAAAGAGATTTTCCGATATCTTTACAAAAACCCAATTTTAATTGCGAAAACAGTAATTTTTCAAAACTTGATATGTGTGCACTCATCTCTGCACCATTACGCACCTAACGACGTATCATACGTACCCTAAAAACCTTCCCCTGAGGCTGTAGGTGAGAGACAACCTCACGGAAGTTGCATGCAAATGCACACACACAGACACTATTTTTTATATATAGTAGGATCGAATCGGTTTTCTCTGAAAATTGCGAGAGATTGTCTACTCGCAACGCGACAAACCACGCGCACGCCAGATTTCATTGCGTAATCGATTTATCCCTTTCAGAGAAGCTGGACGTTGCGTCGCGTGTCGCGGGACCAGAACCAACTTTAGAATCTCATTGAATTTTGCCTCGCCGCAATACGTAACGCGCACGCTTACGTAATTCCATCACATAATCGTTCCGAGCTCAGAATGGCTAGGCGTTGCGTGCGCGTCGCGTGGCGCTGACATGAATAAAAATCCATGTGGAATCCATGGCAAAAGTCTAAACAGAGCCACGACTTTCGGGTCCTTTTCGTGGCGTAATCGGATGCCGTCATTTGGAACGTTTCGTACTTGCCCACACGTGTATCCATCCATATCTATCTACTCGAATAGTTCTCTGCTCTGATCAGTCCTTCCTTTTTCTCGTTTCTCCGACTGGAACACACCCAAAATGGGAAAGAGGTGACGACGATTTGGAGATTTCTCTTCCTGTCTTTCTCTCTCTGTCTCTCTCTCTGTCTCTCTCTCTCTCCCTCTCCCCTAACCGATCAAGAGTTCGTGCTCCCCCAAAAAATGGCGCTCATTCTCTGCTCATTTGTTCGTCACGTAGATCGAAGATAGAGAGGGAGAGAGAGAGAGAGCGAGATAGAGAGAGAGAGAGATATCGACCGGCTACCGGATCAAGTACCGGGCTACCTGATTTGGAAGGAGACACCTAGAGATCTTGAGATACTGAGCAGCAGGTGGAGAGTCAGACAGTTAGACGAACTGACAGACCGACAGACATTCTAACAGCCAAACCGACCGAGCACCAGAGTGGATCGAAATCTGGCGTCACCTTTGAGCTGGGGAGCGAGGCGCTGCAGGCCTGATTTTTCCGGGGGATATTTCTCTCTCTTTCTCTCACACTCTCTATCTCTAACCTGCCGAGAGATCTCTCTCTTTTCCAGGGGAACGGGGAAATGATGCTATTCCCCTCCATTCCGCTCCATTCCAAATGACGCCACTTGGTAGATCATGGATTCTTCCGAGATGCCTCACCCTATTTCTGCTTCCAGCTATATTTTTAGCTGCATTTCTATACTTCACTCTATTCACTGGCTGCCAGCAGGGACTACCATACCGTCCTATGAACGCTAGTGTCCAGGGGAGTGTCACGTAGTGGAGCGGAATGGCACGTAGTCGAGATACTGTAGGATAGGCGTTAGATTCTCAGAATTCACAGTCATTTCTATAATTTACTCTTAGCTGTCTAAAGTGGAGCACAATTTAGCGAACGGCGTAAATTTAGCATCGACTAGTACGCGCGACACCTGATGACACATCGATTTTCTGGGAATTTTTGAAGGGCGTCCCCGGCCAAAATAACGGCAAATTGAGGAGTCATCGTTTTGCATGAAAATATGCTCGACAGCAGATATGAAAAACCATTAAAAATACCAAAAATTGTTAGAATTTTAAAATCGGTAAAAGATTTTCAAAAATTTATTTTTGTATGCTTGAAAATTGCATTTTTGTATGAAATGGCAGGCAGGCCAATAAAGGCCATTTTGCGCACATGCTCTTCGCATTTAAAATTCGATTAAAAACAAAAATAGGATAACAGAAATACCTAATAATAAATAATGCTCGAATTTGAAAAAATTTTATTTTCTCAAACCGTTTTGCCCTCAGAACTTTTATTTTTATTAGATTTTCGGCTAAACTGGCAGTCAGAAGAATCAATCCTGTTTTTTATACCGCGCTACAGTACCCAATTCCTACCGTACCCCTCCACAGAACACTTTTTGTTCCCCATTTTCCTAATTGTTGCCCGAACTACCGTACCCGTTCCCGCCCTTCCTCCGAATTCTTCTAATCCCAGATGAGACCCTCTCAGCTGTGGGCGCAAAACTTGGGATTTACGGGTATTTACAGTACGGTACGCGACTATTTGCAGATTTTTGGAGAGGGAGTGGAGGGAAGTTTAGAGGGGTACTGTAACGTACTGTGCCGTGTGGTAGGGTACAGAATGCTACGGCAATAGTTTGTGCGCTATTTTGGCTAAATCCAGCGGAAAAATAGATTTTTGACGCCGAAAATCGAAAAATGCGTGAAAACCGGGGTGTCACCGTCCCTTTAAAAGCTTCAAAAGTCTAATTTCTATTTTTTTTAGCTATTCACGATTTATAGAGCGCCAGCTTGTATGCAAATTGACGATCAAAAAAGACGTAAAAAATTTTTCTTCGAATTTATGCAAATTCAAAGTTTTGAAAATCAGGTAGCCTCCTGTCACGGTCCCTTTAAAACTTGAAAAAGTCAGATTTAAATGTTTGTCCTTAGCTCAAATTAAAGCTTGGGTGCCAGTATGCAACTTTCACGTACAAATCAGGCTCAAAAATATGCAATCATTCTTATGCTCATTTTAAACCTCTGAAATCCGGCCCCGCTTCTGTCACGGTCCCTTTAATCGCGAATTTTCCCGAATTCGTACCTAATCATATGGAGTCTCTGACCGTCCTCTTAAAATATTACCGTAACCCTCCCTCCCTAATTCGAATTATCCTAATCCGTACCTTTCCCTTGACGTCCAGTTTGTCGCGCGGAAAATAATAATTTTCAACCCGATTCGACCATTTCATCCAACACGTGACCTTCACAAAAATTATATTTTCTCTTTGGATGCGAGAAGTCTTCCCCTCGATTTAAACTCCGTTAAATCCTCCATTAAATCCTCTATATCCACCCCTATCCCCCGAATTTCCGGTTGGCTCCTCCTGACGTACTGTGGGGTAGCGTTCCGTACTTGTACCTCGAATCCGAGCCTGATCTCGATTCTGAGGGGATAAATCGCTAGACTGGATGCCAGTTTAGGGATTACGGTAGGGACACTGGGCTTTAAAGGGACTGTGAAGGCAAAAACCGGCTGGGAGGATTCAGAAATCTTAGACACGATTGGGTGGAATTCCGAAAGAATGCCGGTTGAAATTTCGGGTTCAACAAGTTAAATCGCTAAATTGCATGCCATTTTAAGGAAAACTCATTTTTTCCGCAACAAATCACACACTTTTCCGGAATAAAACCGGCTTAAACCGATTTAACAGGCTAAACCACTCAATTGGGCGTCATATTAACAGTTCCTGGCAAAATAAATCGCTTTTAAAGGGACTATGACGCCAAAAATCTACTTAAAACGTTCCATTTTGATTTGGTGCATTTTGGTCGTTTTTTGCCGTCAAAGATGCACTCAAAATGATATCTAGTCTCAATTATCATAATTCATCGGCTTAAGTGCGTTCAAATTACCCAATTCCCACCTGGGGAAGCGAGAGAGAGGAGGCCCCAGAGAAGAGAGAGAGAGAGAGAGAGAGAGAGAGAGAGGGGGGGAGAGAGAGAGAGAGAGAGAGAGAGAGAGAGAGAGAGAGAGAGAGAGTGTACTCGAATTTCGGTAATTACCCAGTTATGGGCTAATTGACTTCAGAGAATCTTATTTCCCTTCACTCAATTGTCCTTTTTGCATTCCAGCTATTCCGTTCCATTCCAATGTACATCATCGCCTTCCAATTCCCCAAAATGGCCACTTCATTACTCCGAATCTTCCCCAAATACCGGCAATTTCTTTCTTTTGCGAATATTTCAAAAGTAATAATTATATAGCGAGGGTGGGTGGGGGTGTACTTTTGGGGAATACGTGTGGTTAGTCGATGAGCACGACATAATTCGAAAATTCGCCGAAGAAAAAAGGGACTGGTTTAAAATTTCACATTTTTTGGAATTTATGAATTTTTAGAAGTTAGCTTTTCTTATTTACGGCTTTTTAAATTAAAAATGCAACGCGAGTTGGTCTGCATTATGTTAACTGACTTAACAATTAATAAAATACAGTAATCTACTTGAAAAATAAAATAAATAAAAATTGCAAACTCTTTTGTAGGGCGATTTTTCGCGCCTTTCAATTTTTTAAATAAATTTATTTCTTTGCGGTTTCTCCCAGGGTCTATTTTTTGATACTACCCTGCTTACAGTATCCCAAATTTTCGAGGATTTCCTAGCTTTTTTGCAAATTTCGATTTTTTGGCCTTTTGGGTGATTTTTGACTGCCAGAATGGTGATGTTGGTCAATTAGCCAAAGAACCGATTCGCACTGAACGTTTTAGTGTAGTTTTTCCCCTCTCTGTTAAAGCAAAGAAAAGCCATTTAATCCCCCTCATTATTCTCTGCTTCTCTCTCTCTCTCTCCCTTTTTCTCTCTCTCTCTCGCGATGGCTCATTTCTGGATTTTGTGTTCCAGTCCACTAGGCGTCCAAAAGCTCAAAAATTCGTGCCATTCACTCCGGGGAATCCGATCCAGAGTACCTAATACACCTTTGGACGGCAGCTGAGCGAACAGGGGGATTTGTACCTTTTGGAACGAAACAAAAGGCGATTTATGATCCGGGGGGGGGGGGGGGAACGGCGAAAAAGTACGGTAACTTTCAAAAAGATCTGAAAAGCTTTATTTGAGTGATTTAGCTATCGTAATCGGTTTCCTGGCGGTCAGTTCGCGGATTTAACTGTCGTCATCTATTCTCTAACTGTCAGATTAGTTAAATTGACCCCAACTCATGAATTTTTGAGACTTGGCAAGATGCCAATTCCGAAAAACATGATTTGACCGATTTAGCTAGCGTAATCGATTCTCGGGGTATCAGTTCGCTGATATAACCACCGTAATCAATTATCTGAATGTCAGTTTAGACAAACTGACACGAATTTCGACAGCTTTAGCACTTGGCAAGATGCCAAAACGCATAATATTCAATTTTTCGGTTCATTGACGGCCAAAAAGCCCATTCCACTAATCTGGCCGTGTGGCTTGTTAGAGTTTGTGTTCCCGGAAAAGTCATAGAGAAAGGGGAAATATTTATGCGTACCAAGTGATTCTCAGGATAACAGAAGAGCCTTTAGCCTCGAGGGGGGCACGTATTTTGAATGGAAATGGGATGGGGAGTTCTAGGGAAAAGCGGATCTTCTCTTTCTAGCCTCCACCCTCGCTTTTCTATTATCAGGGGGGGGATAAGCCGATTCTGAATATTCTCTCTGTCTCTCTCTCTCTCTCTCTCTCTCTCTCTCTCTCTCTCTCTCCCTCTCTCTCTCTCTCTCATTCTAATCCCTTTTCTGCATAAATGAGGATTAGCCGGGCCACATTTTTCCGGTCCAATTTGGTGAGACACCTACTTTTGGGGGAACGCCGGAAATTAAAAAAATTATATACGGATTTTGGGGTACTGTAGGTCGAATTTTTTGGAATCGGCGGCAACCAGCAGAGATTCGTTGACTTTAAAGGGATGGCGACAGCTAGAAATTTCCGGAAAAATCGGGTAAAACGTCAACTAGCAGCGATTTTTGTAGTCAAAGGGAGCGTGAATCGGAGAAAAATAAGAGCTGATTCCTCTAAAAAATAAATTTTTTTGTATTTTCTAAGGATACTGTAGCCGATTCTGGAACGAGAAATGGGTAGCTAGCAGAGATTGCTAGAGATTAAAGGGATTGTGACAGGCTGGGAAAGAGAGAGAGAGAGAGAGTGCAGCGAGAAAATAGGCATCTACCGAAACAATATCCCAATTTAACCCAGCTGTCACGCCCCCTATAAAATCACCGTAACCCAGATTGCGCCGTAAGAAAGGAAAAAAACGGGCACTCTGCCGGGAGACGTGCGAAAAATGGGGAGCGACAAGTACTGGGAGGAGGTGAAGGGATTCTTCGTGATCGCCAGCTCTCTTTTCTGAGCTCATCCTCACTATTCCAAGAATTCCGCTCGGCTCCACTTGACTTTAGTATTTTCTCGTACCAAAAACCGATTTAATCCGTGGTAGATTCCAGGTACCAATACCACTTTTCGGTCTCTCTTTTTTGGCCGCTTTCCACGATGACTCCTCTCCAGACCCCCTCAAAAACCTCTAATTCGAATATTCTTGGAACCAATTTCTCACTCGCTCTCTCTCTCTCTCGCTCACTCTCTCTCCCCCTCACTCTCTCATTTGAGAAATCCCTAAATTCTTGCCATCTAGGGCTTATCTCTGCCCACCAGACTATCGGAATATCCTGTACCCCAGAGGTGGGCGACAAATTTTTCGTTTGCTGAGCTTAAAAGGCGCACAAAATAGCAGAAATCCGCCTGGAATTCCTGGAATTTTGGCTCAAACATGCATCGAAAAATGATGACAACACTACGTGCGAATACAGATGACAAATAAACAGCCAGGCCAAAAAGATACCAAAATTAATGAGAAATCTATATTTTTTACGACTTTCACCAAATTACTTTTTGAAATGTCACCTAATTGTCCTTAATATGCTAAAATCGATATTTTATAGCTTTTTCGGTTATTTTGAAAATCGCCACAATTCCTTAAATTTCACGTTTTTCGGTTCTTCAGAATTTTTGATTTGTTGCTCTGATTTCGTTTTTCAATTTAAAAAATATAAATACAAAAATTTCTCGAAAATGCCTTCAATATCGGGATAAATAAAAATTAATTTAAAATTCGAAAAAATTCAACTATTTTTACAGAAAACCCGGCCATTTTACAGAATTTTGCGTGCATTGTATCCTGTCGTATTCGCCGTACTCCAAAAATACCCTAGAATGCAATATCTCAACTAACACTCCCCCCAAAACTAACTAACTACTAACTCTCCCACCAATTCCCAGAAATGCACCGTAATCACGCGTTTTCCACGGGTTAATATTCGAATTGGATGACAATTCGCAAAATCCGAGAGCCGAGAAAATCCGGGGGCCCGGTTTTTACGAGAAAAATGACATCCAGATGACCTGGATTTTGTGGGTTCTCGGAAATCCTGAAAAATCATCAAAACAGATCATTTTCCCTGAAAAACCGGGTCAACTGTGGGTATATTAGTTTCTGGAAAAACCCGCGGGTCCTACCGGGAATCCCCCTACCGTAATCTGTCATCAAGGAAAGTTATGGAATATTTGGATGACCTGGAAAATCTGGGTCAGAAATTTGGCGGGGGACCTAAAAAACTTTTAAAAATTGCCCAGTTACAGTATGCCTGGCAGAAAATAAAAAAATATATATTTAATAGAAATTTTAGAAGTTAAAAAATACAAGTTTATTTTTATCAAAATTTTCAAAAAAAAACTGGAAAAATTTCAAATTTCCGGAAATTTTTTACCTTAAATTGTCATTTTAACTTTTGAAAAGTCGCATAAATCGTGATTTAAAACAAATATTTAATTATTAACTTTAAATTTAACCCATAATGAGGCATTTTAAAGGGATAGTGATATCCTGATCTCAGCATTTTTTTTACTGTCACACTCCCATTAAAACTGAAAATCCAATTTGTTCTAATTTTTAATGTATTTTTTTGTTTTTTTTTGTATTATAAATCGAAATAAATGCTTTATTACAGTACCAATAAATCGCAAAAGTCGTGCATTTTCTACCACCACCAATATTCCTGTTTTCCAGCATTTGCCGCACCGGCTTTCGGCTCCGTATTTCCTAAAAAAGCTCATTTAATTTTTGATATAAGATACTGTCAGAAATTAAAGATTTTGGATAGAAAAGGGACAGAAAATGAAAATAAATGGATTCCGATCCATTTCGAAATTACCGTATGCCGTATCGGTCGAATAATCGGGCATTGCTACAGGGAAATAGGGGCGGGTTAAGCTTTGTCTTTGATTTTTAATTTATGGAAATTTAAATGGATTAAAAGCCGGGATTACGGTATCAAATTTGTTTTTTAAGAAAATTAAAAATTTGATTTTTTTTCAAATTTAAAAAAATTAGCATTTTTGCTTTTTTATATTTTTTTACTGTACGTTGACGTGTCGGCTATAATTAGCTTATTTGGGTTTTTAGGACCGTATTACCGGATTTTAAGAATTTTGCCATAATTAAAAAAATAGAATTTTCCAAAATTTCGAAAATATGAATTTTTTTTGTTTTAGTTTTTTTGATGTTCTTACTGTAGCTATGTAGTCTATGATTTGGCTTTCCGGGCTGCAGTAATCGCCAGAAATACCTGACGGGGCAGCGGGTTCGGTGACGGCTTCTTTCTCAGGGGCCGGGGTTGGTTGGGGGACGGCTGCTGCCGAGTCTTTCGGCTTTTCCATGACACCTGAAAGTAACGGGGGTATTGTAGTCGGGGTACGGTAGATTGGCAGCCAGATAGAGTAATTAAGGCAAAATAAACTCGTAATACAGCGAAAAAATAAAATTTAACGATTTTTATAGGTTTTAGAACTTAATTTTTTGAAAAATAATTTTTCAACAAACCTTCTAGAAAAATCTCTAGCACCAGCAATTTAAAAAAACCAACCTTCACAATGTCCACAACTTCCGGGCATTCCCTGATCGCCTTTCGGTCCTTGGGGTCCGGCCAGTCCGGCTTCTCCCGAATCTCCTCTGCAAAATTTTGCGGTACGGTAGAAATAAAAATTTTGTAGTTTTAAAGATTTGCAAAACAAGCGAAATTTCTAAAAACTCTAAATACTCAAATTGTTTTCAAAATTGCTTCTAAAATTAACGTTTTTTAAAGTATCCATGTAACCACCGTACCTGTCTCCCACAGCACCTCTGATGCCTCCCATTCCAGCCAATCCGGGTTTTCCATCAATTCCACGGCCTCCAGCCGGGCCACGGGGGCCCATTTTTCCGGCCGGGCCGGCTGGGCCTGAAACAAATATTTTATTGATTTTTTGCACCTAATTCCTACCAAATTTTCGGTATTTTTCACGCTTTTTAAACGCACAAATTGATCCAAAAATAATCGCTATATGCTCAAAAGGCTTCATTTCCGGGGCCTTTGAAAAGAAAGCATACCTGGAGGGGCTCCATTGAGGACCTTTCCCCTGTCTCCTCTCGGTCCCTTCGGACCGGGCGGACCCGGATTGCCTCGTACTCCCGGGGGTCCGGGTGGGCCTGGACGGTTGTTCTCGCCGTTACGGCCCGATTTGCCCGGATGGCCAGGTTGGCCACGATCTCCCTGAAAAAGAGAGAGTATATTTGAAGAGAGAGAGAGAGAGAGAGAGAGAAAAAACATACCTTATTCCCAGGCATTCCAGGTGGTCCAGGAGGTCCAGGCGGACACTTCTGACAAGCTCTCTCCTCAGCTGGAGGAGCGGGAAGATAATTCCCAGAATGTCCATCTCTTCCCGGATCTCCCGGCTCGCCGTCACCACCTGCAAATTGTATCGATTTTTTGGCCCTTAAAATGCACCGAAAATTCGCAAAAAATCACCGCTAGCTAGCCTAACGTTTCCGCAATATCTAGCTTTTTCTGAAGAAACGCTGCTAGCTCGCCCTGCTATCGAGCGAGCAATTTCCTAAAATTATTTTCCGCAAGAAACCCTGTTAGCTTGCCGTGATGAAAAGCACCTGAAAATCGTCTAAAATTTTAAATTTTCCTAAAAAAGCTTTACTGGATGCCTCAGCTCCTCTAAAAACTGAATTTCGTCAAAAATCGCTGCTAGCTTGCCCCTGGTTTTCTCTTAGCAGTTGCTTACCAGGCTGTCCATCCTTTCCAGAATTTCCGCGTGGTCCAGGTGGTCCTTGAGTACAGGCACAACATGCTCCATTCCCTCGTGCTCCATACGAATATTGACGGCCGGATGAGGGGCCAGCTTGGCGGGCAGAACGAGCACGAGCCCCCGGAATCACCGTCACTTGCTTCCAAATATCACGCGATTCCATCTATCATCAAATGTCGTATTTATACACAATGACATTTTTGAATGAAAAATAATGAAACGTTTTCAAAAATTTGCAAAATTACAAAAATTAACTTGCACAATTTTAGGCGCTTTTTTAAATGAAAAACATCAGTTTTAAATAATTTTCCAGCCGAATTTAGTAAACTAGAAATTAAAAGAATGTTGATTTCCACTATTTCCAAGCCGTACCTTGCACAAATCGACCTGGGCGATCATGTCGGCTGTTTGGCGTTGAATGGACGAGTGTAGGATGGGCAGCCAGATGATGAGGGCAAGCAGGGAGATTGTCGACAACACTGTCGACACCATCACCGAACATTTCGACCCCGGGATACGGTCCATCGCCTGAAAAAAGTTTTGTAAATCAAAGTAGGGCTTTTTAAATGCGCAAATGAACGAGTGAAAACGAAAGCCACGTATTTTTAGGACGCAAATTGTTGGAGATAATTTTTCTAATGCAACAAGAAATCTCTAAAGGGTAAAAATGACGAAAAAGGGAACTATTTGGAATAATTAGAAACTATTTTAACGTCAGGAAGCCTAAAATCTAAGATTACTGAGAAAACGTGCAGTAAAGACTTTACAGTCATTTAAATACCATAAAATCAAATTTAATAGAAAACAATTAACAGCTTTTCGAAGGCAAACTGGCAGAGATCCCTAGAGAAGTTTGCTTCACCATAAAAACAAAAATTTCTGACGTCCGTAAACGAAGCTAAAATGGCGATCGAGCTATTTGGAAGATTTAGAAACTATCAGCCAGTCTGCTCGAGCTCGTCTTCCCTGAAAAAATTGGGGTCAGTGAAACTGGAAAAACGGTTGCGGAAGGGGGAGTGCCCTAAAAGTCTATCCCATCATTTCCCCCGGCAAAAGAGCGGTGCCCTAATTTTGCGTGATTGAGTCAGGAGCGGGGATACCTGACCCCCAAGTGCACAAATCCGCGCGGAAAAACGCCGATGGCTTTATGCGGCTTGATCGGGGAACCTGCCAAGCAACTAGAAGTTAGCCTTGCAAAAACACGACGCCACTTTTGTCCATCTTTCTAAAGAGTCATGGATTCAATGAAAAAAGAGCCCAAAGAGCACGAAAAGCAGTTTTGAGGAAAGAGAAACGCTTGTTGACCAAAAAAAGGTTTTATCTCACAGCAATTCCATTAATATCACAAGCATCATAAAATTCATTAATATTAATCCGTCATTCACATAGTTATCTATTCCT
>CATQJA010002588.1:0-105000 GCA_958295435.1 Mesorhabditis spiculigera | reverse complement strand
GTCATCGCGATCCTCTGCGCATCGTCATATTTGGCCCGCTTCGAGATGAGCGCCAAACGCTGCTTTCCGGCAGCCAACACCTGCTCCACGGCTTCATCGATACCTTTTTGAACGCTTTTCAGATTGCCGTGTAGTCCTGTGAGCGTTTCCGTATACCGTTTATCGTTCTTCTGTTCCAGTTCGACGAGAGCAGCTTGAAGGAGACGAACAACATCGTGTTCGCGATGAGAAACGAACGAGCAACTGCCGCAGTTGATCGTCTTGCAATCGGCGCAGTTGAAGAGATGTTCCACGGGTTGCTCTCGGTGGCAGTCCGAGCAGTTTTTAACGGCTCCGGTGCGACGGTCCTCTTCCTCCTTTGCGGAAGTAGTCTCCATCATTTCGTCCATACCCCAGGCATGGCCCTGGGTGAAGTGTAAAAAAGCCGGCAATATGGTATCTGCATGAAAGACGATCGACTTATCAACATAGTTGATGTTGCACACATCGCAGGAGAAGGCTTCGCCGCGACGGCGTTTGTAATTGCAGTGCTGGCAAAGAAAATGGCCACATTCGGCGGCAAAAAGGGTCATCCGAAGATCGCATACGTCCCAGCACATGCTCATATTCTCCTTGCATCCGAAACATCTTGGCTCTTTGTTCGACCGGCCTTTGTATTCATATCCACGTTCCATCTTCTTGAATGCCGGTTGATTGAGATAGTCCATCAGACCTCGTTGTGGCGCGGTCGGGAGGCGCGGGGAGCAAATTCGGCAGCGAACAACTAGTTGAGACTTGGAGAAAACGGGGATTCGCTCCTCTCCCTCCTGGCAATCGAACGGCTTCTCGCACTCGGGGCAATTGAAAACTTCGGTGAACATCGACGAATACCTGGAAATCAAGTGTTAGAATGGTTAGGCGCATCAAACAACGTAGGGAACGATGAGAAAAGCTCAATAAAGATCCATGAAAGAAACACACTGACCCCTGACCAACAAGACTCATCTGACACATTTCCAAATGCTTTCAAATACGCGTTTACGCGGTGGTGAACGACCAGAAAAGTAGTTCTAGGCAAAACAGACAGATCCAGTCACCAAACAAAACTTTTATTCAGAAAGCGACGCATAAAGCAAGCATAAAACGAGTGCATAGCATTTTATTCCTCAGATTTTATCAATTCTTCGCCGAGGTCTGTCAGTTCGGAGGCCAACTGACGCGCAACAGGAATATAGACCTCGCAGTGCTTCTCGAACTTGTCGGCAGCATCGTCCACCTTCGACACGATCTTGTGAGCATCCACGTATTTCGAGCACTTAGCAATCTTCGCCAAACGATCCTTTCCAGCAACCAACACCTTCTCCACGGCCTCATCAATAGCAGTGTGGATGTATTTCAGGTTTCCACGAACAGCTCCAACCGTCTCGCCATACTTCACAATGCTGTGCTGCTCCAGCTCGTCGAATTCTGCGTCATGTAGTTTGGTCACAACATGTATTTGGTGTGAATCGAAGACACAATCTCCACAAACGATCGTCCGGCAATCGTAGCATTTGTAGAGACGCTCGATCGGCCGCTCGATATCACATTCCGAGCACATTTTCACGAATTCCCGGTTCTCCAGCTGCTTTTGCTCAATCTCCTCGTGTCTCTTCGCGTCAGCCCGGACCTCTTCTATTTCTGTCTCGCGTTCCTTCAAGTGACGAATCAATTCTTCCATCTCCACATCCTTTGCTTGGTGTGAAAAAGCGGCCAATAGGATGTCTGTCGGATAAGGGGTCCGATTATCTGGCCAGAATCGGCACTTCCGGCAGCAGAGTTGTGGAGGGTTGTTCTTTCGATAGAGATCGCAGCCCTGGCAAAGATAATGTCCACAGGGCGCGATGAAAGCGGCGCATCCATCCGATATTTTGATGGTGCCTTGACATCCGAAGCACATTGGATTGTTGAAGGGACCGCAGTAGTGATATCCATTGTAGACCTTGTTGAATGCCGGCTGGTCGAGGAATTCCATGAGGCCTCGTTGCACCAAGTTCTGCTCCTCCTGATTGGTGCAGCGACGGCAACAGATCATGTCGTGCCTCATCCACCACACCGGACATCGAAGCTCTCCCTCCTTCCGGTCGTAGGACTGATGGCAGGCTGAGCAGCTGAAGAGCTTCGTCAGCATCGTTGAACACCTGAAATTAAAGGGATAAATCTACCTCAGCTCAGTTGACCATTAAAAACGAACTTTTCAACTTTTCGAGACGGTCCCCAATAGCTTTAATGAATTGTTTTAGGAGATAAACCTTTTCTCCAAACAAAACAGCTTTCCGAGCAGTAACAATTTTTATCAAAATAAGAATAACAATGTGAAATATCGCCGAAAATAAGAACATGTCAATTTAGCGCTTGTCATTCCTCATCATTCATCATTTCTTCGCTGAGTTCAGTCAACTGGTTTGCCAGTTCCCGTGCAACGGGAATGTAGACCTCACAGTGCTTCTCGAATTTGTCGGCAGCATTGTCCACCCTCGCCACGATCTTTTGAGCATCCAAGTATTTCGAGCACTTGGTCACCTTGGTCAAACGATACTTTCCAGCGATCACCACCCTGGCCACAGCTTCGTCGATAGTCGTTTGGATGTGTTTCAGATTGCCACGCAGTCCGCCAAAGATCTCCTCATATTTCTTATCGTTGTTCTTCCCGAGCAAATCAAGCTCAATGCCAAGAAGTTTGACGACAGCATGTTCGTGGTGCGAATCGAACGAGCATCCACCGCAAATGGCCATTTTGCACTCGTGGCAATTGTAGAGACGCTCGACGGGCTGCTCGCTGTCGCAATTCATACATTTCTTCCGAGCTCCGCAGCGACGAAGCTCCTCTGTCTTTGCCTCGATCGCCTTGAACTCTGCTATCTCCTTCTCCTGGGCAGTCAAGCGCTCATTCAACTCGTGCTCCTTTATCGCCTGCATGAGATTGGAGAAGTCAGCAACCAGTCGGTCATCGGCGTAGGAGTTCGGCTTGTCAGAACTGATGCCGCAAGGCCTACAGGCAATTGGCCCATTAAAGATACGGCTGCTGTTGCATCTACCACAAAGATAGTGCCCGCAAAGTCCTGGGTAGGCTCGGTGGCCCTCGGCCACTTTGATTCCCCTTCTTGCATCCAAAACATTTCGGGTTGTTGATGGGCATGGTAAAGTTGTAGCCTTTCTCCATCTTCTCGAAGGCCGGCTGATCGAGAAAGGACATCAGTCCCTTCTGGGCCACAAGAGGGCCTTCGCGAGCACTTCCGGCATTGAATGGCTGGCTCTAATTTCGCCACTATATCCAAAACCTCATGTTTCCGGGCTAGATTTTTGCGCTGATTACGAAAAACATTCCCGAATCGTGAAGTTGTGTTTTGAAGGGAAAAAAAATTTCATTGTCAGTTTTCATGGTTTGGTTTCAAGGGTTAACTAGGGCTTGAGGTGGGAGGCCTATAAAATGGGAAAACTATTTCAAGAAGGCTATCCTGCCTCGGTTTTCCTAAAATGGCTTCGGCCACCCGGGGCCTGTCGCTTCGGATGGGTGCGAGCTCGTAGGGTTTCGAATCGGGGCGCGAGGCGCGCACGGCCAGGCGCCCCGTTTCGAAAGGTGGAGCGGCGCCCATCGAAGCGGGTCCGCCTTGCCTGACGGCTAGCGTATTTTTCTTGGTAACCAGTTTTGGTTATTTATTTAGTTAAACCCAAAATCGGTTTTTTCGCAGCGCCGTAATGGTTTTCCCGATATGCAATGATTTTTCCTAGTAGCGTTTTCCGGGCTGGCGTGTTTTTCGTAATCACAACTAGCCCGGACTGGTTTTGGCGATTAGTGGGGCCACAATTGTGCCGAATGGCTTGGTAAGCGGTCGAGAAGACGGGAGTTCTCGGCTCCCCCTCTTTGCGGTGGAACGGCTTCCGACAGCCGGGGCAGTCGAAGGCTTGCGTCAGCATCGTTGGTAACCTGAAATCAAATGATGTATCTACCCTCCAAGGCAATTTTTTGTAAAAAAATAGTAATTTACTTTTTTGGTTATCATCTTCATCTTTTACAATTTTTCACAAACCCCGGATATCCGTGGCCGTCCAAGCCTACCAAGCCCAGGTATTCCTGTGATAGGTATAATCTGCTGTGCATTTTCCGACCAAACACAAAATGGGCACCGATATTTATGTAATTTTAAGGATTCGCAATCAAAACAGAGGGCGAGACGAATGAGGAGGAAAAGAAGAAAAGACTGCGAATAAACCGGCATCATTTGGGGAGGGCAAAGAGGAAATAAATATTCACTCGATCGATCAATCAATCAAATCACAAACACACAAAAGAGAACAAGCACAAGTCATCGTTTTTTTAGAAAAAGCATTGAATGAGGGGGAATATTTAATGGATGGCGGAGACTTGTTCGAGATTCTTGTGCACCATCTCTTCCTTCAGGATCAGATGCGAGACCTGGAAAATAGAAAAGTAAATCGAAATCGTCTGGTAAAATGACCTTGTTGAGGGTGTCGGTCAATCGTCGCACATTGTCGGCCCATTGATCGAGATGGTCGACGTGTGCCTGTTTATGGATAAGTAAAAAACCTGATCGATTAAAGTACCTTCTTGGCCTTCAGATTGACGATACGATTCGGGCGATCGATCTTCGCATTCGGGATCATGCCGTTGACGATCAGATTGCACAGGAATTGCTCCATCTCCTAAAACAAACGAAGATTAACAACGATCTGGCAACGTACAGCGACAGGGAAATCGAGCAGCTCGGCGAGGCGGTCGAACGTGATCTGCGTGTAGTACTTCGACACCATGCGCAGGTTCTGAAAAGGGCAAAAATAGCTTTAAAAAATTAGAAAAGCTTACGTGTTCTCCAACGCGTACGTGCAGATCCTCCCAACGCTTGTTGCCATTGGCCGAGTCGTCGAAAATCTAAAAATATGGTTTTCAAACAAATTTTATTACAAACCCCAGTAGCCGGATTGGCGGGGGTGCCGACGCGAAGGAGTGCTTGGTACGTCTTGCCCAACTCGGTCCAGCTGATGATCTCCTGGTTGATGAACAGCTCGAGGAATTTCTGAAATTCAAGCAAATTATTGGATAAGCCAAAAATACCTTATACTCGAGGATCGACTCCAAATCGCGCATCTGAACGAGACGATGGACGAGATCCCATTGCTCGTTGCCATGCGGGGCCAACAGCACGTAGATGACGGCACACTTCAGGGCCATCTTGTTCTTCTCCAGATCACCGAGGATCTTTGGCGTCTCTTGGATTGCCCTGTAGTGGCGGCACACGTCCAAATAGTTGTTGTTGTGCAGGCCGACGGTGATCATCAACTCGTAGAACTTGAGCTTCAGATTTTGCACCTAAATTGGAAGAATAATCACTTTAAAATTAGCCGAAACCTGATCCTCAACAGGTTCCTTGGTGAAGAACTTGGTGCTGATCTTCTTGGCAATGATGCTGGCACGAACGTAGTCTTCACGAGCAACAGATAGTCGCATCTGTTCCAGAAGGAATTCCACCTAAAATCACTTTTTCAGAAAAGAAAACAACCCAATACCCTCTCCTTGACCTCCATACTGCCGTACGTCTCGACCTGGAGCTCGAGAAGCATCGTCGCCGCCTCCTCCAATTTTCCTACAAAAAGAGAGCTATTATAAAGAATTCGTAACAAGAGAAACCTTGTGCCTCAAGCTTCTTGACGACATACGACGTCAAACGAGCCCGTTCCACTTCCACGTAAATCTAATGAAATCCAAATTCTAGGCCTAAAATCCTTTTCAAAAACCTTTCCAGCAGTGACAGTGCGGAGTGTCTCGATGAGCTTCATCCTCAATTCTTCAGTTGGCATCTTTTCAACCATTTGACAACAGCTGCGAACCATTCGAGCGATGGCCACCTTGATGAGAAGCCGCTTCTTCGACAATGCCAGAATTGTCTCGTTTAGCAGATCCCATTGTTTCCCGTCAAAGCACATCCTACAAAAAAAGAGGAATTATCTTTGAAAGTAGCATAATACTGACTGGACCATATGTTGAACGACGCGGGCATTGCTCTTCATATCACTGCCGAGACGCGACTGCTTCTCCAGTGTGTTCAACGACTCGACAGCACCCGCCACGTTTCCAGTCTAAAAAAGCGGAAATTGAGAGGAATATATATTCTCTACCTTGGCAAGAATATCGGCATTTGGGAGGGCGGCGTCGACATCTTTTGTGTAGTCGTACTCCATCTTCAGGAGACGGCCATCGCCAACCTGAAAAAAAAACAGATTTAGAAAACCCAGGAATCTGATACCTGAGCCGCCAGCTGGGCCAACTCGGGGAATTCGCTCTTCTCGCCGGTCGGCACCGGGGCCACGAGCAGCTCGGTGCGCTTTTCGGGCATTGTTCTGTAAAAGGTGGTGATCTGGATAGCGTAAGCAAAGAAAAGACCAAGCATGAAAAAAAGATAAGTTACGATAAAGTAAAAAGAAATGGCGAATAGGTCTGTAAACGTTCTACATGATCTACACTATAAGTCCCCGCGTTTGAGCGAAAACCGAAGACGCGCAAAATCTGGCGGCTTCGTTGGGGGGCCCTGGGTTTTCGACTTGGCCTTTCTAGGCGTTTGGCGGTTGTTCGGTGTAAACTTTCTAGTTTTTAGTTAGTGCTTCACTTGCCTGCTTCGCCACCGGGGCTGTCGCTCGGGGGGGCTCGTGGGTCGATGGGGCGCCCGGGCGGGGCGGCGCGTTGGGCGCCCTCGGGCGGCCCGTTGGGCGGGTATTGTGCTATCTTTTATTTTTCTTTTTCTGGTCCCAGTTTGCTGCTTGTGCGCTCTTTTTCCTCACGTAACTCCCCAGGTCGCGTTGGTCTCCTATGGTCCCGTGGCCCCCCCTTCAATCTGGCTATATGCGAAATTAAGAAATCTACGATTATACCAATTTATCGGAACTAAAAATGAAGAAATCACAAGAGCAAGAAAACGGAAAAAGAGAAACGCGAAAAGGGTGACAATTTGGAATTTCTCGCAGTGTGGCTACGCAGGGCTCCTCTGAACGCGGGCGGGTATTTGAAACCGTTACGGTGGGGATTCGTAAAAAAAGCGCTAAAAGGCGTAAAAAGTTCAAAAATGGAAAGTTTGAGCATAGAAAGTAGCGGGTTGCTTAGGATTTTATACCCGTTCCTTGAAAAAATGCGATAGAAAGTGGATTTAGTATGGGTCTTGAGCTCAAAAGGCGTTGTACGTTAGTGAACTGTGGACGTTCAGTGTACGGGTTGTCGAACGGAATTTTATTTTAGATTCTAGAAAACTAGCCCAAAAAGCTATCTTTCGAAAATAGTTTTATTACTCGCTGCTCTGTTCCACAATCATTTCCCAATTCCAGGCGGCCGACGATGTTCACGGATCTGTTCAACTGCCCCGGTTGCAAGAAGCCTTTCGACTGCAAAGATGGAGAGGCTCGTCGCCCCGTCTTCTCCAAGACGTTCAACGCGATTCGATGCGCCACTTGCTCCAAGAGGCCTTCGAACGTGCCGCAGCGGGGTCTGTTGGCGTTCCTCGATCAGCCGGCCTTCGCGAAGACTGAGAAGGGATACGAATACAACGCTCCTTTCAACGATCCGATCTGCTTTGGATGTAAAGGAAACATCAAAGTATTCGAAGGAGCCGGTACTTTCTCGGTCGAATGCGGGCATTACCTTTGCAAGGAAGTGCAATGACAAGCGAAACAATGGCGAAGGGTTCTTGTGTGTTGGCTGCAATATCAAGTCGGAGAAATTGGGCCGCTGTTACGTCGACACCATTTTCGTCGGATTTTCGCATTTCATGAAAGGCTGCCAGGTCGGAGAAGTGGTCGGGCTTGAGAAACGGTTCAAGGCGATTCTGGCGAAGACGGAGGAGGATCGCAATAACGGAGCTATCAAAGAGTGCTCGGGCTGTCGCCTCGAAGGGCCTATTGAGCGTCTCTATAAATGCGACGACTGTCAGACGATCAATTGCGGCATGTGTTCCTTCGATTCTCACCATGGACATGCTGTCGCCAAGCTTCTCGGCATTGAGCTCGCCCAACTGGTGGTGCATAACGACAAGAAATACGAGGAAACCCTTGGAGGCCTTCATGGAAACCTGAAATACATCCAAACGACTATCGACGAGGCTGTGGCCAAGGTTATCGTCGCTGGAAAGGGCCGTTTGCTCAATATCAAGGACTGCAATAAGTATGAGGACGCTCAAAAGATCGTCTCCAAGGTGGATGATGCTGCCGACAGATTCGAGAAGCACTGTGAGGTCTACATTCCTGTGGCTCGCCAGCTGGCTACTCGTTTGACGGAACTGGGAGAGGAGTTGTCGAAAGATGTGGAATAGAATATACTCGATGTAATAATATTAATCTTATACCTGTGAATATTAACCTTGCCGTTGGCCGTCTCGTTGGAAAATAAAGGATATACAGTTTTAGACTTTCTTCGCTTTTCATCAAGCGTTTTTAGCGCTAGGTTTTCGCCGTTTTGCGGTCTTTCCAGATGTAGGGAAATTGCTGTGCAGTTCAGTTGAATGCTGATGTTCACCAAGCTTTATATGACTTTTTGTAAAATATTAACTTTGACCATTTTAACTAAAAACTTCAAAGTTCTTACAAAAATTCCGTACTCGTTCTAATGCTTTATTTCCAGGCGGCCAACGATGTTCACTGATCTGTTCAACTGCGTCAGTTGCAACAAACCGTATGATTGCAAATCGGGAGAGCCCAGGACACCCGGCTACGTCGAAATGCACAACCGCACCTGGTGCCGCACTTGCTACGGAGACACGCATGTGGTAGTCAGGGGCCTGATGGACTTCCTCGACCAGCCGGAATTTGAGAAGACGGACAAGGCATACGATTACACTTTGCCCATCAAAAATCCACCTTGTATCGGCTGTCAAGAGGAAATTAAAGTGATATTAGGACTCGGTGCCTTCATCGCCAAGTGTGGACATTATCTATGTCACGGTTGTAATAACAAGCGGCTCGACGGAAAATGTTTCACCTGCGCGACGTGCGCTATCGGTTCTGGCCCAACGATCCGCTGTCAGATGGACAATGTTTTGCTATCGTTTGCCCATTTTTTGAAAGGTCATCAAGTAGCACAGGACACAATCGATGCGATCGCAGCAATGAAGGAAGAGGATCGAAGGTCCGGGGCGGTGAGGGACTGCCCGGGATGTGGCATCGAACGACCAGTCGAGCGTCTCTACAAATGTGACGATTGCAAGACGATCAACTGCGGCGATTGCTGTTTCGACTCGCATCAAGGGCATGCCGTTGTCAAATTGCTGGGAACTGTCCTGGTCGAAATGGAGCAAAAACACGAGAACAAGTACACGGAAACGCTAACCGGGCTGCACGGCAATCTGAAACATGTCCAGATGACGATCGATGAAGCTGTGGAGAAGGTCTTGGCCGCCGGGAAGGATCGTTTAGCTCAGATTACGAAGCAGGTGATCCACGATGATGCTCAGAGGATCGTGATGACGGTCGAGAAAGCCGCTGAGGATTTTGAGAAGCACTGCGAGGAATATATTCCCGTTGGCCGCAAATTGGCCACTCGACTGCCCGAACTCAGCGAAGAATTGATGAAAAGCTGAAAATGAAACGAGCTCTGTATTTATTTTGCTCTTGTTGCTTACTGGTCGCACTGGATAAATTTATTGGACGTTCGAAATGATTTGTTTTTTTTTCGCATCGAGGTTGATTGCCCAGATTAATCTTCATAGTCGCTCCTTTTTTAGGAATTGGGTTTCGCTCCGTATCCGTTCTACTACTAGTTTTAAATATTATTTTGATTTATCCATTTTACTAAAAGGTTTTATCGGCCTCCTTAGCAAATCGGAGTTTCTCGGAACTTTTAAACATTTATATTGATTTGATTTGTTTTTCTGATTTCTTTCCATTCGTTCATTTGTTTTTTTTTACCACCTTTTTTGCAGGATAATGCCGAAGCAGCGCACCGAGCTGCTCGTCGGGCCCCATGTCGAAGGACGGATTCCTTGGCCCAGCTCGCCGCATAGGTATCAGATCCTTTCAGGCTTCATTCATTTTTTCAGGTGGGCGATGGCCGTCTTCTGAAGATGGAGTACGACTACACCAAAGATGTCGACGCCGCCCTCCCAAATGCCGATATTCTTGCCAAGGTAGAGAATTCTATTCCTCTCAATTTCCGCTTTTCAGACTGGAAACGTGGCGGGTGCTGTCGAGTCGTTGAACACACTGGAGAAGCAGTCGCGTCTCGGCAGTGATATGAAGAGCAATGCCCGCGTCGTTCAACATATGGTCCAGTCAGTATTATGCTACTTTCAAAGATAATTCCTCTTTTTTGTAGGATGTGCTTTGACGGGAAACAATGGGATCTGCTAAACGAGACAATTCTGGCATTGTCGAAGAAGCGGCTTCTCATCAAGGTGGCCATCGCTCGAATGGTTCGCAGCTGTTGTCAAATGGTTGAAAAGATGCCAACTGAAGAATTGAGGATGAAGCTCAGCGAGACACTCCGCACTGTCACTGCTGGAAAGGTTTTTCAAAGCATTTTAAACCTATAATTTTCATTTTATTAGATTTACGTGGAAGTGGAACGGGCTCGTTTGACGTCGTATGTCGTCAAGAAGCTTGAGGCACAAGGTTTCTCTTGTTACGAATTCCTCTTAATAGCTCTATTTTTGTAGGAAAACTGGAGGAGGCGGCGACGATGCTTCTCGAGCTCCAGGTCGAGACGTACGGCAGTATGGAGGTCAAGGAGAGGGTATTCAGTTGTTTTCTTTTTTGGAAAAGTGATTTTGAGGTGGAATTCCTTCTGGAACAGATGCGACTATCTGTCGCTCGTGAAGACTACGTTCGTGCCAGCATCATTGCCAAGAAGATCAGCACCAAGTTCTTCACCAAGGAACCTGTTGAGGATCAGGTTGGGGCTCATTTCAAAGCGATTATTCTTCCAATTTAGGTGCAAAATCTGAAGCTCAAGTTCTACGAGTTGATGATCACCCCCCCCCCCAAAAAAAATCAATCTTTTGGCCCGCCCCCCACAAAAAACAAAAAAAAAAAAAACCCAAAACTTCTCGGGGAAAAAAAAAAAAACCCACCGACCTTGGGCGTCCCCTCCTCTTCTTGTTTTTCGCCCTCCACGGAAAAAAAAAAAGGGACCCCTCCCCCCCCTTTTTAAAAGGGGGATTTGGGGACCACCCCCAGAATAAGGGGGGTTTTTGGACTTTCAATAATTTGCTTGAATTTCAGAAATTCCTCGAGCTGTTCATCAACCAGGAGATCATCAGCTGGACCGAGTTGGGCAAGACGTACCAAGCACTCCTTCGTGTCGGCACCCCCGCCAATCCTGCCACTGGGGTTTGTATCAAAATTTGCGTTGGATCTTTATTTTTAGATTTTCGACGACTCGGCCAATGGCAACAAACGTTGGGAGGATCTGCACGTACGCGTTGGAGAACACGTAAGCTTTTCTAATGTTTTTAAAGCTATTTTGGCCTTTTCAGAACCTGCGCATGGTGTCGAAGTACTACACGCAGATCACGTTCGACCGCCTGGCCGAGCTGCTCGATTTCCCTGTGGCTGTACGTCGCCAGATCGTTGTTAATCTTCGTTTGTTTTAGGAGATGGAACAATTCCTGTGCAATCTGATCGTCAACGGCATGATCCCGAATGCGAAGATCGATCGCCCGAATCGTATCGTCAATCTGAAGGCCAAGAAGGTACATTAATCGATCAGGATTTTTACTTCTCCATAAATAGGCACACGTCGACCATCTCGATCAATGGGCCGACAATGTGCGACGATTGACCGACACCCTCAACAAGGTCATTTTACCAGACGATTTCGATTTACTTTTCTATTTTCCAGGTCTCGCATCTGATCCTGAAGGAAGAGATGGTGCACAAGAATCTCGAACAAGTCTCCGCCATCCATTAAATATTCCCCCTCATTGAATGCTTTTTCTAAAAAAAACGATGACTTGTGCTTGTTCTCTTTTGTGTGTTTGTGATTTGATTGATTGATCGATCGAGTGAATATTTATTTCTTCTTTGCCCTCCCCAAATGATGCCGGTTTATTCGCAGTCTTTTCTTCTTCTTTCCTCCTCATTCGTCTCGCCCTCTGTTTTCATTGCGAATCTTTAAAATTACATAAATATCGGTGCCTATTTTGTGTATCGTCGGAAAATGCACAGCAGATTACAACGATCGTCGCGTATACCTTGGGCTTACGGATGTTGGCCTGTGCTTGGCCGGCTTTGGATATCCGGGCGGCGGCTGTCTCGTGAAAATACGTTTGATCATTCGCTCGGCTTTTGGGCTGTAAAGCGGGCTTAAGTTCCTGATTTTTTGAATGTCTGGGAAGTTAATAGTAATATTTGAATTCCAGGTAAAGCCATGATGCTCACAAAAGCCTTCAACTGCAAGGGTTGCAAGAAGCCGTTCGGTTGCAAGGAGGGAGAGCCGAAATCCCCCTGGTTCGATGCAGCATACGGAGGGGCCCGGTGCCGCAGTTGCTCCTCTACCCTTCGCTGCTCACATCGAGGTCTGATGGATTTCCTGGATCAGCGAGCTTTCAAAATGACGGATGCTGGATACGAATATACTCTGCCTATCAACGAGCCAAAATGTTTCGGATGCCAAGGGAACATTAAAGTCTTCGAGGGCGCAATCGCCTTCCTAGGTCAATGCGGTCATTATCTATGCCACGGTTGCTATTACCAAGCGAAAGAAAAAGGGCATGGGTTCTCGTGACGTGCAGCGTCGTCGGAGCTGACCTGAACGGACTGCTTGCCCGGACAACTTTAGTGGCGGTATTTACGTCTATCATGGAAAACAACCGCAGAGTGGAAGGAGAAAAGGCGGCTGAAGTCTGGAAAACCGGCGTTCAGGAAGCCATTGAAGAAATCGTCAGAAGGCGGAGGATCGAAAGAAGGGAGCCATCAAAGACTGCTCTGATTGCGGCCGGGAGCAAGAAATCGAGTACCTTTATAGCTGCAAAGACTGTCAAAAGGACCTCTGTGGTGTCTGTTCCTTCGATTCTCACCATAGCCACGCTGTTGTCAAGCTTCTCGGCATTGAACTTGATCAAATGGAGCAGAGAAGCGACAAAAGGTACACGGAGAATCTCGAAGGTCTGCATGGAAATCTAAAATACATCCAAACGACGATCGACGAGGCGGTGGAGAAAGTGATGAAGGCCGGAAAGGAGCGCTTGGCGGAGATCAAGGCCTGCACCAAGCACCGCGATGCTCAAAAGATCGTGGTGAAGGTGGACGATGCTGCCGACAAATTCGAGAAGTACTGCGAGGTCTACATTCCTGTTGCTCGCCAATTGGCTACTTGTTTGACGGAGCTGGGCGAAGATTTGATGAAAAATAAGGACTAGTCAGCTTTGTTTACTTGATTGTCGGCCTCTTAAATTGCGTGTGTTTTAGCTGTTTTTTTACGCGCTCGATTTGTCATTTTGAATAAATTTTATAATGTGCAACGGTCTTTTGTGTTTCAGAAAACGGATTTGGAAAGCCGTTATTTTTTCGGTGCTTTCATTGAATCCTTGGAACATTGCGTAATGGTTTTTCAGACATAATTTGCGTCGCTTGAGATGCTAGTAATTTTTTTGAAACAGGTCGTGCGCCCAATTTAGTAGAAGATTTAATATTCTATCCAAAAATGCGAAGTTGCCTACGTTTATTTAGGAGAAGCTGTGCAGCAGGCGCTTTTTCACCTTTTTTGCTGCTATTTATGGCGAGGGTTCGCGTAGAGCAGGTTTTTGAAAATTCAACGTAGTACTTTTCAATTGTTCTATATTATTGTTCTACACGGAGCTATCTTCATCTTAATATTTTAATTCCAGGTAAACGACGATGCTGACGGAGGCTTTCAACTGCACCAGGTGTGAGAAGCCGTTCGATTGCAAGGAGGGGGAGCCGAGAAGGCCTGGATACGGCAAGAACCTTTGCCTTTCCTGGTGTCTCACATGCTTCCCCGGTGACACCCCGATGAATCGTGGCATGATGGACTTCCTCAATCAACCAGCATTCAAAAAGACGGGTGATGGATACGAATATACTCTGCCCATCAACGAGCCACTCTGCGTCGGATGTGAAAAGAGTATCAAAGTATTCGAAGGAGCCATCGTTTTTCTCCTCGAATGTCGACATTATCATTGCCTGAGCTGTTACCGCCCGAAGACGACGGACGGCATTCGCTGTAAAAAGTGCAACATTACCACGATGGGATCTGAGTGTTATCCTGACGCTCGACTGTCACAGTTCACTCATGAAATCGTGAAGGCAAGCAATGAATTGGCGGAATTGAGGGAGAAAACGAAGGAAATGGGATCTCGCTGGAGCCAAGAAGGAGGAGGATCGAAAGAACAAAGCCTTGCAAAACTGCTCGGACTGTGGCATCGAGCAGCCGGTGGAGCGGCTCTTCAAATGCCAAGACTGTGACTCGACCAATTGCGGCAGTTGCTCATTCGTTTCTCATCGCGAACATGCTGTCGTACAGCTTCTCGGCATCGAACTTGACCAAATGGAGCAGCGAAGCGATAAGAAGTACACCGAGAATCTCGAAGGTCTGCATGGAAACCTAAAATACATCCAAGCGACGATCGACGATGCTGTGGAGAAAGTGTTGAAGGCGGGAAAGGACCGTTTGCCCGAGATCAAAGTCTGCACCAAGCACGGGGACGCTCAAAAGATCGTGGCCAAGGTGGACAAGGCGGCCGACAAGTTCGAGAAGCACTGTGAGGTCTACATTCCTGTTGCTCGCCAGCTGGCTACCCATCTCACGGAACTGGGCGAAGATTTGATGAAAAATGAGGAATAGTTCTTTTTACCAGTGCATTTTTTACCATTTACGCGCTCGATTTTGAATAAATTTTATCATGTGCAACAGAGTTTTGTGTTTCAGAAAACAGGTTTTGAAAAGCCGTGATTTTTTCGGAGTGTTCATTGAATCCTTGGAACATTTCGCAATGGTTTTCAGGCTTAATTTTGGTCGCTTTAGATGCTAGTAAATCTTTAGCAACAAGGCCGGAAAGTTCAAGCGTTTAAAGCCGTGAAATTTACGTTTCTTCGTTTTTGATAGTTAATTTTTCTGGCAGGGGACGCAGGTATTTTGTTGTATTCCTGTAGCTTAGGCAGCGGCTTATTTTAAAAACAAAGCCGTGCGCACAATTTATTTTTATTCTATCCAGAAAATGCGATGCTGTCGACGTTTATTTAGGAGAGGCTTTGCTGCAGGCGCTTTTTTTACCCTATTTTTGCTGATTTTGTTTGTTTCGGCTTAGCCCCTTTAAAAATTTTAAAAATTAAAATTTTCATATAAAAAAAAAAAAAAACCTTTCAATACCAACCTTTTTTCCTTTTTTTTAAAAAAAATTTTTTTTTTCACCTTTTTTTGTTTTTTTTTTTAAAAAATTTTTTTTTTTGCCTTTATTTAATGGGATTTTTTTAGAAAAAAAAAAAAGACTTCTTTAAAAAAAACTGGATTTGGGTGATTTATTATTAGAGGCTGCCGTACAGGAGCTTTTTAGCGTTTTAGGGTCCCCATGTATGTCGAGGGTTTTTCGCATAATTCAGGGGTCTTTTTAAATAAAGTAAAACTAGCGACTTTTCGCTACAATTTATCGACGTTAATTTTAGACAAAAAAAAAACGAGTTTGCCCGCACAAATTTCAGGTCTACATCTTGGACCTTGTGAGCCAGTTGTGTTCTTGTTTCTTTCGCTCGCTGTCGGTGGCGATGAATACATTGATGAGGGAGGGGCGGGAGGGCTCTTCGAATGATTTGGCAAGGCACTAAATCAGAGGGAATCTTGGTGGTTATTTTAAGTTTTAGGAACTGGAAAGCGACGAGTTGCGTACCTGTTTGATTTCGGGGACCGTTCTAGCCGTGTATCCGACCCCTCCAAGCGATTCGCACATTTTGTCGTAACGGCATTCCGCGCTGAAAATGTCATTTTCGTGTTTGTTGCGCTTTTTTGGCTTTTTTTTTTGGTTCTTTCGCATTATCGGGGAGGGGGATCAACTTTTTTCTGGAGTTCCATAATGGCCTTGCAAAATAGTAAGTGTTTTAATCGCGTTTTGAGCAAAATTTCACTATATTTCAGTGGAAAAACCACTACCAAAACTTCGAAAAGAACTTTTAGATGCAATTTTGGGCGAAAATCGGCGATTTTTGGTCGAAAACCCGATATTTTTTCTATTGTTAATAAAAAGCTATAAAGTTTTTACGTTTCGGGCTGGATTGCTTTAGTTTTAGTATTTTTTGTTTTAGGCTTCGGGTAATGAATTAGAGGAAATTTTGTCATCGTTTAGGTTCCATGTTTCAGGGCCCAATGATCTCTCCCCGCTCACCTGAGCGATAGAACGGGGAATTGGAGGGTAGGATCTCCATCAACAGATGCCATATCTTCAGGCGACAATCCACGGTAGATCCCAGAATTGTTCAGGATTACCGTCACCACGGGCAGTTTGTATCTAGATTTTTTTTGTTGTTTGGAGCCCGGTTTAAATCGTTAAATTTACCCTTTTTTAAATGGGATTTTCTAAGCTATCGTCAAATTTAATTTTTTTAGTGGTTTGGAGCCCGGTTTGAACTATGGAATTTCGTTTTTGCAGCTAGGATTTTTTTGCAAAATCGTTAAGTTCAGTTTTATTCTAAAACTGGCCTTCCTATGCTATCATTAATTTTTTCAGTAGTTTAAACGCCAGGTTGACTTGTTAAATTATTTTTTAAAGTTCCTAGATTTTTCGCTGTTTACTTGCGCTCACCTAGCAATCGTTTCGAGCTCCATGCCGCTGAAGCCGAACGCGCTGTCGCCCTGGACGACCAGCACCTGAGAACCCGGTTTTATCGATTACGCCATGAAAATCGGTTAGTATATTTTGACGTCGTGATCGATTATTTTTGAGTGGATACCTTGGTTTTTGGGGAATGATCTCTGGCCCAGAGGGCGGCCGCAATTGCATAGCCCTGCCCGACACCCATCGTTCCTGAAAATCGGCGTGAATTTCGCGTTGTATTTTGTAGTTTAGGTGCTAAAATGGGCTACAAAGTACGGGGTTTTATCGGCTAAAATAGCTAGTTGTGTAGCCTGTAGATGCGCGGCGATTAGACTACAAACTCCAACGCGTTTTCCGCACGTGTAAATCGAAGTTTCGCGTGCGAAAAGCAGCTACAAACCACAATATCTCGTCAGCTCCGAAATTTGGTGTAGTTTTTAATCACATTTGGCTATGAACTACGGTGTTTGTTAGGCTACAAACTACAAGTTGTAGCCTGTAGTCTGTAGTCTCACGTACCAAAAGTCCCAGCATCCAGGCGGCGTTTCGGCAACGCATTCGGCATCATCGTTCTAATAATCGTTTTTTTAGTTAGAATTCGATAGTTTTAGGGTTTTTTATTAAGGACTACAAGCTATAAGCTCCATTACCTTCCAATATCCATGGTATTCGCCCCCTCATTCACCACAATCACGTCGTTTTCGCGCAGGAATTCGCGGATCTGGAGAGGGAAGAAATCGGCCAATTTTTAAGCTGAAAAATCGCTCTTTTAAGTCAGTTTAATTTTTAATAAATTTATAGGGCTCAAAAAGGTTTCTAATTTTTGGCACAGATTTTATTAAAATAGCGTGAATCGCTTACGGGATGATAAGCGGCATAGTAGTTGAGTGGAGTGCTGTGATCGACGGCCATCGCCTCCACCGCTTTCCTAAAAATGATCATTTCCGTCAAGTTTGCAGCAGTCTGCAGTTTTGTTTGCACGGTTTTAATTTGTAAAAAAATGGGTGAAAAGCCATGATATTTCGACGGAAATATAGCGCGTAACTGGATAAACACGATCGATTTTTGGTAGCTTTATATGGCGTAATCGGATCGTATTAGCTCGCAAATTCGAGGCAGAAAGTCTGCGGTTTCGAGTTGGGTTGCGTAATCGCTTAGACCTTTTAGATTCGTCGCAATAATTTGGCGGTTTTCCGAAAAAGATTTGTTTTTTAATGGAATTTCATTGCGTAAACAGTTAGACCCACTAGTTTCAGATGGCTTACTTATTTTTGGCGCTGCTAGCCGTCAAATTAGTCCACCATTCCGTATTTTCCGCGTATTTCCACGAGGTGCCAAGCTGGCCGAGCATCTAAAAAAAGTTTATTTTAGCCTATTAGAATTAATTAAGTTTGCAAAATTTAACATAAAATTTAAAAATACTAAAATTAGATTCAATTTTAGGAAGTGCTAATAAATTTAAAAATTGAACTAAATTAGAAATTAATTTAAACAATGGAAAATTGTTTCAAAACTTGAGGCTTAATTTGGAAATTAAAGTTTTTAAGGCTGGAGATTAATTTATTTTTTTGTAGTCTTTAGCTACAGTATACCTGGGAAATAGTCTCTCCAATATCCCCACAAAGCGGCACTTCAGTTCGGAGATTTTGATGGAATTCCTCGGGGGCCAGATCCACCTAAAAAAGGGAGAATTAATTTTGTGGACTACAAACTATAGCCAATAGAAAAGAGACTACAAAGTACACACCTGTACAATCTTGACATTCGGGTTGAATCGAGGGGGCATCCCGAAATGGAGCATCCAATTCAGGCGAGCACCAATTAGGAAGATTGTATCCGCTTCTTTTAGGGCATACGAACGGGCTGGACCCACGCAACTGAAAGCGCTGTTGGTGGCACTGTCCCTTTAATACGAATTTCTCAAGTCTGGCAGCCAGAGAAGAGAAAAATAGAGAAAATTACAAAATTCCGCTACAGTACGCTGGCTAAACTACAAAATAACGCTATTCTGTCTCCCAAAGTGGCAGAAAATAAAAAAATCTACAATATTCCGATGCTGTACGCTGACTACAAGCTACAGAAATCGCTATTCTGTCTTCCAGATAGCCAATTGAACCGATAAAACCGTAATTCCGGCACAGTACTCTTTACAAAATCCATACCGTGCCATCTCATCCGGAACGACACCCTTTCCACCAGGAGTGACAAGCCATGGCAATTGGGTACGCGTCAGGAAACGCTGCACGGCCAACGGGCCACGCTCCGACCAGGCAGCGCCTAAAAATACGGGTTGATCGCGTTGTTTGTAGTCCGTAGTCTGTGCTGCTGTAGTCGATAAACTGACAGACAAGATCGCCAACTTCAAATTTCTGTCAGATTTTGTAGTTTATAGCCTGTGGGTTTGGGGCTCCTCCGAAGGGGAAGATTGTAGTTTGTAGTTTGTGGCTGTGGCCTCGCGTTTTGGATTCGTTTTGTTAGCCAATCGATGGAATATAGCATTTCGTAGTTTGTAGTCTAATTTGTGCGCATAAAGAGGTAATATTTTGTAGTTTGTAGTCTGTATATTTCGTTTTTTTTTTGTTAAGCATTCGCTGGACTGACAGACAGTATAGCCAGTAACCTAATAAAATCTGTAGTTTGTAGCCTGTAGCCTGTAGCCTACCGTACCCTTTCCAATGATAACAAGTGGTTTTTTGGCCCCTTTCAGAACATCAATGGCCATTTGTGTGATGGGGAGTGGAGGGACAGAGACGGGAGGAGGTAGAGGAACCTTTGGAGGGCATCTAAAGGACCCTTGAAGGCTAATCCATAGGCATTAGATTACGGGATGGTATCCTCAGAATCGACGGAAGTCAACACCAGATTTCCCGGTAGATCAATATAGACGGCACCCGGTCTACCGTACATACAAGTGCGGACGGCCTGAAACAGTTATCATTTTTGAGTTTTTGTGACGTATTTTTATAAAAAATAAATCTGTGAAAAAAAATCAATCATTAAAAAATTAGAATTCTCTGCAAAATTGATTACAATTCATCCGAAAAATAGCTTTTTTTTGCTATAACTCACTTTTATAAGCTTTTTTAGTTTTTAACCGGGTAACTCTTCAAAAATATTAATTTTGTAAGAATGATTCAATTATGTAAAATGCAATACTTTAGATTTTCGAAAAAATCAATATAATTTTCCACAATAAAAATAACCTTTTTTTGGAAAAAATAAAAATTATGTTTTCTACAAATTAATGCATTTTCAAAACAACCAGGGTTGAAAAGCCGCTACGCGGCTTTTCACCCCTGGCCTTTGCGCGGAGATCTCTCGAAGCTGGGCGCTTTGCATAATTCTAGCGAATTAGCGCCAACATCTCAACCCTAATAATCACAAAAGCGACCGACTGAGAGCGTGACAAAATCCGACATGAGCTTCCTAACGACTCTTATGCAAATGAGGTTATTTCCATATGTTTTTAAATCGCTAAAATAAGGTATAAATCGCCATTTTATTAAAAATCTGATAAGCGTGCAGTAATCTACGCCCTCGACTACCCCTAAATACTTTTCGACCCGGTCCTAAAATTCTTCCCCCTTCGCGATATCTTGGTAACCCGGTTTTTTCGAGCCATTTATGCAAAGTGTCCACACACAAACACACAAACACTATTTTTTTATATATAGTAGGATAATTTTTACGAAAATTCAAATTTTAGAAAAAATCGTTTTTAAAACCAATTTTGACCTTTTCGACGTGATGCGGGATGGCTTCTACCGTAGTCGGGCGGCTAACGTATTTGCAGGCGGCGCGAGCGCTCTCCAATTGCGGCCATTCCTGAAGCAAACAAAAGGTTAAAAATGACCATTATCATTTGTAAAAATCGCACGTAAATGTAGAAAAATTAAATTAAATTTTGAAAAGCCTCAAAATAGCTAAAAATGACCATTATCACTCGTAAAATGGATTAGTAAAATGCGAAGCAGTCAAAAACCTCCTTAAGATTTTAAACTGGCTGGCAGCGTGCCAATTCCACGCCTCAATTTTTATTTGGGCTCCAAACTACAGTAATCCTCTCCAGATAATTTTACTAGCTGCCAGTTAAGCCAAAACTGTCACCTGAAAGGCGCCCCTTCCCTCTTGATCCACATCTGATGCTCCGCCAATACAGATCATCGGCCTGAAAGGCAAAAACTGTGTATTTTTATGCGGTTAAAGGGACTGAGACAGGCAATTTCACTTGCAAACGACAAACTGACCAGCAATTGACGGTAGCATTAGCCAACCCTCCAATAGCATGTAATATTCCAGGACCAGACACTACGAGACACACCGCTGGATGACCACTCAAATACCCCATCGCCTGGGCTGCGTAGGCCGCCTGAATGGGAAAATTTAATTTAATTAAATTTAATGTTAAAATGTGTTTTAAAATTTTTTGTAAGCATTTTAAAGGTAAGAAGCGCTTTTTGAAGCAAAAAACAACTTAGAAACATTGGAATCGCAAATTTTCTAAATAAATAATTTTTAAATAAAATAATTTAAACAATAAACAAATAATCAAAACAAATCTAAAATATAAAAAATCAATAATAAAGTGCAAAGCAATTTAATAAAATAAAATTTCAGTTTACAGTCTGAAGAGGATTTTTTTGTTTGTTTTTTAAAGACATTTAAATATCCTTTTTAACGTGCTTGAATCTATAATAGTAAATTTAATACGAAAAAACCTAATAAATGACTTACAGACTGCTCGTTCCTGCATCCGATATATTTGATGCCATGTGCCTGGGCGGCCATTCCCACTTCAATCACCGGGAATCCGACTACACCAAACATGTACTCAACGCCCTAAAATAATATAATTTTTGGAAAATACGAATTACAGTACCCCAAATTAGACATACTATAAAAAATGATGATACCTGATGTTTGAGGGCCTGGCATAACACATTCGCTCCGTCCATTATTCCCTCAAAAATGAATTTTTTTTTGAAATTCAGGGAAACAATTAAAATAAATTTTACAACTAATTTTAGACAAGCTAGTCGCTAGATTAACGTAACATTGGATTACCGTAGCCCAGAAATTTAAGAAAACATTTCTAGCAAAAAATCGATGATTTTTCACCTAAAAACCTCTCGAATTTTGTTAAAAATGATCACAAAAATTTCGGAAAAATATATTTTTGTTTTTATTGTGAAAACGACAGCGAAATCAACGGGAAATAGGGTTACTGTAGCTTAGAAAAAAAAATTGTTTATTTTCACCTAAGACCCCCAGAATTTCGAATAAAACGGAAGAAATAATTTCTAAAATATATTTTTTAATTTCTTTCGTTAAATTGACAGCCAGTTTATCTAGCAATCAGATTACTGTAGCTTAAAAAAGGACAGAAAAAATTGGTCTAGAAAAACAGATCATAAATCTGCGAAAATTCCGCGTGGCAACGCGCAATTAGGATGGAGATGGAAAGGAGAGCAATGTGGTGAGCAGATGTTTGATAAGAAGATATTAGAGGCGAGAGAGGGTGGAAAGAGGATAGTTTTGTAGTCTAGTGTTTGATTGAGTGAGGGCAGGGCAATTCCTTATCTGTTCGGAACTCCGGTGGGTAGAAAGGGTCGTGTCAAGTCTCTCCTTTCGATGCCATACCTCCCGTTCTTAATAATAAGTGGCTTAACTGGCTGTAGTAGATACCTTTAATGCTATTATATACATTAAATGGTTTTTTTATTTTTAATAGAGTTGCCTTTGTAAAAATAATTTTCTAAATTCTAAATTTCATTTTTTTTTGAAAAATTACTAGAAATTTTAAAAGCATTTTTTTCTACCTCTCCTAATTATTGTATTACCAGCGCCCAAAACCCGCTTCGCGGGCCTTGGGCGCTGGAATGCGGTTTTTACATGGAAAGTTTGACTTTCTGATAGCTCGGGTCCTGCGGACCCCTTCCACCCCCGACCACACGCGTGAGTGCAACTGGCAAAAATGAGGAAATTTCTATTTTTTTCACATTATGCAAATTAGCTCTCAGGGACCCCAAAAATGAATAAAACCGGCTTTAACTTTGTAAACTTGTATTTTATCGGAATTCTGAAAACGCCATCGGAAACAGAAGGGTCGATTCCTCCAAGTGACGCAGAATCAGAGCGTTTTATGCACAGGCAGGCCCTCAAATCGAGCCTCGAAAGTGACATCCACACACACACACACACACACACACACACAAGATACGCGACCAAATTATATAAGGTAGGATTTTTTAGCGTTTTTCATGCATCTTATTTGTTTTTTTTTGTAAATCTAGCATCTAAATATGTATCAGGTAAAATGGACGCAGCGGCGGCAAAGGCCCACCAAGTTGAGGATGAGGATTTTGAGTACAACGCCAGGGATGCCATCATCTACGCTCTTGGAAGCAAGTTTTACGACTTTCCGAGGGAGATTCAAAGCTTGTTTTGGCATCCGGGCCCCTTTAAAGTCGTCAAAAATAACGATGATTTATCGTTTTGACAAAAAGCAACTGTTTTTATGAGTGCCGAACCTTTAAAACGTAATAAAATGAACGTATAAAGTTTTTTGTAATTTTTTAAATTTTTCAGTCGGCGCGAAAGCAAAGGACGATCTACGCTACGTGTACGAGTTGGACGAGAATTTCCAAGTATTCCCGACATTCGCCGTTGTGCCTGGATTTGTAGTCAAATCGCTGGCCAGCTGGCCAGGTCAGTCATAATTTCTTGCCTTCCCGGTCCCTTTAAAAAAATTTTATGGATTTTTCAAATTCTTAGCAAATAAACACTTAAAAATGGATTTTAATTCATTTTTGCGACTTTATTTTCGATAGCAAACAATTTTTTTGGCCTAAGTCTGACTAAGGTTAGCTTTTCTAGCTAGTTTTGCAAAAAATATCCAATTTCTTCGCTTCCCAAGACCTTTAAATCGGCAAGAATTGGTTGGAAAAGTTAAATGGAAGCTCTATTGACTTTTTTGCGCGATTAGATCGAAAAACATCCCGATTTTAAGCCGTGAATTGGACTTTTAGCCTTCCCAGTTCCTTTAAAACCTCAAAAATCGGCTAAACTGGCCAAATTTAGCTTAGTTTGATTTTTCCATTAAATCGAAACATCGAAATTTTAAGCTAAAAAATTGCCTTGACTTGCGAATCCCTTTAGACTAGAAAAAAGTCGTATTTCCCAGGGGTATCCTACGATCTGACCCGCATCCTCCATGGCGAGCAATACATCGAATTCTACAAGCCGATTCCGACGGAGGGAAAATTGAGAAGTAGTCAGAGAGTGGCCGAGATACTTGACAAGGGCAAAGGAGCATTGATTCTATCTAATGGTACGGCAGATAGCGGCCTTTAAATAGCAACATTTTGACTTACAGTAACCACCTACGATGATGATACTGGCGAGAAACTGTTCATGCAACAATTCGCCACTTTCCAGGTTCGAGAATTTCACCGATTACGCCACTAAATCATTGAAAAAATCACGAAAAACCCATCATTGATTTCATGTCGTAATCGATTGATTCAAGGCTAGTTTACTCAAAAATCCCTGCTACGTCTTTTCGTATTGTCGTAGCGTAAGCGTCCGAAAATCGGTATTTTCCTAGCGTAATCGATTCGAAATCCCGTATTTTCATTGCGCAATCAAATGGAAATTACTGATTTTCAGGGCGTCATCGGATCCAAACGCAGTATTTATCTAGCGTAATCGAGTCCAATACCCAGATTTTCCTAGCGTAATCGATCCTAACCACTGTATTTTCATGGCGTAATCGGCCCCAAATTCCATATTTTGATACCGAAGCCGATTCCTCAATTCCAGGTGGGTGCCGGTGGTTTCGGTGGGGCCCGTACCTCTCCTGAAGAATTCCAAACGGCCAAGATTCCGGAGAGGAAACCGGATCGGATTGTTGAGGAGAAGACATCTCTCGATCAGGTATCGGTCTCTCTCTCTCTCTCTCTCTCTCTCTCTCTCTCTCTCTCTCTCTCTCTCTGCCTTCTCTGTCTCTCTCTCTCTCTCTCTCTATGAATGCTCTCTCGCCCCCCCCCCCCCCCCCCCCCCCCCCCCCCCCCCCCCCCCCCCCCCCCCCCCCCTTTCCAGGCTGCCCTCTACCGTCAAGGATCTGGAGATCCCAACCCTCTCCATATAGATCCGTCATTTGCACAGGTCGGTGCATTAATAGACGATTGTCTAGGAGGGGAGCTGGCTGAGGTTTTTGAGGAAATTTCCGAATTTTTCGAAGCAAACTCTTTGGGAGATTAAGAAATTAGGCTCCAAAATTATTGCAGAAGCTCTTGAGGAAATCCGAAAAAATTTAGGCACTCTAGCTGAGGGATTGAGGAAATTATAAAATCCTGGTTTCAGATGTCCGGTTTCCCGGAGCCAATCCTCCACGGTCTGTGCTCGATGGGATTCTCAGCCCGTCACGTCATCAATAGCTTTGCGGAGAATGATGGAAATCGATTGAGGGCTATCAAAGTACGGTAGCGGCAGGCTAGCAGGTTTTCTTAGCGGAAGAGGCGTCAAGATCGCCAAAAAAATTGTGTTTTTCGGAGACTGTGGAGAATCCCTTTAGATCCGCCGGAAGACTAGCAGAGGCTCTTTGTGAAAAATCGACTTTCGTTTCGCCTTTCGGCAGGCTAGCAGGGATTCCTGGGGAAAAGCTGGCTTCAGACACCAGATGGCAGGCTAGCACAGTTTTTTAGAGATGTTGGAGGCAGGCTCGCCAGGCTAAAGGAATAGGCTATGGGGCAGCTAGCAGAGTTTTTTTGCAGGATATTGGGTAGCAGCATTCTAGCAGCGATCATTCGGGAATTAAAAAAAAGCAGTTTTTTCATGTTTTTAGGTGCGTTTCTCCTCCCCGGTGCTCCCCGGCCAAACCCTTCAAACGGAAATGTGGAAAGAAGGGGATCGAGTGCTCTTCCAGACCAAGGTACCGTACTCCTCTAATTGTCATTTTTGAGATGGTTGCTGTATTTCTATTATTTATATTTTAGGTGAAAGAGACGGGGAAAGTGGTTATTGCAAATGCGTGGGCAAAAATTGATGGAATGACTGGCGGAGCTGCTGCTGGATGTCCAGTATCCGCCCCGAATACGGTGGGTTTTCAAAAAAAACGTTTTTTTTTTGGTTTTAAATGGATAATGACAGGTTAACTTTTTGTCTTGGCAGAATCCCTTTGAAATCCTGATTTTTCGAGACAATTTTTCGGAATTTTGGGGTGACACTGTGCCTTTAAACGGCACACAACGCGACAAAGACCGGATACCTCATCCATAACTTCCCGAATCCATTACGCCGTGAAATCTCGCGTTGCGTGTCGCGTCGCGTGGTCGGGGAAAAAAATTTATCGGCTGTTACTACCCCTTTAAAATTGGGGGTTTCGACTCCTGGGGAGCACAAGATTGACGTGTCATTGCGCTTTTAAAAACGTTTTTGGATGATTTTAGGGCTAATTGGTAGAATTTACCAACTGTCACTGTCCCTTTAAAACAATTTCTATGCAGAAATTTTCATATAATTTTTCGGATTTTATTTTTCTGGATTTTATTCTTTGCCCTGAGCGTGGAATTCTTCAAATCCGTATTGTATTGTCGGCTTATCAAATCCAGAAGAATTGACAGAATTGGCAGGGAAAGAAGCTAGAGTCTTATCACACACTTTCCAATGCCCTTCCCCCTCCCTCCCTGGCTAACAATCCGCCTCCAGATTCCCTCAATTTTTCGGCTTTTTCCGGGTTTTTAGCTCCTATAAATTATTCTAATTATCGCATTAAAATCGAGCCAGAAACTAAATTTTTTAAAACGCTAAAATTCAAAAAAATTGCAAAAAAATTCAAATTTAAATTTTTAAACTCAAAATGAAAATATGTAATTTTTCAGGGAAAAATGACACTGAAATCGGCGGCCCTTTTTGACCAGATCAAGGTAAGTGGATTTTGTAGCGAGTTTTAGAATTGTTGATGGCTAGCAAAATGGCAAATTGAATTCTGAATTTTTGTAATTTTGACTCACCGTACCCAAGAGAAATTAGAAAAATATTTTCCAACTTTAATTTCCAGGCCGAACTCCCGAACCACACGCAAAAAGTGAAGCAAGTGAAGGGAATCATCCAATACGAGCTCACTTCTGGAGGGAAAGTCGTCGGGAAATACAGTAAGTCAATTTATACACAAATTGAAATGAAATTGAAAATGAAATATGCTATATTAAAAGTTATTCTAAATTTTCTATGTATCGTTAAAAATTTCCAAAAAGTTTCATAATTTGAGAAAAAAATGATTTCCCACGTTTTTTAAAAGTAAAGAAATTCGAAATTTCCGGATTTAGAAATCTTAAAATTCAGTAAAACAAAACATAAAAATGGATTTTCAGCGATCGATCTGAAGAACGGAGACGGTACCGTTTATGAGGGAGAGGCCAAGGAAAAGGTATTTTTTGACATTTAAATTTAATAAAATTACTATTTATTAAAAAATATTTTGCGCCTTGCTCCAATTTAAGGAAAATTGATAATTTTAATTTTTCAGGCCCAAGTTACCGTAACCGTCGACGATGAGGATTTCGTGAAATTGGCTGCTGGAGAACTGGAACCAACAAAGGTACGAGAGACAACAAACAACCTTTTTTTGGCTTCGTAGTTTGTATTTTTATGTATTTACTCCTTTCCATTTTTCAGGCGTTCATGCAAGGAAAGATCAAAGCCAAGGGAAACATCATGATGCTCCAAAAACTCCAAGGACTTCTCCAGGGAGCACAAAAGGCCAAGCTATAAAATGTAAAATCTGTAGAGTAATTAACTGTATTTGATTGAAGCAATAAACGAGTAGACCTTTTGACGTGAAAATCGCATTTAAAAGTAGACGCACCTCAAAATCAACTGGTTCTATTGCTCACCAAGGGTATCTGCGCCGCTGGGCTCCCCGGGAATAATCAATTGGCTGACGGCAATCCAATACACACGGTTCGGACGCCCTGAAAAAGCATAGCACTAGACAAAGCAGTGAAAAGGGATTGCTGTAAACGATGTCATTTCTGTAAACATTTCTGGACCAGCGTTGATGGCAATTCGGCGTTTCCATGAGCAAAAAAGGGGTGCATTAGGTGAAAATCAAAATCAAAATAAAAATCTGCTAAAAATCTTGTTCATCTGCCTGAATCCATCAGGAATGCTGCCGAACGACCCTAAAGTGAGCCACCGATAGAGTGGTGCCAAAACGCAATCTCTAAGGCTAAAAAGAGTCTTTTCAAAAAAGGGCTTTTGGTTTTCGCAAAAAGAGATTAATTCTCGTGGCAACAAAAAGTGCTAAATTCCTTTCAAACTCTGAAAAATACCACAAAATGCGGGAACAACATAAAGTTGCTGGCTGTTTAAAATCTTAATAAACTTGGTACCTCCTAGATTACAGGGGAGGTCTGCAGGAAAGTGTAAATAGATCATAATACAGAAATTATTTGCAAGCCGAAACGTCTAAAAATTTGATCTGCCGCTTTCATAAGGTGCCAGCAACTTTTGGTTGATCCCACATTTTGTGGCATTTTTCAGAGTTTTAAAGGTTTGCTTGTTGCCACGAGAATTTCTCTTTTTGCGAAAACCAAAAGCCCTTTTTTGAAAAGACTCTTTTTAGCCTTAGAGAGAATTTAGCCCTTTTTGCATCAATCTTGTTGTTAAGATCATTAACCATCGGATATTTATTCAGATGAACCCTGGTACGCAATACTTGAAAAAATTCTGCCTGCGGCGCTTTGTGTCGGCACTAGAACCATAAGGATGCACGGGGGCCAATCGGCAAAAGCGATGTTTTGGGTGGGGTTCGAACCCATGGGCCAATTCTTCCCAGTTTAGCGTACTAACCACTTGGCCAACAGGGAGACTAGGCGCCTGAGTTGGGGGAGCTAGACCCCCCACCTGACTGGGGACTGGGGGGCGCGAAAGGGGAGGGTGGTGCCCCGTATGGCGAAGGTTTAAAATTATAATATCTCAAAGGAGAAGCATTCTTTTGATGTAATTTCTTCTTTACTTTATCCGGCATGGTCTAATGCATATTTGAGCGAAATATCAGCCCAAACGGACATCACTAACCCTTATTTTAGCCGCAATTTAGCTTTTAAACTTAAAAATTAAATATAAATTTTTTAAAAACCTATTTTCAAAAAAACGCTTCTTCCTCACCTTCATTTACATCAAGTCGATATCTGTGGAAAATTTCAGCCCAAACCGACCATGGGAAGGCACTTTTTGACGACTACAAAGGTTTTGCGTACATACACACATACAAACGCAGACCCCCCCCTCGAAACGCAATTTAAATCGGCTGTTAAAATTCGAAATTTCACTCTTTTTCAATTTTTAAAAGCTTATAGTATGCAAAAAGTGTCGCCGGTTCCGATGGTGTATTCAGTTTTGCGATCCGATGCTTGGTTCTCTTTTAAATCAGGAAAAGGACCCCAAAAGAGTAGTATGGGGGGGTACCTCAAACCAAAAGGGGTTAGCGGGCTACGCCCGCTAACCCCGAAAATAGTGCAGAAAACAGACTGTTTCGGAGAATGGTTCTTATTCAAACCTGGTTCAAATTATTCAAACCGGTTTGGTTTGGTTTGAGTTGGGAATGCTTATTCAAAACGGGTTTGGTTTGAATAAGATTTCCGTTATTCAAATCAAACCGGTTTGAATAAGCCGCACTCTAGCAGCAACTCATCCCGGTCCGGATAGCAGACTGGCCGATCATAATATCTGACTACGTTCTCATGCGACAATTCCTAAACGAGAATTTTGTTTATTTTCCGTTAAGCTATCTTCAGCGTGCGTAGTTCCTTCAGATCACCCTTATAATCATCGGTTAATCATCGGCATTTCTTCACTACCATTGGCCTATAAACACGACACGGTTTGTGGGAGGGCTTTGGATCGCTTCGTTTCGTGCTTCTCGATTTTGACGCCCCGGTGCACAATACAGCACCGCACTAGTATAGTTGTGTTGCGTAGTTAGTGCAACGAAGGCCGTGCTTCAAAAGCCACACATGGGCTGTTTTTGCCTCGAGCACAACAGCCCATGGGTTCGTTCCAGATTGTTCAAGGGAAAGAAAGGGCGTACTGTACGTGTTTTTCGCGCGTTACGTGCGGGCGCGCGGAATAACAACCGTTTTTAGCTGCGCAGGCCTGCTTTCGCAATTGCGCGACGCGTCTATCGCACGCGTTGCGGTCTTCCCTGATTTCCAAAGCTACCGGATGTGTTATTAGGAGCCGGGCCGCTGTGTGAGGGCATCAAAACTTGAGGCGCACTAAACGAAATCTTACGACAAGTCCTCGTCCAAACACCGTCGACACGGGCCTTTACAGCCTCTTTAAGTGGGGAACCCTTGGACAAGAGGTTTCGCGGTGGATCTATGTGCAAGAAAAGATTTGGAGGCTACCCTTTTAGGGGCTCGGCCTTCTAAGCTTATCAAGGGTGGGCGGATCGCGGAGACGTGAATTGTTTCTGGTGTCCTCACTTTCTAGCGCTCTCTCAACTCCCCCCACCCCCTCTTTCACCCTCCAATGTTCAGCTCCCTCTTTTCAGGTGCGATGAATCAATAGCGAGAAACCACTTGTGCAACGCTTCTCCGCCATTGTAGCCTCATTTTGTATTTGTTATGAGAAGCAACGTGTATTACTGATGATGCTAACGTTTGTTTTGCAGATCCTCCAATCATTTTTGTTCTGGAAGATGGCGATGAGACCGCTTGGAAAGGGTGGACAAGGAGAAGTATGGCATCTACCCGATACCGAACCGTATGTTTTTGTTCATAACAAAGAAATATAAATGACAGACAAATGGTGATGAAGAAGGTATTTCACACAAACAATTACGCCAGCTATTTAAGGGAGCTACGAGTTTTGAAGGTGATTTTCTTTAGTATAAATGTGGACTTACAGCGCTTAGGAACTTTCACATGAAAACGTGGTTAGATATTATGATCCTCCCTTCAATTATCCTGGAATCAATTCAAACGAATTGTTGCTTTTTATGGAATACTGTGAACATCTTTCATTGCGACATGGTACTGTTTTCGATCTATTGCATGGGTATTTTTAGTTATTACGGATGTAACGGTCGCGTATTCAATGGCAACAATTGCCAAATGGTCGACAGAAATGTTTAGCGCCCTCGAATATATCAAAAGCAAAAAGATTGTTCACCATGATGTCAAGCCGGATAAGTGAGGCAGCAGTGGGAATTTATCTCTGTTCATAGTTTATTCGTGTATGGTCATGATTACATCGTGAAATTGGGTGATTTTGGAATTGTGCGTGATCTGAAATCCAATGCAAAACCGCAAGGTGGTACCCCGCGCTATATGGCACCGGAAGTCGAGCACGGTCTCACACTGAGTGTGGATGTGAGTAGAAAGCATTCATGATAGCAAAGTCATAAATATTTAGGATGTCTATAAATGTGATATATATGGAGCTGGATGGGTTGTGTTGGATATGGTGACTAGAAAGTAAGAACGAGGGAAAAAAATATCACCCTTTAATCAATTTTAGTCCTGGTAGCCGAGCCATGGAGGCCGTATTTCAGGATAGACTGCATTTAAATACCATGAAAAAACTTGTGGCCGGGTGAGTTGGCAATAGTATGCATCTACTTCCGATTAGATGTACAATAAAATTCGTCTCGGAACGACTTGGTGTGGAAGACGCGTTGAGGCTATGCGAAGTAATGGTAAAGGTAGGACGGAAAACAAAATTTATACCTTGATCTGATTCTAGGAGTTCGAAAAGTCTCACGCTAAGCCAGATCCGCGCCCCGACCGCAAGAGACTAGAGCCCCCGATGGGATTATTAGGGGTTGGCGAGGAGGGTTTTTCACAGTACGACGAAATCTTACCGCCACCGATTTGCTCATCTATGATAGATAATAATGAATTGGATTCGGAACTGCTACAGCAGAAAGAAAAGGTCGATCCGCGGAAAAGACTGCTAATCGAACTCCAAGAAAGGTTGGGGCTTGTTACGGCATTCCAAGGTACTCGAACTGATGTAATTGAAGAATATCTGGATTCATACGAATGCAGACTTTCAGTATCGATGAAGCCTTTGGATAAGCTGTTCAATGGAAAAGCCGAGAAACCTAAAGATTTTAACGAAATGAGAAGACGTTTATGCGGGCCCATTCTCAAGCAGATATCAAGGCTCTCAACTGAGGAGCAATACAAATGTGCTGAAGAGATGGAAAAATATTGGAATATCGATGCTCCGCAATTGTTCGAAAATATCCAATACACAATTCCCGACAAGTTTACCGAGAAGTGCGAAAGGTTTAGCACAGAAAAGCAAGACAGAATAGGAGCTATACTGTCGCGGTTTGAAAGCCTACTCCGGCTTGATGCTTGCGTGCAAGATTATCACCATCTCATTGCGGCCAAGGCACTGCAACAAATAGATCGCGAAATACTTCCCGAGTGGGATTCCTTGTTGTTACTCGACCAGAGCATTAAAAACATTGAGGAATTGGGAAAATTATTTACTATGAGAGCCCTGTATAAACTTCTAAACATCGAGAATTCCCGATATTCATGGTACCATCTTCCGCTGGCGAGATTATTTCTGCGGGCAGACTGCACAGAAACCAGATCCGAGAAACTTGATTCAAAAGAAGTACGCAATTATATGGTTAAGGAGCGGGAACCATTGAATAATGAACAGCTAAGGAGGGCATTAGTTGAGGCAAGGACGCATTACAAGCGGAAAATCCAAAATCAACGCACGTCATCTGTCTGGAAATCCGTCAACACTCACTGCGACCTCCGGTCGTCGCTCAAATATTTAGACAACGGTCGAGTATCCCAATGGAAATATCAATATCTGTTGACAGAACTAGAATCAGTTCCTGATCAGCCATTCCCGGGGTATATTTTCATCGATGGGCATCCTCCAGCACATCAATGTCCTGAAGGAGAATGCGCGATTGCCGGCGGGTTCCCACGATGGGCTGATGAAAAATGCCGTGTTCCCTATCATAAATGCTCGACACCCGAACAAATTGATTATATTGAGGAATATACCTTGATGCTAACCGCTCTACGATATATTACAAACCGGAAAGTTTTCGACCCTTACTTCAATGACCTCCTCGTTAACTTGATAGATGAAATCAAAGTGAAAGAAAGACGATCGGTGTTCTTTTTCGCAATGTTCGAGCTCTCGTATGAATATGAAGCATTGCTTTTCCAAATTCTCCCGGGTTTGTATGACGGAAAGTACATCGATAAAGAGATGAAACTCGTGGAAAGCCACGACATATACGACGTTCTGCGATTCGTTCCATTGCGGCTGGTCGATATACTACCAATTCTTATTGAATTGTCGGATGAAATACAAACAAATCTACTCAGTGAGTCCTAATATGAGAGATCGGCTTACACACACTCCTAGCCTCTCAATATTTTATGAATATGGATTTTATGGTAGAGCTTCCAGAAGCGGTCTCTCAATTGTGGGAACGGCTCAAGTGATTTTAACCAAGACCTGCTTGAAGATTTCGTTTTAGGGCACCTGAATTGGAAGGAACGATTTCGACCACGCCGTGTTTCCGAGGTTTTCCTTACCATTCAATATTGATCAGTCTTCATGAATAGCGTGTGAGTTTTTATGTTATTTTCCGTATTTAAAAAGGCGAAGCGTTTGTATGGAACCAGTTTTAAAAGAGCGGATTCCCATTTTTCCGAAAATCTTGTGAAGATGTATCAGATTGTCTGGGTAGAAAAACGCACCCTTTCAAAGCATTCCGCGCAAAGTGGCGGACCTAACCAAACTTTCAAATTTCGCGTATGCCCAGTTCGAAATCTACTATAATAATTTTTGTTGTGGTGTCTGTCTGTGCGTCATGTCCCAGATTCAACTCGAAGGGGAAAGGAGCTAGAGCTTAGGTCTCTTCGGATTCGGATAGAGCGCCGTCAGAAACCCCAAAACTGATAAAAAAATTATGAAAAAGTTTTTATTTAAAATATTAAAATTAACTTTGAAAGTTTTTTCCTTAGTAAAAGGGGTGGGGGACGGAGGTTGGGGGTAATTTTGGACATAGTGAGCCAGGCCGCGCGCGTTTCGACGAGGGGGAGGGAGTGCAGGGGGTAGCCCGAAGTCCAGCCGCTTGCAGCGGCGAAGCCGCTGGAAGCGGCTGGGTAATAGCATAAATTTTTTGTTGCGTATTGGTGTTTCGTAGTCGCGATTAGAGCGTGTTCAAAGAGGGAAACTATCAGAATCTCGAAAATCAAAATCTCAAAAATCGGAATCTCGAAAACCAGAATCTCGAAAATCAGAATCTCGAAAATCAGAATCGCGAAAATCGGATTCTCGAAAATCGAAATCTCGAAAATGCAGTCCAAAATCCACTGTTTTTAGGCAGATAGGAGTTGTCCGGCGGCTTCCTAACTTTTTTTGATAGGCAAGAAGTAGAAATTTTCGAGATTCCGATTTTCGAGATTCTGATTTTCGATATTCTGATTTTCGATATTCTGATTTTCGAGATTCTGATAGCAAATCGTCCAAAGAACGAAGCTCGGAAAACTTAAGTGCCAGATGCGTGGCAATTTTCGTTATTTATTTATCAATAAAACTTCATCCGTTGAATTCTGGAGAGCTTAGCTTCCTTATAGTTTGCTGCGTGCAGCAATTCCCTCATTATATTGATTGAGTCGTTGAAGAGAATCCTCGGGGAGAAAGAAGTCGGTGATCAATTGGGTTCCTGAGAAAATGGTGGTTAAAATAAAAATAGAAAACGCACCAGGTACACAGGCATACTGCTCGAAATCGGTCTCGCCTTCGGCCCGCAGGAAATCTTCATCTACCAGGAAATTGCCGGTGAAGCCCGGACCTTTTGAGAGAATCTTGTAGGCTGCGTCTGAAAAAATCAAATGATATAATTTTGTCAAATATAGTTGAAAAATTAGGCGAAATTAACTTTCAAAAGTTTTTCAGCCCAAAGCGTTGCAAACCATTTTCATGGCGGAATCGAATTTTATGGCAGAATTTCGCATTTTAAAGGGCCTTTTGCGGGTAAAAAACTTTGTAGAACCCAAATAAACTTAAAGAATTGTAAAATTAAAAGACCAATGAAAAATAAAACGAGTAATACCCAAAACGTACCAGCCATAATAGCCGGATCCCTGCACCCGGCCTTCGCATCTTCACCACCCGCCAACATCTCCATGGCGGCTGTGTAAATACCTAAATAATCCGTTTTAATAGGAAATGAAGGCAGGATACAAGGTAAAAAAAAATAAAAAAATGAGAATTACCAGTCAATGGCCACAGTGCATTGACAGCAATGCCATCGGGGCGGAATTCTTCAGCGTGCCCGAGTACGCACATTGACATCCCGTATTTGGCCATCGTGTAGCCAACGTGGGCCTGAAAATTGGATGATAATTCGACACAAATTTTTTTCAAGAGCCACACGCTTCCCCAAGAAACTCCGTCAGTTTACCTTCAAAAAATAGCTTTAAATTGACCTGGAACCACTTGGCCTTCATCTCCAGTGGCGGGGAGATGTTGAGGACGTGCGGGTTTTTGCCCTTCTTCAGGTACGGTAGGCATTCCTTTGTCCTAAATTTAAGAAGTACATAGGTTACAAAATACACCTCCTTACATCAAAAACGTTCCCCTGGTGTTTATATTGTGCATGAGGTCATATCGCTTCAGATCCGTATCGGCAGTGGCTGTCGGGGAGATGGCCGATGCGTTGTTGATCAGGATATCGATCCCACCGAAGCGTTCGACCTAAAATTGACTCAATCTATGCCTATTTTATGTGTGAAAATCATCTAAATAGTATGAATTATTAAGTATAAATAGTAATAACGACTTACGGTTTTTCTGACGCATTCCCGAACCGACTCTTCGCTTCTGACATCAACGATACAAGCGAGTGCGTGACCACCGGCCTAAAAACATAACTTAAATATTTTTTGACCTTTTAGTGGGCTAGACTACAAACTACTGCCAAAAAACTTCAAACTAGAAAATTCTATACCTCTTCTATCTCCTTGGCAGCCGTGTAAATCGTGCCCCTCAGTTTTGGGTGCGGCTCTGCGGTCTTGGCGGCGATCTAGAGAGATTTTTAAGGTATAAAAATATAGATTAAAATGCTAGATTAACGCTACAGCCCGTGGTACAACTCTATAAATAACCTACAACAATATTGGCGCCATCCTTGGCCAACCGCAGGGCGATCGCCTTGCCGATACCTCGCGAAGCGCCGCTGATCACGACGGTGCGACCGTGGAATTTGCTAGAAATTTTATTGAAGTTTTACGGGTTAATTTGCCATAAAAATTGGGTTTTTGAAAAGCATAGCAGATGCAGAAAAATATAAAGAATTGAAACAACTTTTTCCGACATTTTATACGATTTTTACCGATTTTTGTTTGAAACTGAACGTAATTTTATGTAGTTTTTAAGCTTGAGATGAAATAAAACATCAGCTATCTGCTTCAACAATTTAAATAAAAAGCCCAAGACTTACCCCTGTCCCTTCGTCATCGCCAAATCCGAACTTTTCTAGCAATGTCGAGCCGATCCCTTTTCGCTCCCACTTGATACGATAGCCGTTGTGTGGTGTAGTCTATAGTATGCCCCCGTAGCCCCCTCTCGGATCGAATCCCAGAAATAGGGATTACCAAACTACGATACGATACTGATAACGGGTCAGCCGGCGGGAAGAGTCGAACCCAGCTGCAGCCCCCCAAAAATGGGATAAACAAGGTTTTGGAGCCAATTTTTCAGTGGGCAACGGTGAAAATATTTATAATTTGCATACTAAAAAGTGAATTTTATACCATTAAATAAAAATAATTACATAAAGAAATCGATGCGGAAGAAATATCGGTCCCCCCCTGATCCTGCGACCATTTCTTGCAGAAGAATTGGGGCAAATCCTTCAAAATTAGCCGAGAATTTGATTCTGTTTTCCAAGACAATTCATGTACAAGCCAAGGACCACGGTAAAATCACCACAAAATGCGGGGTGTTCCAATAAAAACATCACCCCTCTAACTCGATGCATAAGTATCGGATCGGAATGGTGGTTATCCCATTCGAAAGCCCTTGAAACGGCGAGTTTACTGCAAAACCATGTTGTTATTTAAACCCGATATTTTACAAGCCATTTTGTAAAATCTTGAGGTTTTTCGGGGTTGCATCCAGGCTAATTCTTTGCAAAATGACCGGAAGTGGCCGTTAATTAGATGCAGAGGCCGTTCCTTAATGTTTTTAGATGCCTTGGTGTTTAAATAAAAACATGGTTTTGAAACGTACGTTTAAATTTGAAACGTTTTGAAATTCATACAATTTTTATAACCTTCGTTTGTATGAATTAGTTTGTATCTTTTCCTGTATTTTTTAATACGTAAAAAATCTAGAATGTTCTTTAGTGCATAGCAATATCCATCTTTTCGAAGGTTCAAGATGCCGCGCCGTAATGCTAATTTCTTGTGCAGCAAAATCGACAGCCAGACAACGATCGATATCTCGAGAAAATAAATACGAAAATTAGAGACTGAAACGAAAAAATAATAAAAACTGAAAACGAAGTGGTCAATTGAGCAAATCGGTAAACTGGCAGCTATTTACATGTTGTAAGGCAATTTTTGGGGACTTATGGCAGCGGTAATTTGGTGAAGTATTGAATGGCCAGCGGAATGGCAATGGTTGCAACCTAAAAAACCATAGGTTGATGTAGATAATGTAGAATTTGATACCTGGCCAAGGACGGCACCAAAATCCACGTCATCTTCTTGTTCCCGCAATGCGGCTGCCCTTTGCAGGGCTGCATCATGCATTCGTTGCTGATATTCGAAAGCTGTGCGCTGGCGTTGATGTTCCATTTGTTCGCGTTGGAATTCGTATTGGCGTTGCGCCTGGGTGTTCTCCATTTCTTTCCTAAAGATCGTATTCGGGGGATATGTTTTCAAAAAGAAACTTCGGGAAACCCGCTATTCGCAAAATCCGAAAAACTGCAGGCTCTGGGGCGAAAGCGGCGTCTGGCATTTGGTCGAAATCTACTATAAACATTTTGCTGTGATGCCCGTCCGTCCGTCCGTGTGCCGAATTCAACTCCAGGGGAAAGGAGCTGGAGGTTAGGTCTCTTCGGATTCGGATAGAGTGTGCTCAGAAACCCCACAATGGTAAAAAATTATGAAAAAGTTTTCGTTCAAAATTATTAAACTCAACTTTGCGAGTGGCGCCTTAGTAAAACGATTGGGGAACGGATGTTTGCTCGATTTTGGATATAGTGAGCCAGGTGGCGCGCGTTTCGGCAAAGGGGGAAGGAGCGCACAGGGGGTAGCCCGAAGTCCCTTCCCAAAGGGCGAGTATTCTTTGGTCGTCTTGGCTTTCATAATTGCATGAATCTCATCATTACTTCGTTTCCATTATTTCAGGAATACCTATGCCGTTGCTCGTCCATCAGCATCTGTCGTTCAGCCGCTTTCTGTTGCATATCGTGTTCGATCTTTCGGATTGCCACTTGATTGGCATCTTGGCGTGCTGCGTCTTCTATTTGATGGGCCTGTTGTTCGGATCTGAAAAGCTTCTGATTTTAGAAACCAAGGTCTCGGGGTCGGTTTCCGGTCCTCAAGACGGATAAGGGCCAAAGGGCAAGGTGACGTATCTTGCGCAGAATTTTTTGCTGATTCCGAATCCGAGTCTAATTAAGCCCCGCCCCCCAATATTGAAGACCGAAACCACCATACATCATCTGTATGTAGGCCTGCATCATTTGTCGATCGTTCTCACTGTTGCCCTTATTCTCCGCAATTTCTTTCAATTCAGCCATCCGTTTCTGCTCAACGCGATGCTTCTCCACGGCTTCTTCCTGAAACAGAGCAATACATGATGTCCATATCGTTTATCTTTTTTTATTGATAGCTTTAATCACGATTAATAAAGACTACTTACATGCATTCGAAGCGTTCTCTCTAGTTCCGCGGTAATTTTCGCGGTCGCCAATCGGTTTTCCAAGGCCATCAACTCAATTTCGGCCGTTTTCTAAACTCCATTTTCGCATAATTTCCCTGAAAAAACCTGTAGTGGCGTCTGAACATCCTTCTCAAAAAGATTCAAGAGGCGAGTTCGCAACATTCCGGGTTCAAATTTCCCCTCGCATTCTCGATTCAGGATTTCCACTTCTTGATTGATCAGCACATCCCTTTTCTCGTGAATTGCCTGGATTTGAAGCTCAGGAAGGATTTTTTGAGCTTCTTCTCGAGAACGAACTTTTGAAAAGGCCTAGAAAAGGGAAACTTAGAAAACAATTTTTCCAACCTCTTTCAGGTTCTTTTCATGGTGTTTCACAACTTCGGCGACGATTCTCAAGACCCGATTGTTGAGATGGCGCTCCACATGGTCGACAAGGATATTTCCCAGGGCTTCCTAGAGGCACAAATCAATAACTAAATCCCAGGAAGCTACAAACTTCGCACTTCGCAACCAGCTGCTCCAGCTTCTTCTGGATTAACTCTTCCGCTGCATGTGTGAATGTTTCTAAAAATTACAAAATCCAAAAATATGAATTTTCCCCACCCTTTGTGTAGAATTCCACGGCAATCCTCTGGCATTCTTCATGGATTTGCCGTGGATTGGAATTGGCATCACTCAAGAAACGACGGTTCTGGAAATCGGAGAAATTCCGATTTTTTTTTTTGTGTTTTCTTACCCTTAATTCAGTCTCATAGGTTTTAACGGCCAGCTCAAAGGTCTTGGAGGCTAATTTCTTGATCAACAGCTTTTTATTCGTGTCGATCACCCGGCCAACGGTTTCCTGAAAATTTCGAGCATTTAAAAAAATGTAGAAACATTGTTTACCTGGAATCTTCCAATGATCTCGGCCTTGATCTTCTCTTTTTCCTCCGTTTTCCCAAATCTGAGGCGAGATTCGAGGCACTAAAATATCGATTTTAAGGGTTTCGAAAAACCAGAAAAACCTCAATAGCCGTCTTCAGGATTTGCTGCATCTTTTCCTCGTGTTTTATCGGATCCATCGGTTGGTGGAGGAGCTGGGCTTCTTCCTAAATCAAAAATCGTGGATTTTATCTGATAAAAGCCTGTAGATATTGAAGTTCATAAAGAAAATAAAGTGGTAATAAAACTATAAAAAATTACGTTTCGCAGCGATTCCTGGAATAATTTCTCGGCTTCACTCTTCGCTTTTTCGTGGGACAAGGCGACCATTGACTGAAAAATAACTTTTATACGGCTCTGGCAGCATTTTTGATACCTGATGCGCCGATCCGAGTCCATGATCGATTGAGTGGAGGTTGAGGTATCTTTCGATTTGCTAAATCTTGGGTGATTCATCAAAAAAATGTATCAGCATTTACCTTCACGCCGTATCCTATTTTTCTATATATCTTTAATTTTGAACGAATTTCAAGTGTAGTTTCCTAATTTTGTCCTTAATTTTTTACCCGGCAATAGTCTCCAAACGCTTCTCCATCCAATTCCCCGGCCAAAACCCTTTTCACCGTCGTATCTCGTGCAACCGTTTGTCCACAACATTTCAATGTTTCCAGGAAGAATTGGCCGCAGTCTAAATGTATTTTTGAATGCCATAGTTGATAGTCACTCACGTGCAGCCTCGATTTGCTTCTTTGCACCCTGAAGTCTGGCGGCAGGTGTGGGAACCCTGGAGCAAAAAACATTCGCGAATCCATCGAAGATTCCGTCGATTAGTTGGGTCATTTGTTGGGATCTTTGGGCGTCTTTCTAGAGTTAATATCGATTTATAACCCTTGAGATGCCTCTTTTACCCTCAGATTGTTCAGGTAAAATCTCCCCTCCTCGTATCCATGACTTTCATTCGCGTCGCGAATCAGGATGGTTAGATTCTGAAAAAAGTTTTTTTAGGCTATACATATTTGCTAAACAGCTTTTTTTATTACAAATTATTTTTAAACGTTTATTACAGGTTTTTCAACGCAAAAGTTAAAGCTAAAGCCCTTACCTGCCCAATCTTTTCCCCGATTTGCCCATTTTCATGGCGGGAAAATTCTAGAAAAACGTTTAACGCATCGAAATCGGATGAGTCCAGCTGCGACTTTGTGTTGAACACCTAAAATTGATCAATTACGACATGTATTTATATATTTTCTGGCTTACCAAATGTGAAGCCAAGAGTGTAGCCGCCGAAAAGACGAGGACAGACTCGCTGGTGTCGCGTCCCGTATCAAAAGTACCCTGGGTATCGAGGAGAAGAATTGCTGTCTGGAAACGTGAAAAATATGCAACTTTGAATTTTAATAGTTTTCATAATTAGTATAATTATGAAACTACCTCCTGTCCATTTTGTTCCCGCCTCAAAAACACTTCCGGCCATACCATAATGCCTTTTGTATGGCCGATAGTGCCATTTTGAAAGTGGATCTGATCCGGGCCGCTGGAAAATTGGAATTTTCTTTAGTTTTATGGCTTCCAGCGAGAAGTAATGCACGCTTTAAGTGCTTTAATAGGTATCAAAATTACCCAATAATCTCCTGCGGATGGTATTCCCATTCATGAATTCCATTCGATAATTGTCGAAGGGATTTGAGGAGGATATTCTCGAAAAACGTTTTCCCTTGCCGGAATTTCCCGGCAACGGCAACGATGGCCACCTGAAGAAGTATAGATACTATCAAAATTGATGAAACTTACTTTTCTATGGACAATCTGCTGCTGTAAATACCGTAAGGTATTCGGATCCAGTTTTAGCTGGCCATCACATACCGAGAAAAGTGTTCGCAGCATTTCGGTCACCTAAAAAAATTATTTTTGTTTTTTTTGTATTTTTCTAGTATTTAAAGGGCATTACTTGACGACCTTGCAGCTTTTTTAATGTTTTTAAGGTAATCTTATACGATACTACTAAACCTACCATAGTTTGTGTTGCGACAAAAATTGAGGGTTGAGAGTGGTGCCGTAGAGGGAAGCGAACGAGCGAATACCCTAATCAGCTCCTCTGGTCTTTTATGAATGCCCGATTTCTTGCAGAACAAAATGGCGAAGATAGATATTAGAAATCGGGTTATGATCTGAAAGAGGGTTTTTGCAAGACATTCAAAATTTCGGAAAACATTGCTGGAATAAAAATCGGAAATTCCGAAAATCGGAGTTGGAAAAGTAAGCCAGCTATTGATAATTCATAAAAGATAAAATTTAGAAACGTTATCATAATAAACTAACTACAAACAAAGAAACTATCTAAAAATGTATAAAATAAGGTAAAATTGGTTGCTATAGTTGCGTCCAGTGCGTCTTTTCTAAAACCAGAGAAAAAAATTTCAAACCAGCTTCTAAGCTTTTTTTAAAGTAACGGAAACTTGTAATAAGTGTTTTTTATAGTTTTAAATAATGAAAAGCTAAGCGGTGTTAGGGTCAGGCTCTGCCATTTTCCCCTTCTCGCCGGTCCTCTCCCTTTACAGAGACACCAATTTCTTGTGCAACAAAATCGACGCCTCGACCCGGCAGATCGATCCATTTTATCTCAACAGCAAAAAAACGATACTTCGGGGCCGAGGAACAATCGTGATAAACAGGGTTTCGCAAAAAAAATGAGCAAAAAATTTTTCCGGGGTCGTCGACTAAAATTAGAGCGGATCAAGGGGAAATGCAAAATATTTTTAAAAGCACAGAAAACCCCATACCAAAGCCAAACACCTGTTTGTTCTCATCGCTCAATCGCAGTTTTTCCTTCCTTCCGTTCAACGAATGGGCAGCAAATTTTTATTTTACCATCTATGCCTTACTTAGCCATACTTTAGTCCTAAATTGCGTATTTTCATGGTTTTTTTTTATTCTTTATTGCTAGAAAGTCATAAAAAATGCAAAAAATGTAAAGTTTTTAAAAATTCGTCTTTTTGTGGTCATTTTTCATATATTTTTCAGAAAACTCAAATATTTAAATTTTTTTATGCTTTTCTCGGTTAAAAAACAGTGTGAACTCCTATAAAAATTATTGATAATGTGCCATAGGCCCGCACGGAATTACCGGAAAAAAGCGATCCCCCTATAACCGGAAAGATCCTAGGTATCTATTATTGCACATTTTTTGTGCCCCCTTGATTTTTTTATCATTTTTTTCCGAACACTCTCCGGATTGTGTGAATTGTCTACTTCTCGGGGTGGCATTTGTAGAGGCAGTCTCTCCGTGTGGTGCCTTCTGAATGTCGTCCACCACGTCACATCCCTCCACAGAGACAAACAATAACCGGAATTGTAGAAGATAGAGAGGGAAAGAGAGGGGCCACGACAAGGCACACACACACACACACTGCTGGGATGGGGACCATGGCCCACATCCCCCTTCTACCATTCATTACTATACCCCAATCGACAAACATCAAAGAATCGGCTTCTGATTTAATTGATCTTTTGGACTTTGTACTCTTATTTTATGCCTTTAAAGGCATCTTATACGTTACTTTTCTATAAGAATTGTTTTTCTACGAGGTTACTGTAGAAAATCTAGATTTTTAAGATGCTAATGAATGCCATTTCCTTTTTAGTTCTCCCGCTCTTATTCCGGTTTTCTAATTGTTATTGTACCATTAAACCACCGTTCAAAATTGTTTTTTTTTGCTAGATTCTCTTTTACTTTTCAAAAACCTCAGATTTTCGGGGTTTTGACTAAACCAAAGAATACTTGCAAGATTTTTTCGCTTCGTTCTCTCTCTCTCTCTCTCTCTCTCTCTCTCTCACTCTCTCTGTCTCTCTCTCGCTGTCTCTCTCTCCCTATATAGTCGTGAAGCCGCACTCAAGCCATTTCGGTGCCTCGAGTGGGTAAGCATCGAGTTGGGTGGCTGGGTCAAAGTTTATTTTACAAGCTCGTAGCTCGACTTCTTGGATTTTTCTAAAATTTTAAGGTTTTTCTGGAATCTGAAGGTGGTTAACTTTTACGGTGTCGGCCGAACTTTTTGCAGCCATTTAAGGGGCTGGCAAGGCAGTGAGACCTGTAGGATTCTCACAGACTAAGGATTTCCTGCGCGTTTTCAATCCCCAGGTCAATGGGCCCCTGAAATGTTATGTAATCAATTGAGCAATAATAATACGAGCTCAGCGTTGTGTGCCGCGGTGCGACACAATCTACAAAAAATCTACTAGTAAACCGTACAAAAAATCTCTACAAATTTTCGCGATTTTTGGACCAAAAATTTAGAAGAAAATCCCCAGCTTTGCCTTCCAAGTACCTTTAAGCTATATATGGGTCGGGGCCTGGGGGCGCCGCAAAAGGCTCCTCTCGGGGAGCCCTTTGGGGGCGTGCCGGGTGGCGCCTGGGGGCGCCGCCGCTATGATTTTTGCCGGGGCGCCGGCCCCACCCGCGGGGCATGTGGAGTTATGCTAAGCTTCGATTCTAATGTTATTTATTCAACCTGTGCCCAAACAAAGCACCATAAAAAGACGAAAAAGTATATTTAATAGAAGTCGGTCTCCATTTCCGTGTCGGTACACGGCCGTTCAGATCTATGGGAAGGCGCGCACGAGAGGGGCTGACAGAGTTTTCTATAGCGTTAAAAAACCAGCCATAGAAAATGTTCAGGATTTTCTCCTTTTTTGCTGATAACTTTTCCCCTGGGTCATATTTCGAAAATCGCCGCTTTAGTTCGATAAAGCAAAAAATTCCCCACAATTTCGTAAAAAAACTTTTATAGAATGAAGTGTTGGAAGCGGTTTCTATGGCTTTTAAAGCTCGTGCACGCTCTAAACGGCCGTGGGTAATCGTAGCATCGGAATCCGAGCAATCACTGTTGCCTTCAGAAACGGTCAATCACGGTTTTCTTTTGTTCTTCATTGTCAAATCTATCATTCAATTTACTTTTCCATAACATATCTGCATGTTTTGCTTTGCATCTGGGTTTCCCGGCTCCTCCGCGTCAGCCTCTGGCGCCGCCATAGGCGCCTCCCGGCACGCCCCCAAAGGGCTCCCCGAGAGGAGCCTTTTGCGGCGCCCCCAGGCCCCGACCCATATATACTTTAAGCTTCATCCCAGCTTATTGTTAGGTAAGACTTAACGCAGCTTAATACCCCTTGAAGACCGTCCACTTTTTAGCGTCTCAAGCGGGGGGTGAGGGGCTTAACCCATGGCCAACAGCCCGAAGAGGGGGACTGTTCATGTGCTAAAGGGTGCTCTAGCAGGGGGAAGGAAGGAAAGGGGGATTGGTTGGAATTAGGACCTGTCGAGGGCCCTCTCTCTCTCTCTCTGTCTCTCTCTCTCCCACCAACCTATACAAACAGTGACCATGCCTCCTCCTCAATATTCCATTCAGCGGGACACCATTTCCAGTACGATCCGCTGCCGTACTACTGTCTAGAACATGCTTTATTTATCGTATATTTTTTCTGGCTAGTGTGCTGTAACGTACTGTGGCTTAGTGAGTACGGTACTCACCGTCCCGCTGCACTACCGTAGCTTGAACTACAACGGAAATGTTGCCATTTTCGTCATTTTTTGAGACATTTTCGGAGTTAGGGTACTTTCGAGTGCTGCACCTCCAAAAATACATTCCTTTCCGATTTTACGACCCACCGTACTCAGCGTTGTATTACGGAAAAACTTTTTATGCTTTTGACTAAAAAACTCTCTCTACGTCGTTTTTCTCGCATTTTCTCCAGGAATTGACGAATAAGCGACTCGTCTTGCTTCACTTCACAAAACTCCGATTTTCACTGCAAAAACCTTGATTTTCGTGACGTTGTGATTGCGTAGTGTTGCGTAGTGTTGCGCACTGGTGTCGCATTGTGCACCCATAGTGCATCGTAGTGCTTTTTACAGCATTCTCGATCGGTTTTCTCAGGTGGTAGTTACTGTATCTTGGCAAGTACGTTATAGTCCAGGGTGCGCCGTAGTACCATTGGCGCGCTACTACCGTAGCTTTCGCGGAAAATACGCAGATTTCGGGTGTTTGATCTTTCGCCAGGCATTTTTTTAAGACCTGTGAGTCAAACGGCGCATTAATCATTGACACTACGTGATCACGCTGAACTGAACGTAACCCCGATTTTTAGCACGATTCCGGTTGCGTAGTTCTACGTAATTTTTGATTTTTTTAGTGATTTAATTTTTATGATATTGTTTAGGATTTTATAGAGATTTTACGCGCCGCTACGTTATCGAAGAAAGCGATCGTAATTGCGTGGCGTTGCCTAGTGTTGAAAATTCCCATTTTAGCTATTCGGCGATTTTTTTCCAGAATGTCCAGTAAGTGCCATTTAAGGAAACATACGGGATGATAAAGAATTTTTCCGCAACCGTTTTGTATGTTTTTGCATCGTGCCATGCGCACGGTAAGCCATTCCATTGCGTAATCGATTACGTCTTTTCCGAGCAAACGAGCGGCGTATACGTTGCGTGTCGCGGCCGTACGAAAACGGAAACCACAAGATTCCCGATTTTCGAAACAAAACGTTCCAGAAGCGTAGTGTTCCGTAATTATCCTTCTTATCCGCTTTTTTTCTGTGCCTCATTGTGTGGATAGTATGTATGCGTAGTGTGTGGGTGTTGCACATTCTTTCCCTCCCCCTTCTCTAAGGCCTCGATCATCGTCAGTCAGTCGGCATCTTCCGCTCGCACCCAGCCCCAGCTTAGAGGCCACTAGACGAGAGAACGTGAGAGAGAGAGAGAGAGAGAGAGAGAGAGAGAGAAGAGTGTGCGTAGAGGGGGGCTTCGAGTCTCTCCGCATCCGGTCCCCGGGTCCGCGTCCCCCTCCCTGCCCCCTTTACCATGGCCCACACGGCAACCAGAAGATTATCGATTGATTTTTGGTGACAAATCGACTGTCTGGCTATCAGTTTGTCGATTTTCGGGATGTTTGTCAGTCAGTTTCCCATTTTTGACGCTTTTGGATGCCAGTTTGTAGATTTTCACGCTTTCTCTTGGTCAATTAGCTTTTCTGTCTGTCAGTTTATCCATTAATCTCTTTATCATTCGTTCGTTCGTTTTTATCTTAATATACTACTAAATAAAAAACATTGATTCGACCAGCCTCGTAAAAAAATTTCTAGTTTGCTTGTCTTACTGTCATTTTCTATTTTTTTTAAGCTTTTTGAGCGTCGTTTTGCGCGTGTTTAGGTCAGTTTGATCTTTAATGGCGTAATTTTCGTCGGTTTTAAGCTTCTAAGTAGATCCCCCCGGCGGGCTATACTATGCTATCCCAGCCCCTCTTGGCCCTTCACTGGTCTATTTGTTGACTTTCCGGGCGGATCCCCCTCTTCTTCTATTGTTTCAACGAAAAAAGAAATCCTGCAGCTTCTAACTGACTCATTTCCCGCCTGGTCAAATCGTATTTGGGACATTATTTATCGATTTTTCAAACGGGAATTTGTAATTTTTGCTATTACTTCTGATTTGGGATAAAATGCCGTATTTTCTACCGTATTCCAAAACGTAATTTTGTCTTTAAAGTTCTATTCCTTTTCGTGATTTTCTATTGTTTTCTTTGGTTGTTAAACGCTCAAAAATCCGTTTTTCCAGGGAAAAAGAGCAGTCGTGGCCGTCCAAATGTCGGCCGCTCCCTCGAGGGCACACTCCGAGGTCAGAAAGATTTCATAAAAAGCCATTTAAAGGGACGGGAAAGGCACTTTATTGATTCTTTGGTCATGGATTCCGTAAGAACTGGCCGCGTTTGCGACACGCAACGCTCGTGCCTGCCATTACATTGCGTAATCGAATCGATCGGTTAACACCGGCGTGGGGCCCGCGTTGCGTGTCGCCGCGCGGTCCACCTTTGCATTGCGTAATTGATAACCCTATCACGGCGTTGAAGCGTTGCGTGTCGCGCTCGTAAAAACCGTTATTCCTGCGTTGCCTGTCCCTTTAATGCGGTGATTTCTAGATATTTTTATAAACTGAATAACAGACGGAATTTTGATAATGTTTATATACATTTTATTACATATTTCCAGGTGTTCTCGGCGTCTCAATATGGTGGCCCTCAACCCCTTCGGCCGATCCTCAATTTCTTCATCGTCCCCTCATTTATTGCCCATATCGTCGGACTGGCGTGTTTATGGGCACTCTGGTATTATCTACGGTAAGTCACAGCATTTTAAAGGAGTTTAACAATTTCCTAAAAGATCGTTGCTAGCTGCCTTTTTGTAAAAAATAAAATTTTTCGCAATTTGGACGTCAAAGGGTCGTTAAAGTTTCATATTTTGGCTACAGACTACAAGAACAAGAAGACCAGCCAATCGTAGGCTACAAATGCTTACAAACTTAGGAACTACAGACTACAAACTGCATTTTTGCACTATACTACAACCTACAATATAGGCTACAGACTAAAATATCGTCTTTAGGCTTGAAAACTCTCGACTACAAACCACAAACAAAACCACTAGGCTAGTTTTGCGCCACAAACTACAGGCTACAATGTTGAACATCATGTTAGAAATGACAGACTACAAACTACACTTTTGTCGAAACTAATCAGCAAAAGCTAACTAGACTCCAATTTTGTTGCGTCTAAAGTTTTTTTTATGGTATAAACTAAAGGCTGTAATGTCGTTTTTGCAGCGAATAAATACAGTAAATAAATACAACCTACAAATTCTATAACCGAATTTTCAGCCTAACGACCGTATTCCCGTACCATCATCGTGTCTTCTACTGTCGAGACATCAACCTCTACAAACCCAATTTTAGACCTGAGGATTTTGAGGTAATTTTACACCAAATTTTCCAAATTTCTCGATTTGTTTTAGGTGTATGTCTCGTACGATCTGCTCTACGTACTTGGATTTACACTACCACCACTTGTCGTACGTTTTTACGCAGATTTTAGGGACTTAAATCAATTGGAAAAATTATTTTGACGGCGGAAAATCTCAAAAATTGTTTTCTTAATTTTTAAGCCTTGACAAATCGTTAAAATAATTTTCCAAGGGTTTTAAAATTGTTTAACTTGCACTAATTTAAGATGATTTGCCCTAAAAACATTGAAACCTTTTCCTAAATTTCATTTAAATTTTCTTGGTTTGTAAACATTTTCATAATAATTTCTGTAATTGATTACGCTATTTCAATTTTAAAAATCATTAATTTCCAGCTTCTGCTCGGTGAAATCGCGTTCTGGATGTTCTCGACAAAACCGAGGAAGACTGTTTATGCGACGTGTGGAGAATGCAAGATACATCTATTCACGAGGAGACTTTTCCGATTTGTCGGTATGCAAATTAAAGAATATCTCTCGGTGTCTCTCTCTCTCTCTCATTCTCTCACTCGCTCTCTCTCACTCTCAATCTCTCTCTCTCCCTCTATCCCTCTCTCTTTTCAGCGGTGTTCATGTTCGGTGCCCTAATCGTCCAGATCTTCGTCGACACGATCAAATTGATGACGGGCTACCAGCGGCCGTATTTTCTGTCGCTCTGTAATGTCTCTGTCACGTAAGTATACGCAATTTCGTATCAAGCTTCTTGAAAAATCGTTTATCTTAGCGAAGAAATGCTTAAAAACCTTAAAATTGCTCGAAACCATCGGTTTCCGGTCAAAAACCCGCCGTAATCGTTCGCGAAATGATCGGAATTTTTGTTTTCACAAAGTTAATTGTTTATTTTATTTTAATTTTGAGGCTTCTGAAATTAGATTCCGAATATTCAGCGCCGATTACTTGGCGTAAAATTTTTTAAGGTGAATTACGATAAAAAACTAAATATAGAATAATAAAAACTAAAATAAAAACTTGGAAATAATTTTGCTACCGTAATCGAATGCAAATTTTGCAGCGCTTGCACAGCCCCCCTGGAGCATTCCCCATCGCCATCCCCTCAATTGGCATGCAACTATCGACATGCTGATGATTTGAGGTACTTTTGCCGTTTAAGGGCAAGCTAGCAGGGATTCTTGAGGAAATTTGCGGAAAATTCCGATAAAATAATTTTCTTAGATACGCCTGGCTGTCGTTCCCCTCCCTGCACGCCGCTTTTTCAAGCTATTCCGCCTGTTTCGCCTCGGTAAGTTAGTAAAAATGGAAAACCCATTTGTTTGCATAATTGTAGTCAGGCGTTATTAGGCATAAAATACGTTGCGTAATCGATTTAATCCTAATTAAATGTTATTATTTAGTGCTACATCTACTACATGATCAACCTCCGCGGAGCCCCACTTCTCCGCCCATTCCTCATATTTGGTAGGCTTTTTATCTTATTCTACCGTAGTTTTCCGTACCATTCCGTATCGTAGTTTTTCGTTTCTATCATCTCATCTATCATAGCGTATCTTATCGTATTAAGGTGTATTCTACGATACCTAACCTTATGCTACCGTATCCTACCGTAGCTTAGCGCATCCTACCGTACCCTAACGCATCGTAAGGCATCGTACCGTATCCTAGCGTAGCATCCCGTAGTCTACCGTATCCTACCGTAGCCGAACGTACCGTACAGCATCCCGGACCCTAGCGTAGCATACCGTAGCTTACCGTTTTCTAAAGTGTCGTACTGTATTCTACCGTAGCCGATTAGGATTTGCCGTGTCAGATCATATCTTTACGTACTACTTTCAGGATTCCTGGGCCTGTGCTTGGTCGATTCATTCTCACGCATTAATGGCTACAAGAATCATTGGAGAGATATTTGGGTCGGATGGTTGATTGGATTCTGTGCCGCTTATTTCTTGGTGAGTCGACGGATAGGAGACTGGGCAAACTAGCAGAGAAACTTTGCGGAAAATCTGGCCAAGAAGGAGGACGGGATTTCCTTTTGGATAAAAGACGGTTCTGCGAAATGCTCTAAAAAATAGAAACCATAATTATCGGGTGTTGCTTTTGAAAATGCGTTGAAACATCGCTATATGGAGGGCAAACTAGCAGAGAAAATGTGCGGAAACAAAATCAAAGAGTATGGGCAAGCTAGCAGCGATCCTTTGAGGAATTTTCTCTAAGAATCTATGCCAGTTAGCCTTCACCAGCAGATTACTCCATTTTGAACGCGAAGGAAACTAGCAGAGATTCATTGCGGAAAGTGGCTAAAAATACACATAGACAAGGCGAACTAGCAGACAAACTTTGCGGAATCTAAAAAATCTAAAATCCGCAAATTTTCAGTGCCACTGCGTGTTGTGCTTCCAAGAGGTCTACCATATTGCCGTTGAAAAGGCGCCACTGATTCAGGAAGTATGTTTTCGGTTGAAAACTACAGACTACAAACTACAAGATTCCATGTCAATTTACACCAATTTTTGCTGTTTTGCAGGTAGAAGAGCGTGCCCCTCCCTTCTTCCAATGGTTCCGCCTGCCACGTGTCCAAGCCCCTTCAGTCAAAGAGGATTATGTGTACGTTACGCAACGTAATTACGGCGTATTATGCCATAAAATTAATACATTACACCATTAAAATACGATCGAAATTAGCTGGTTCTTGTATTAATTTGATGTATTAACATGCCTTCAATCGATTACGCTATTAAAACCGAACGTATCGTTGCGGACAGTTTTTTTGGCTAGCCAATTACGGCATGTAATTCGACGCGTCGAATCGATTACGCAATGAAAATCGCGCCATTTCAGGGTGTATGAAGAGGACGTTCCCCAACCTGGCACGCAGCCAAGACACCGAAGGAACGCTGATCGAACCTATGAGGTAGGGTACAAGGGCAAGCCAGCGGGGATTTTGGGAAAAACGAAAAATAGAGAAAACCCCTTTAAAATCAAGGGCGAGTTAGCAAAGAAAATTTTGACAAAAATCGAAACAATTTAATGAAAAATGAGGCAATCTAGCAGAGGGGCTTTGCGGAAAATGACCCCGGGCAGGTTAGCACAGAAAATCGCGGGAAGGCTATTTAAAAATTGCTTCAAAAATCGAAGAATAGGCAAATTAGCAGGGGATTTTTGCGGAAATAAACTGGGGCAAGCTAGCAGAGAGAATTTAGGGAGCCATGTTTTAGAAAAGGTCGAAAAACTGCTTAAACAATCGAAGAAACGTGTGCAAACTAGCAGAGATTCTTTGATTCTTTATATGATGTTTAAAATCGATGGCAAGCTAGCGGAAAAAATTTAGCGAGAAAAATCGAAAAATCTGGTAAAAACGGATAGAGCTAGCTGGACTTCCATGCGGAAATCAACTAGGGCAAGCTAGCAGAGAAAATTTAGGACAAAAACTCAAAAGATTGCTAAAAATATGGCAAACTAGCGTCATCAATACACTTTGCGGAGTCCAAAAATCTACCAATTTTTTTAGGTAACGACGACGACCGAATCTTTCCACCGAACGATCAGCCCCCCGCAACAGCCAAAGCAATATCAATATTAAATATTCTTAAAAATGCGAATTATCGATTTTTTTTCCCCTAGCTACCGTATCCCAACGTATCCTGTACATTCTCGAAATATTTATTTTCCGAATCTTTCATTTTTCTTGTAGCTTCGAAAAAGTGGTGCTGCCCATCCCAGTCCAATTATTGCTCATAAAATTCGAATTTTAACGATTATTTTAATTGAATAAAATATTTATGCAAATTTTGCACAAATTTTCGAAAAATGACGTTAAAATGGAATACAGGTGTTGGTGCGTTAGCGGGGGGAGAGGAGGAGAAGCCATCCCCGATAAAGAACCCCGATTAACTCCCCGCGCTAACTCACCAGTACCACAAAAACCGATATAATAAAATCGAATATTTATCAGAAACGGCAAGGGAATACAGTGTGAATTATCTAATTTTTCTGCATGGTGCGTCCGGGTTTAGTATTGATCGGGATCGTCCAGCTTGGCCATTGTCCAGTAGAGATCGTTCGGGACCGAGCCACACGTTGCTTGCTTCTGAAAACAGCGATTTTTGAGGGGTTAAAGGGGCTTGGAAGGCAAAAAATCTTGCTTGGAAGGCTTTCCATCTCCTAGTCCTCCAAAGTTACGTTAGGTTTACACGATTTGTCTAGACCTAGCCAACTGGAGGGGTCGATTCCGAGGTTCCCAGTCCTTTTAAAGGGACTTGGAAGCGAGAAAATGCGTAAGTCTGTAGCTGGCAGTTGTCTAGACCTAGTCGACGAGAGAGGTCAATTTGCGCTATTGTCGTTTACGCGTTCCGACCCCTTTAAGGGGACCGGGTAGTGCCAAAATCGAGCTCGCCGGTAGACTAGGTTCTGACGACTACGCGACGCACTAAAAGACGTATTTCAGCGTCGTGTGGAGCGTCGCGTACTTGTCTAGACCCGTCGCCGAGAGAGGTCGATTTTCGGGATTTTTTTCAGGCCTCTCGGTCCCTTTAATTGATCGAAACCCCTAAAAGCTGCCAACCTGCATACAGGGATTTCTGCGTATCCCGGGTCCATTCTCATATTTGACGGGTTGTCCATAATTCGGATGCAGTGGGGATGGCTCGATGAAACCGGAAGGGCACGAGGGCTGGCACGTTAGGAACTGGAAAATAAGAGGCGAAACAATTATGCCGGCGAATTATTCGATAACGCCATAAAAATCGTGGTTCTTTTTGCTCGTCATTAATTCAGCATTTCCATTAATTCCCTCATTCATTCTCCAAAATGCAGTATATCCTACTACCAGTGGAATAAGCCCGCTTCGCGGCCATTTTCCACTGGACCCCCGTCTAAGAACCACGAATTCTAACCCCTTCCTTTCTTCAAGCCTGCGGCGCAAGTGCCGGAATCCCCGGAGCCATTCCTCGGCCTGAGGCGCTAGAGCGCGGGCTACGTTCGAAACTTTGAGCCTGCGGCGCTAGCTACTGACTTTACTCTCCATATTGGGCCTGCGGCGCCAGAGCCAGCGTTGCGCTAGAATTTGTAAGCCTGCGGCGCTAGTTACTGGTTTTTCTCCAGGCTTTGGCCTGCGGCGCAAAAGCCCGGGTCCTGGACCCATCCTTGGCCTGCGGCGCGAGAGCCTTGGGCCAAGGACCTTTTTGGCCTGCGGCGCTAGAGCGAGGGCCAGGCCTAACCCCCGCACACCGAGAGCCTAGAAATATGTTTTGTTGCTGAACTACCAAAAAGCAAAAAGTTAGATCCGGGAAGGATCCGAACTCACTACTACGCGCCGGGCAGATAGACGCAAATGCACTGCACCACCGTGACGATGGGAACAGGCAGCGGGAAAGGCCTCTTCTCCCCTGGCGGGGGGAGGGCAAAGAGAATGGCGACCCATGATCCCGGAGGGAGGCCTACTGGTCACTTTACAAAATTCGGTTTTCGAGTCTGAATCAGCTGAAAATTTGTAAAGATAATAAGATGCGCATGATCCCCACCATCGAATACATAAGTTTTCCAAATTCCAGGCCGAAATTCCATCTGGGCTTCGAGTTATGCCCCGGACACCACGGCTCTTGGTCCATTTTGTTAAGGACTTTTTGGAAAAATGCTCATAAAAATTTTAGATTACAAAATATGCCAAAACGCAGAATTATATCACAGGAGAATGTAATTTTCAATCTGCCCTCCAAAAATTAGCGCCTAATTCCATTTGGCTCGGGAGATATCCTCTGAACAAACCTTTTTTCGGCCAAGATGTTAAGGATTTTTCACTATTTTGCTTGTAAAACCGTTAAATGGAGGAATTTCGAAAAACAAAAAAATGCGTGTCTGACAAATGTGTTTCTCCACCTCCATGCCAAAAATCAGCCGGAAATTCGGCCTGACGGCCGAGAAATCGGCTGTACAGAAAACAAACATACTTTTCTTGCTTATAGGATAGGATATATAAAAAATCCCTGTGTGTGTGTGTGTGTGTGTGTGTGTGTGTGTGTGTGTGTGTGTGTGTGTGTGTGTGTGTGTGTGTGTGTGTGTGTGTGTGTGTGTGTGTGTGTGTGTGTGTGTGTGTGTGTGTGTGTGTGTGTGTGTGTGTGTGTGTGTGTGTGTGTGTGTGTGTGTGTGTGTGTGTGTGTGTGTGTGTGTGTGTGTGTGTGTGTGTGTGTGTGTGTGTGTGTGTGTGTGTGTGTGTGTGTGTGTGTGTGTGTGTGTGTGTGTGTGTGTGTGTGTGTGTGTGTGTGTGTGTGTGTGTGTGTGTGTGTGTGTGTGTGTGTGTGTGTGTGTGTGTGTGTGTGTGTGTGTGTGTGTGTGTGTGTGTGTGTGTGTGTGTGTGTGTGTGTGTGTGTGTGTGTGTGCATTTGCATGCAACTTCCGTCAGGTTGTCCGGGGGATATCTCAAGCGGGGAAGGGCCATAAGCTACATTTGATACGTCATTAGGTGCGTAACTGCCTCAAGATGACTGCACGCTTATCAGATTGCGCAAAATATGCTATTTTCGAAATTAAAACCAAGTTTTTGTTGAAAAATCGGAGACCCGCTTTGTTAAGAAATAATTAGCATTCACCGGAAATGGCGGGAGTCTATATATGAGTGAAAGAGTGAAGTTTTTCACTTTTTCTCATCGAAATTCTTAGGACGTATGCAGAGTGAACCTTATTATTCAAATTACATATACAATTCAATTACTAAAGATCATGTCAACAGTTATAAAATTACGGAAAGCCGGAAAATTACATCAAGACACATGCGATCGAGTAGAGCACAGGCGAATTTGTGCTGCCCTGGGTCGGGGATCATCTTCTCGGCGGCCGACGTCTTGAAATCCCACTCGACCTCGTGCCTAACTTCGTACTAAATAAGGATACGATAAAAAGAGCGTACGCGATGCTCCGAGTGACAACGCTAAGCGTCATTGGTAGTGCTGCGTAGCCGTCCAGACCTAGCCGATGGGAGTGGTCGATTTTCGGGTTTTAACCCCTTTAAAGGTACGGGAAAGGCGATGGCAACGCCTTGCCTTCAACGGTCCTTTAAAAACCCACGGAAGACATATAGGTGAAATCATCGGCGCGCGAAACGGCCCAAAAACTAAAAACAAAGTGCCCCAGAGCATCCACTATTCTCAATTTCCATGCTTACACCTATATCAGCCCACCTGGGTTGGAGTTTGGGTAAATTTTGTTGCCTTCAACGTTCCTTTAAAAAATTTCTGAGTTGTGGATTAGCTGTTCTGACATTCAATTCATCGATTAGGATCAGGTAATTCCCACAGTTCTGGTACCCTCCATTCAGGTACCCTCCATCCAGTTACACATGGAGTAGCTGGAGATCCCGTCCTAGATGACGTTCGGAAGATCTTCACGGTTACTGCACGCGCGAGATGCCACAGCTGTCTAACAGTTTGGCCATAACATCAGGAATTGGACCTCTAGCGTGAATACCGTAACCCTGCATTCTATCCAGCGCCCCGGCGTCATTTGCAATGGCGTGGAACGAGTCTGGCCCGAGCCCATTTTCAGCTCATTTTCATTCATTTTACGCGTTTTTTCTCGTTTTGCTCGTTTTTTTCTGCTTGTTTCTTCGTTCTGCTCGTACCTATCTGTTCTGGGCTATTTTTATCTTTTTAAATTTTTTTTATTGATCGATTTTTAATTTTTTTTTCAGCTGTTGCTGGATGCGATGACTCGCGACCGCGGATGCATTCCGAACGCGCCGCCAGCCAACGTCAGCCACATCGGAACCATCGTCGTTTAAGGTACTTTTTGCGTTTGGAGCCTGATTAGGGTTACGGCTTGCCACCTTGGCGTAATGGATAGCATCTTTGTCTTCCAAGCGGGGGTCGCGGGTTCGACTCCCGCCCGTGGAAAGGTTTTTGCTTTTTGAGCCCCGGAAAGGTAGAGTGTCGCTTTAAAGGGATGGTCAAGTGTCGATGTGCATAATATAATGGTGACCTAGGGTTACGGTAGATTTTGATTTAGATGACGTAATTGGTTAGTTAGTAGTGGGGGGGGGGGGGGAGGGGAGGACTAGCCAATGGCTTGCCACCTTGGCGTAATGGATGGCGCATCTTTGTCTTCCAAGCGGGGTCACTGGTAGATGGGGGGAGGGGGTTTAAAGGGGTTGACAAGTGTGATTTTAAATTGTTTCCGGGTCTTTCATCATTATACCCATTCTTTTCAGTTGTCGCGGGTTTGTTCGGCAACCGACGATGGGTCCAGCACCGTCCACGAAGTGCCGTTTCGAGTCAGCACGGACCAGGATCGGAACCATCGCCGCTAAAGGTACTTTTGTGGTATTATTAGGCTTACGGTAGATTAGAGATTAATTCTAAGTGGGTAGCTGCGTGGGAGAGGGGTTTAAAGGGATTGACAAGTGTAAGTTAAGGTAATTTTTGCTTGTCGAGATATTATTAGGGTTATTGTTGATTTCAAATTAGATGGCGTAATTCATTGGTAGTTGGGAGAGGTGGTTTAAAGGCATTGACAAGTGTAATTTAAGGTACTTTTGTAATTTACTCCGGGAATAAAAAGTCTTTCTAAATTTACGGTACTTTATTAATGGGTAAGAATAGCTATGAGGGTCACTGTGGATTCCGTATAAAGTGTTTTTTTACAGGAACTGTGGCGGGTCGATCGTGCGTGGGCCCACACGATGTTGCTGCTCAGGACCACGTGGCTTGTGGCGTGCTGTCGCTGTGGTGTGATGTGGCTGCCAATGTTCGCTGCCTTGGGGAAATGAGGAGGGGGTTGTGGGATGGATGCCCGGGTAGTAGATCGAGGTGCTCCGCATCTCGAATTGTTAGCAGAGGGGAGCGGGCAATATCTGAGCAACAGGAATCTTTTTTCCATTTGTTCAGATGCGGCTCCGGCCCGTTGTCGTATATTTGGTGATTCATTTGATTTTTTTTAAAGTGTTTTTATGTGCTTATTGGGGGAATTGATATGGTAGCTGGCAATAAGGTTGACAGCCGGTCGATGGGATCCGAACTCACGATCACTGTTTGTGAGCGCCACCTGTCCGGACTCTTTCCCGGGAACATGCAAAGCCTTATTATTAATTATGTTGGGGTATTGGGAATGAGTGTGCCTACAGAGTGGGATGGTATGCTGTCGCGTAATTCGGCCTTGGGACTGAATTTTTTAATTCCACCTCCGGCATTGTTAACATGTCGGTAGGTATCCAGTGTATTGCCAACGGCCGGATTCTTCCTGTCGTTCGTGTGTCCGAGGAGCGTTGGGTTTGTTGATTTAAGAATTCGATCAGGCAGCCGTCTATTGACGCACCATCTACGTCGTCGTCCTTGTCCTATTCGCGTAAATCAAAAAAAAAAAAATGGGGAGGGGAGGCGCGTAGGGTAGCATTGTGGGAACCGGTTATTTATAATCTTTGAATTGTACAAATATTGCAACAATGAGCTTCTGGTACTGTTTTATTTGGCCGGGGGTAAAATCTACGCCGGGGCAAAGCCGCAAGAGCCGGTTTCGATATTTTTGCTAGTTTTTCGGGATTTGCGTGCCTTCTTGATACCATAGCATCGAAAGAAAACACCTTCGAGTTTAATTATGGCCCCAAAGAATGTAATATGGAAGGTTATAGCAAAATCAAAAATACCGATGAGAATGAGGTAAAACTTTTGTTTTTAATATTTTCGATATTTTTTCGAGGTTTTGAAGGCATCATTCGATAGGGAATCAAGAAAATATACCATGAGTTGCGGTTACAGCCTAAGATAATGTAATATTAGAGCGCTACAACAAAAAGAAGCTTTTCGGCGTTTCCACCTAGGAACCTGGAGTTGAACACTAGTTTTCGACATTTCCGTCACTTTCGCGGGATTTGTTTGACGCCATTCAATAGAGCGGCAAAAACAATACTAGGATTTTCGATTTTAGCCCAGACGAATGTAAAATAAAAATTTATGGCAAAAATTCCAAATTATATTTTTGCCCCCGGCCCAATAGAACAGTACCGAGCTTGCTTAGGGAAATCATAAGCTGGTACAATATCGTATTAAGGTTTGGCCAATCTTAACTAGCTGGCAGGCAGGCTCTTCGGAACTGTGCAAAGTAGGGATGTCGGCATTTTCGCGGTCGGCATTCTGCCTCACGGCATGTTTGTAAAGAACTGTTCCGGACGTCGGGGCAGTTTGTTCGATGGATTGATACGAACAGCAGCAGAGCAGCAGCCGGCGAGCAGTCAGCTGCTCTCTGGTATTTGACAAACAAGATAATCACTGCGCCGACTTATCATCTGATGAATTCGTTCTCGCAAACTCACCGTTAGGTTAGATATCGTAGAGTGATTAATTGAGCAGATCCATCTACCGACCCCTTTTTTGCATTGTCCTATTTATTGCTGGCGATCAGCACTGCGGCAAAATTATGAAGTTTCCGGGAATTTGAAGATTTAGAGAGTACTTTCGTGATTGTACTAGCCAAACGCAGAGCTTGATCCCGTTAACGGCATGGCGCTAGTTCGAGAAGTCATTAGATCCCAGGATGATGATTTCAGTGTGTGTATGTGTTTGTGTGTGCTTTATTTTTTTACATCATTAGTTGCGTCGGCGATCAGATTGCTTGGCTCGGCTCCTTCGGTTGCTTCTCTGCTTGGGTATTGATGTCGTCTGCGCGCTGGTGGGGACACGATATTGGTGCTAACGTGGTTGAATGCGACAGGCTGGGCGTGAGGTGCGAGCTGCGGTTATAGAATACGATTGTCGTCGACCCAATGACCGTCCTCCCTGTAGTGCTTGATCATGTGGCATTGTGACGTAACCCTTCTGTCCCGGACGACAACCCGGAATTTGAAAGAGATGTTGGCGGCCGAAGGAGAATAGCATTGAGGATCGCTGATTCTCACCGAATAAGCGATCCTAGCGACAACTGTCTGATCGTTTGACGTACGCCCTTCATCTATTGATTGTGTCCTCGGCTTTTTGTTCTCTCAGCCTAGTGCGGATATCTCCGGTCACAGGATGGATGGCGTTTAGGAGAATGCCCGAAGTTTGCCCAATTTGTGAGGCCCGCCCTCGCACCCGCGCAGAACTTGTGCTTCATTTTGTCGAAACCCACATTGCCACCCAATCGATCTTCCGGTTTGTCATCGGACTAGTTTTTGAGGGAACTTTAGATGCGAGAAGTGTGGCGTCGAGTTCGGTGCGCGGCGGTCGGCCGAACAGCACCTTTCGCGCCAGCATGGGTTGCGAAAACCCTCACATCTCGAAAAATACGTTCAAAATTTATGGTGAGGATCAAGCAGGATTTGATCTAGTGCGGTTCAGTGACGATCAATCGATGCAGATGTGGTGTCATCAACTCGAGTTGCAGTGTGGTGTCATCTTAAGCGAGGACCAGTATGATCAGCTGCCAATTTTTTATTTTTATTTTTCAAGGCTTGGGGCGATTCTGAAATGTGCGACCTCGACTAGCCCCGTCTCAGGGCCCAAGACGCAGGTTGATGATGAGGAAATCATACTGCTGGAATCGGATGACGAAGATGACGGAGCCGAGCCGTCCGTGGAGTTTGTCGACCTGGGTGACGACAGCGAAGGCGACACCCCACCGGAAGGCCGCCTCGATCGATTCGCTACGCTGGCCCGTAGGGAATTTTTTGAGATCAGCTTAGTTTGGTCATCTTGAGCTTTCCTGACCATGTCACTTGTAGTTTATCAACGACCACCAGGGCTGCACCATTCTGCTGTAGCTTGTCGGTTTTGGGCTATTTTGCAGCGACGCTGCATCCAAGCAATACGGGAACGTAACTCGGCACCTTTGTTATGGCCGCATTCTCGGAAGATGTTCTTGTCTTCTGAGTCCAGTGTCTTTTAAAAGCCCAAAAACGAAAGGCGTCAGTCGTATCGGTGTAATCCCGAAAGTTTACGAACTTTGCAAGCTCCCGGAGACACGGATGATTTTGGTCGGAAAGCTCAAGATGACAACAAACTTATCGCTCGTGCCCACTTCAATCCGCTTATTCCAGAAGGGTTCATCAACGACCATGTTGTGTTTGAATCTTTGAAGCTCGTCTGTTTGGTCTACAAGTCAGCCGCGTGCCTCGACCCGCTGGGTTTCGGAGGCAAGGCGCCGAAAAAGTGGATTTGCACTTCTATCCAAAGGTTTTTTAGGATAGCCTACGGCCTCACCGACGCCACCAACCTCTTCTTCGTGCCCGTCTGCATCCACCAGCACTGGGTCCTGGGGGTCGGTCTAACATTTGGTTCCTGATCAGTTTTTTAGATAATCTTTGTGGACACCAAAGTCGCCGCCCTATACGACTCCATGCTGGGATATTTGAAGCAGTCGACCATCGAGACGATCCGGACAAGACTCGAAGAGATTGCCGACGTCGTCTTCGACCTACAAGTCGAATTCCAAGAAGAGAAGGTAAGTATGCTTAGCCAAGCCGTAGTCGGAGACGACCACGACTTGACCAAGCATACCTATTATCGAGGTCAAACTTTGATAGTGGTGGTGGGACTATCCAAGTTTGACCTCGATCATGACTGAATTCCAGGGTGCGACCCAGCAAATCAACACCGTCGACTGTGGCTTGCACGTATACGGTCGGGCTCGATTGATCGCAGCCAATGGCCACGACGAACGCCAGCTTCTCCCACCACAGCCGCGCCAGCACCTCCTGCGCGAACTCCAAAGCCACCGACTCATGCCCTTTTGAGAGCCCTTTCGCTTTGTCTTTTGTGATTGTGTTTGTCACCTAGAACTAATACTAACCCATAAAAGTTTTTATCCCGAATTTGAACGTTTCTCACATTCTGACCGAACCAGAGAAAACAGAGAACTGTAGGACGTTCGACGAGGAACAGAGAAACAAAAACAGGGAGAGAGAGAGAGACAGAGAGAGAGAGAGCGACAGAGAGAGACAGAGAGAGAGAGAGAGAGAGAGAGAGAGAGAGAGCGACAGAGAGAGACAGAGAGAGACAGAGAGAGAGAGCGACAGAGAGCGACAGAGAGAGAGAGACAGAGAGAGAGACAGAGAGAGCGACAGACAGAGACAGAGACAGAGAGAGAGAGAGAGAGAGAGAGAGAGACGACAGAGAGAGACAGAGAGAGAGAGAGATCGATCAATCGACGAAAAGACACGATGTGCTTCAGATGACGTCCAGAATAATTTGATGTTTCCGTACCCCTCTAGATGATCCAACTGTCTAACACGGATGCCATTAATAAAAGAATTATGTTTATTCGAAGCATTACGGCGGATGCGAGTCGCTCCGTATCGATCAATCGACGAAAAGACACGATGTGCTTCAGATGACGTCCAGAATCAACTATAATAAAAAGGTAGGGGTGTCTGTCCGTCTGTCTGTCTGTCTGTCATGTCCCGGATTCAACTCGAAGGGGAAAGGAGCTAGAGCTTAGCTCTCTTCGGATTCGGATAGAACGTGGTCAGAAACCCCCAAACTGATAAAAAAATTACGAAAAAGTTTTAGGTTAAATTATTAAAATTAACTTTGAAAGTTTTTTCCTTGGTAAAAGGGGTGGGGGACGGAGGTTGGGGTGATTTTGGACATAGTGAGCCAGGTGGCGCGCGTTTCGTGGATGAAAATTTTCACGGGGGATTTCATTTCTTTTTTTTTCTCTCATTCCATCCGGTCGGTCGTTATTTTTGTTTTTTAAGGGGATTTCGGCTAGGGGAGATATCTTAAACCATCGGGAAGGTATGTGGGTAGTTTCGGAAGGGGATTTCAGCCATGGGGGGTATCTGTAGCCATCAGGAAGGTATTTAGGTAGTTTTTGAAGGGGATTTCAGCCATGGGGGGTATCTAAAGCCATCAGAAAGGTATCGAAGTAGTTTGTGAAGGGGATTTCAGCCATGGGGGGTATCTGAAGCCATCAGGAAGGTATTTAGGTAGTTTTTGAAGGGGATTTCAGCCATGGGGGTATCTGAAGCCATCAGGAAGGTATTTAGGTAGTTTTTGAAGGGGATTTCAGCCATGGGGGGTATCTAAAGCCATCAGAAAGGTATCGAAGTAGTTTGTGAAGGGGATTTCAGCCATGGGGGGTATCTGAAGCCATCAGGAAGGTATTTAGGTAGTTTTTGAAGGGGATTTCAGCCATGGGGGGTATCTGAAGCCATCAGGAAGGTATTTATATAGTTTTGAAGGGGATTTCGGTTATCAGGGGGGGGGGGGGGGGTTGAAGGAGGTAGGGAAGGATGTGGTGGAGTAGGACATGTAGGGTAGCCCGAAGGCCAGATGGTTGCAGTCGCGAAGCGACTGTAACCATCTGGTTTATTTAGAATTATCTATCTTTCCGATTTTTCCGCATCCAGGATAAATTCTAGGATGCCGTATTTTCTACCGTATTCTATTGTGTTTTTATGCTCTTAAACTAAAAAATCCAAATTTTTCCACAGCATTTAAAAAGTTAATTTTTCCTTGAAAACTCTACTATTTTTTTGTGATTTTCTATTGGTATTTTGCTTTTGTAACACTCAAAAAAATTCGAATTTTGCAGAGAAAAGAGCAGTCGTGGCCGTCCAAATGTCGGCCGCTCCCTCGAGGGCACACTCCGAGGTGAGATCCACCTTCTAAAAAGTCATGTAAACGGATGATGAGAAAGGCTTTCGCTGATTTTTTTGGTGATAGCTTCCACAAGAATTTTGCTGTGATCTCAACACGCAACGCTCAACGCCTGCCTTCCATTGCGTAATCGATTACGTTCGGTTTTCCACCGCGAGGGGTCCGCGTTGCGAGTTGCTGCGCGGTCCGCCTTTACACTGCGTAACCGCTTCTCTGCTTTCACGGCGTTGAAGCGTTGCGTGTCGCGTTCGTAAAAACCGTTATTGCTGCCTTGCCTGTCCCTTTAATGCGGTCTAGATATTTTTATAAACTGAATAACAGACGGAATTTTAGTAATGTTTATATACATTTTATTGCTTATTATTAGGTGTTCTCGGCGTCTCAATATGGTGGCCCTCAACCCCTTCGGCCGATCCTCAATTTCTTCATCGTCCCCTCATTTATTGCCCATATCGTCGGATTGGCGTGTTTATGGGCACTCTGGTATTATCTACGGTAAGTCACAGCATTTTAAAGGAGTTTAAGAATTTCCTGAACGGTCATTGCTTGCTGGCTTTTTGAAAAAATCGTATTTCCCCATTTTAACCAATAAATCATAATTTTTATTTTGGCTACCAACTACAAATCTTTTACAGCTACAAATCCTTAGAAATTTATGAGCTACAAACTGCATTTTTGCACTAGGCAACAACCTACAAAATAGGCTTGAGGCTCTAAACTATAGACTACAAACTACGCCCCTACAGGCACCAAACTTCAATTACCGAGGCTACTAATTCTCGGAACAACCCAAGGCTACAAAGTACCATTCAAAAAAGATACAAAAGCCAAATCAGACTACGATTTTTGGGGCAAAAAACCACAGACTACAACATGCTATTTGTGGTTTAAAACTACCGGCTACAAACTCCAGATTCCACCCATTTTCAGCCTGACGACGGTATTCCCATACCATCATCGTGTCTTCTATTGTCGAGACATCAACCTCTACAAACCCAATTTTAGACCCGAGGATTTTGAGGTAATTTTGACGCCAAAAACGTCCATTCTCGATGTGTTTTTTTAGGTGTACGTCTCCTATGATCTGCTCTACGTGCTTGGTTTGACGCTGCCACCGCTTGTCGTCGGTTTTTAGCGCATTTTTGGGACTTACATCAAATGGAAAAAATTAATTTGGTCCGGAAACGTCGATAAAAATTGTGTTAGCTTTTCTCAGCCTTTAAATTTGTTAAAATATATTTTCCAGGGCTTTAAATACGCTTTAATTGCTCTAGTTTAAGCTCATTTGTCTTAATAAATAGAAAATTCTTCCTAAAACTTCATCTAAATTTTTTTCGTGTTCTTAAAAATTGTTCATAATAATTTCCGCCATAGATAATGCTATTTTAATTGTTAAACTCAAAAAAATTTAGCTGTTGCTCGGCGAAATCGCGTTCTGGATGTTCTCGACGAAACCCAGGAAGACAGTTTATGCGACGTGTGGAGAATGCAAGATTCATCTATTTACGAGGAGACTCTTCCGATTGGTCGGTATGTAATTACAGAATTTTCTCCGTCTCTCTCTCTCTCTCTCGCTCTCTCTCTCTCGCTCTCTCTTTCTCTAATCTCTCTTTTTCAGCGGTGTTCATGTTCGGTGCCCTAATCGTCCAGATCTTCGTCGACACGATCAAATTGATGACGGGCTACCAGCGGCCGTATTTTCTGTCGCTCTGTAATGTCTCTGTCACGTAAGTAGACGCAATTTCGTATCAAGTTTCTTGAAAAATCGTTTATATTAGCGAAGAAATGCCAAAAAAATTATAATTGGTTCGAAAGCCTCGATTTCCGGGCAAACACAAGATTACCTGTCGTAATCACTTACGAAACGATCAATTCTTTGTTTTTACGCAATTTCGAATTGATTAAATTTCATAAAAATTATGTAGACTTTAATTTTGAGCCTTCTAAAATTAGGTTCCAAATATTCAGGACCGATTCCATGGCGTAAGCGATTTGAAAGCTTTTTAAAGCTTATTTAGCCAACTTTTAGGGTGAATACAATAATTTCCTACCGTAATCTAATGCCAATTTTCAGGGCGTACACCGCCCCTCTGGAACATTCCCCATCGCCATCCCCCAATTGGCGTGCAACTATCGACATGCTGATGATTTGAGGTAGGAGTTTTTGGTCATTTCGAGGCAAGATAACAGGGATTATTGAGGAAATTTGTGGAAAAGTGCGATAAAATCATTTTTTAGATACGCCTGGCTGTCGTTCCCCTCTCTGCACGCCGCTTTTTCAAGCTGTTTTGCTATTCCGCTTGTTTTGCATCGGTAAGTAGTCAAAAAAAATTGAAAATCCAGTTTTTTTGCATAATAACAGTCACGCGTTATTAGGAAAATACGCCGCATAATGGCTTTAATTCTATCTAAATGCTATATATTTAGTGTTACATCTACTACATGATCAACCTCCGGGGAGCCCCACTTCTTCGCCCATTCCTCATCTTTGGGACGCTTTTTTCTGACGTGTCGTACCGTAGCCCATCGTGGTTTACCGTATCCTATCGTATCTTAACGTATTCATTTTCAGGATTCTTGGGCCTGTGCCTAGTCGATTCGTTCTCCCGCATTAATGGCTACAAGAACCATTGGAGAGATATTTGGGTCGGATGGTTGATTGGATTCTGTGCCGCTTATTTCTTGGTGAGTCGGGGCAAACTAGCAGAGAAACTTTGCGGAAAATCTGGCCATGAAGAAAAACGGGATTTCTTTGCGGAACAAAAGATCTGCAAAATTTTCTAAAAATTCTAAACTATAATTAGCAGATATTTCTTGTGGAAATCCATTGGAAAAATCGCGATATGGTAGGCAAGCTAGCAGAGAAATGTGCGGAATTACAGCGATCCTTTGAGGTAGACCTCCCGAACCCCCCCCTAAACCCCCTACCTAGGGGGTTGGTAGGGGGTTGTAGGGGGTTCGGAGGGGGCTTTAGGGGGTTCGGAGGGGGGTTGGTAGGGGGTTCGGAGGGGGGTTTAGGGGGTTCGGAGGGGGTTGGTAGGGGGTTCGGAGGGGGGGTTTAGGGGGTTCGGAGGGGGGTTGGTAGGGGGTTGGTAGGGGGTTGTAGGGGGTTCGGAGGGGGGCTTTTAGGGGGTTCGGAGGGGGTTGGTAGGGGGGTTCGGAGGGGGGTTTAGGGGGTTCGGAGGGGGTTGGTAGGGGGTTGGTAGGGGGTTGTAGGGGGTTCGGAGGGGGCTTTTAGGGGGTTCGGAGGGGGGTTGGTAGGGGGGTTCGGAGGGGGTTTAGGGGGTTCGGAGGGGGTTGGTAGGGGGTTGGTAGGGGGGTTGTAGGGGGTTCGGAGGGGGCTTTTAGGGGGTTCGGAGGGGGTTGGTAGGGGGTTCGGAGGGGGTTTAGGGGGTTCGGAGGGGGTTGGTAGGGGGTTGGTAGGGGGGTTGTAGGGGGTTCGGAGGGGGGCTTTTAGGGGGTTCGGAGGGGGGTTGGTAGGGGGGTTCGGAGGGGGGTTGGTAGGGGGTTCGGAGGGGGTTGGTAGGGGGTTGGTAGGGGGTTGTAGGGGGGTTCGGAGGGGGCTTTTAGGGGGTTCGGAGGGGGTTGGTAGGGGGGTTCGGAGGGGGTTTAGGGGGTTCGGAGGGGGTTGGTAGGGGGTTGGTAGGGGGTTGTAGGGGGGTTCGGAGGGGGCTTTTAGGGGGTTCGGAGGGGGGTTGGTAGGGGGTTCGGAGGGGGTTTAGGGGGGTTCGGAGGGGGTTGGTAGGGGGTTCGGAGGGGGTTTAGGGGGTTCGGAGGGGGTTGGTAGGGGGTTGGTAGGGGGTTGTAGGGGGGTTCGGAGGGGGGCTTTTAGGGGGTTCGGAGGGGGTTGGTAGGGGGTTCGGAGGGGGTTTAGGGGGTTCGGAGGGGGGTTGGTAGGGGGTTGGTAGGGGGTTGTAGGGGGGTTCGGAGGGGGGCTTTTAGGGGGTTCGGAGGGGGGTTGGTAGGGGGTTCGGAGGGGGTTTAGGGGGGTTCGGAGGGGGTTGGTAGGGGGTTGGTAGGGGGTTGTAGGGGGTTCGGAGGGGGCTTTTAGGGGGTTCGGAGGGGGGTTGGTAGGGGGTTCCGGAGGGGGTTTAGGGGGTTCGGAGGGGGTTGGTAGGGGGGTTGGTAGGGGGTTGTAGGGGGGTTCGGAGGGGGGCTTTTAGGGGGTTCGGAGGGGGTTGGTAGGGGGGTTCGGAGGGGGTTGGTAGGGGGTTCGGAGGGGGGTTGGTAGGGGGGTTGGTAGGGGGGTTGTAGGGGGGTTCGGAGGGGGGCTTTTAGGGGGGTTCGGAGGGGGGTTGGTAGGGGGGTTCGGAGGGGGGTTTAGGGGGTTCGGAGGGGGGTTGGTAGGGGGGTTGGTAGGGGGGTTGTAGGGGGGTTCGGAGGGGGCTTTTAGGGGGTTCGGAGGGGGGTTGGTAGGGGGTTCGGAGGGGGGTTTAGGGGGGTTCGGAGGGGGGTTGGTAGGGGGGTTCGGAGGGGGGTTTAGGGGGTTTTTAGGGGGGTTTTTAGGGGGGTTGGGAGGGGGTTTAAGGGGGTTCGGAGGGGGGTTCGGTCGGTGAAATGATATACATATATGAAGATCTTTTCAAATTTTTCGTCTATTAATCAATTAAAATGAGTAAAAACTATCAGACAATAGTTTACAACCCCCGGGGAATATATTTCAGCGATTTTGACCCTCAATTCGTGTTTCCCGAGTGTTTTTTTAGCAATTTTAACCGGTTTCCACCGGTTTTTTTTGTCAGTATTGTGGTTAGCAAGCAACAATAGTTGTCCTACAATCTTTACAGCACAAATTTATAAGGTTTCGATAAGTTTTTACAGTTTTTTTTCACCAAAATCGCCCTAAAAATTGAGTTTCATGGGTTGTTGACCGCATCTGAATGGTTGTTTATATTTTCGAGTCAGGTGAATCATTTATAAACCACATCTGAGCCTAAAAACCGTGTTATTTGACTAATTGCGGCAATAACTAATGGGTGCGCCAAATTGGGGCTTAGGGGGGTTGGGAGGGGGGTTTAGGGGGGTTCTGAGGGGGGTTTAGGGGGGGTTGGTAGGGGGTTGTAGGGGGGTTCGGAGGGGGGTTTTTAGGGGGGTTGGAGCGCCTCTGTAGGGGGTTCGGAGGGGGTTTTTAGGGGGTTCGGAGGGGGTTTAGGGGGTTTAGGGGGGTTCGGGAGGTCTACTTTGAGGAATTTTCCCCGAAGAATCGCTGCTAGTTGGCCCTCACAAGCGAAATTACGCAATTTTGAACGCCAGGCCAACTAGCAGAGATTCCTTCCGGAAAGTGGCTAAAAATCGCGGAATCCTAAAAATTTTTCAAAACCCGAATCTTTAGTGCCACTGTGTCCTTTGCTTCCAAGAGGTCTACCACATTGCCGTTGAGAAGGCACCATTAATCCAGGAGGTACGTTGTAGGCTGAAAAGTACAGACTACAAACTACAAGTTTAAAACTGGTTTAATTCCATATTTTGCTTTTTTTTCAGATAGAAGAGCGTGCCCCTCCATTCTTCCAATGGTTCCGCCTGCCACGTGTCCAAGCCCCTTCAGTCAAGGAGGATTATGTGTACGTTATACACCACATTACCATAAATTACGACATTAAATTGATACCATACGCCAAAATGCGGCCTAGAAAGCCTTACGCTATGAAATTGGCCGGTGAAAACTCTAATTCATCCCCTTTTATCGATCACGCCATGAAAATCGAACGTATCGTCGCGTACAGTTTTTGGCTAGCCAATTACGGCATGTAATTCGATGCGTCGAATCGATTACGCAATGAAAATCGCGCCATTTCAGGGTGTATGAAGAGGACGTTCCCCAACCTGGCACGCAGCCAAGACACCGAAGGAACGCGGATCGAACCTATGAGGTACGTATCAGGGCAAGCTAGCGGGGATTCTTTGGGAAAAGCGAAAAATAGAGAAAACCCCTATAAAATCAAGGGCAAGTTAGCAAAGACAATTTTGACAAAAATCGAAACAATTTAATGAAAAATAAGGCAACCAGCAGAGGGGCTTTGCGGAAAATGACCCGAGAAGGCTATCACAAAGAATTTCGGAAATGTGATCTAAAAATTGCTTAAAATTGGAAAAACTCGGCAAACTAGCAGATTTTCTTTGCGGATTTATATAATTTTTAAAATGGACGATGGGGCAAGCTAGCAGAGAAGATTTAGGACAAAAAATTGACAAATTTGGCAAAAATAGATAGAGTGAGCTGGAATTCGTTGCGGAAATCAACTAGGGCAAGCTAGCAGAGAAAATTTTGGTGAAAACTCCAAAAAGTCGCTAAAAGTATGGCAATCTAGCAGAGCGGCTTTGAGAAATCCAAAAGTTTTTTTTTTAATTTTTTAGGTAACGACGACGACCGAATCTTTCCACCGAACGATCAGCCCCCCGCAACAGCCAAAGCAATACCAATATTAAAGATTCTTAAAAATGCTAATTATCGACAAAAACCCTAGCTACCGTACCCCACCCTATACTGTACATTTCGAAATATTTATTTTCCGACTCTTTCAATTTTCCTGTAGCTTCGAAAAAAGTGGTGCTGCCCATCCCAGTCCAATTATTGCTCATAAAATTTTAATCTAAACGATTCTTCTAATTGAAATAAATATTTATGCAAATTTCGTACAAATTCTCAAAAAAAATGTTGAACATGAAAAACAGGTGCTGGTGCGTTAGCGGGGGGGAGAGGAGGAGAAGCCATCCCCGATAAAGAACCCCGCTGAACGCCCTGCCCCCGCTAGCTCACCAGTACCCAAAAACCGAAATAACAAAAATCGAATATTTATCAGAAACGACAAGGGAATACAGTGAAAATTAACTAGTTTTCGAAACGGCGCTTCCGGGTTTAGTATTGATCGGGATCGTCGAGCTTGGCCATTGTCCAGTAGAGATCGTTCGGGACCGAGCCACACGTTGCTTGCTTCTGAAACGAGCGATTTTTGTGGGGTTAAAGGGGCTTGGAAGGCAAAAAATCTTGCTTGGAAGACTTTCCATCTCCTAGTCCTCCAAAGTTACGTTAGGTTTACACGATTTGTCTAGACCTAGCCAACTGGAGGGGTCGATTCCGAGGTTCCCAGTCCTTTTAAAGGGACTTGGAAGCGAGAAAATGCGTAAGTCTGTAGCTGGCAGTTGTCTAGACCTAGTCGACGAGAGAGGTCAATTTGCGCTATTGTCGTTTACGCGTTCCGACCCCTTTAAGGGGACCGGGTAGTGCCAAAATCGAGCTCGCCGGCAGACTAGGTTCTGACGACTACGCGACGCACTAAAAGACGTATTTCAGCGTCGTGTGGAGCGTCGCGTACTTGTCTAGACCCGTCGCCGAGAGGTCGATTTTCGGGATTTTTTTTCAGGCCTCTCGGTCCCTTTAATTGATCGAAACCCCTAAAAGCTGCCAACCTGCATACAGGGATTTCTGCGTATCCCGGGTCCATTCTCATATTTGACGGGTTGTCCATAATTCGGATGCAGTGGGGATGGCTCGATGAAACCGGAAGGGCACGAGGGCTGGCACGTTAGGAACTGGAAAATAAGAGGCGAAACAATTATGCCGGCGAATTATTCGATAACGCCATAAAAATCGTGGTTCTTTTTGCTCGTCATTAATTCAGCATTTCCATTAATTCCCTCATTCATTCTCCAAAATGCAGTATATCCTACTATATATAAAAAATCCCTGTGTGTGTGTGTGTGTGTGTGCATTTGCATGCAACTTCCGTCAGGTTGTCCGGGGGATATCTCAAGCGGGGAAGGGCCATAAGCTACATTTGATACGTCATTAGGTGCGTAACTGCCTCAAGATGACTGCACGCTTATCAGATTGCGCAAAATATGCTATTTTCGAAATTAAAACCAAGTTTTTGTTGAAAAATCGGAGACCCGTCTTTGTTAAGAAATAATTAGCATTCACCGGAAATGGCGGGAGTCTATACAGGGTGGCTGATAAGTATCCGGAAAAAGTATAAGGTCCTGGTGTAAAAAGGAAAGCACGAAGGCGATCAAAACCAATTATTTTATAACAAGTAGAAGCTAAATATTCGTCGCTGTAACAAACTTTTAACGTGACATCTATCTGCTTGGATTTATGCTAGAATTTATGGCTATCCTAAAATGGCTGTGCGCCGCGGGCAGTTGACGGCTATTTTACTCAAAATCTTGTGAAATTCTTGGTGAAGATGAACCATATTCTCGATGCCCTGGTTCCTTAGTTCGTGTTCCATGCATTCCCGCACAGAAAAATCCAGTGGATTACGATCTGGGCTTTTGGCAGGTCATAGAACCTTCGTCATAAAAGCGTCGATTTTCGGGTGAAAATGACGAATTGTGGTTTTTGGGCCCTAGCTCCGAGGCGGATACTGTTGAAGGGCAATACAGAGATTATTTCGATTACAAAACATCACATCTTGCTCCAGAACAGCATTTTGATAGAGGTGCACCCTGATTTTAGCGTTTTGATCGATGAAAACCTGTCGGACACGCTAATTCCTCTTCTGACCATATAACCTTCTGGGATAAGCTTTTTTGTAGTAATATTTAACTTTCTGATATTCTTCAGACCCGGACTGACAAGTTATCGGGGTTTTTGAAAGTTTTCAGACACCTTAACCCAGAAAATTTTCTCGTCAAAACATTGACTATCCCAGGTGCGGCGCACCTAAGCTTAAGGAAATGACGGCTAAAGACAGCTTCTTGGCGCTCCGATAATTTACTGTCCTAAATCAACTCAATTTTATTCATGAAATATCAAAGTATATACAAGCACATACACAATGGCTAGGAGAAAAGAATATAAAACTCAATGGTTTTTTTGTTACGTCATGTCAAAGTTTTTCCGGATACTTATCAGCCACCCTGTATATGAGTGAAAGAGTGAAGTTTTTCACTTTTTCTCATCGAAATTCATAGGACGTATGCAGAGTGAACCTTATTATTCAAAAGGACAAAGTTGAAAAGTCGCGAAGCGGCTTTTCAACCCTGGTTTCCATTAATTCCTCGATTTTAATGGCGTCCTCGAATAACCCATTCGATTACGCCACTAAAATCGAGGCGATCTGTCAATTACTAAAGATCATGTCAACAGTTATAAAATTACGGAAAGCCGGAAAATTACATCAAGACACAGGCGATCGAGTAGAGCACAGGCGAATTTGTGCTGCCCTGGGTCGGGGATCATCTTCTCGGCGGCCGACGTCTTGAAATCCCACTCGACCTCGTGCCTAACTTCGTACTAAATAAGGATACGATAAAAAGAGCGTACGCGATGCTCCGAGTGACAACGCTAAGCGTCATTGGTAGTGCTGCGTAGCCGTCCAGACCTAGCCGATGGGAGTGGTCGACTTTTCGGGTTTTAACCCCTTTAAAGGTACGGGAAAGGCGATGGCAACGCCTTGCCTTCAACGGTCCTTTAAAAACCCACGGAAAACATATAGGTGGAATCATCGGCGCGCGAAACGGCCCAAAAACTAAAAACAAAGTGCCCCAGAACATCCACTATTCTCAATTTCCATGCTTACACCTATATCAGCCCACCTGGGTTGGAGTTTGGGTAAATTTTGTCGCCTTCAACGTTCCTTTAAAAAATTTCTGAGTTGTGGATTAGCTATTCTGACATTCAATTCATCGATTAGGATCTGGTAATTCCCACAGTTCTGGTGCCACAATTCAGGTACCCTCCATTCAGTTACCCTCAATTCAGGCGTTCGTCTCTTTTCGCACTGCCGAGTGGGGGAGCGTCCGGCTCCAATTGACGCTCCATAGCAGTGTCGAGACGAAGCTTGATCTGGTAGGTCATTTAGTACCCCCAGAACATCCACTATTCCCAATTTCCATGCTTACACCTATATAAAGCCCACCTGGGTTGGAGTTTGGGTAAATTTTGTTGCCTTCAACGTTCCTTTAAAAAATTTCTGAGTTGTGGATTAGCTGTTCTGACATTCAATGCATCGATTAGGATCAGGTAATTCCCACAGTTCTGGTACCCTCCATTCAGGTACCCTCCATCCAGTTACACATGGAGTAGCTGGAGATCCCGTCCTAGATGACGTTCGGAAGATCTTCACGGTTCCTGCACGCGCGAGATGCCACAGCTGTCTAACAGTTTGGCCATAACATCAGGAATTGGACCTCTAGCGTGAATACCGTAACCCTGTATTCTATCCAGCGCCCCGGCGTCATTTGCAATGGCGTGGAACGAGTCTGGCCCGAGCCCATTTTCAGCTCATTTTCATTCATTTTACGCGTTTTTTCTCGTTTTGCTCGTTTTTTTCTGCTTCTTTTTTCTGCTTGTTTCTTCGTTCTGCTCGTACCTATCTGTTCTGGGCTATTTTTATCTTTTTAAATTTTTTTTATTGATCGATTTTTAATTTTTTTTTCAGCTGCTGCTGGATGCGATGACTCGCGACCGCGGATGCATTCCGAACGCGCCGCCAGCCAACGTCAGCCACATCGGAACCATCGTCGTTTAAGGTACTTTTGCGTTTGGAGCCTGATTAGGGTTACGGCTTGCCACCTTGGCGTAATGGATAGCATCTTTGTCTTCCAAGCGGGGGTCGCGGGTTCGACTCCCGCCCGTGGAAAGGTTTTTGCTTTTTGAGCCCCGGAAAGGTAGAGTGTCGCTTTAAAGGGATGGTCAAGTGTCGATGTGCATAATATAATGGCGACCTAGGGTTACGGTAGATTTTGATTTAGATGACGTAATTGGTTAGTTAGTAGTGGGGGGGGGGAGGACTAGCCAATGGCTTGCCACCTTGGCGTAATGGATGGCGCATCTTTGTCTTCCAAGTGGGGTCACTGGTAGATGGGGGAGGGGGTTTAAAGGGGTTGACAAGTGTGATTTTAAATTGTTTCCGGGTCTTTCATCATTATACCCATTCTTTTCAGTTGTCGCGGGTTTGTTCGGCAACCGACGATGGGTCCAGCACCGTCCACGAAGTGCCGTTTCGAGTCAGCACGGACCAGGATCGGAACCATCGCCGCTAAAGGTACTTTTTGTCTTTGTGGTATTATTAGGCTTACGGTAGATTAGAGATTAATTCTAAGTGGGTAGCTGCGTGGGAGAGGGGTTTAAAGGGATTGACAAGTGTAAGTTAAGGTAATTTTTGCTTGTCGAGATCATATTAGGGTTATTGTTGATTTCAAATTAGATGGCGTAATTCATTGGTAGTTGGGAGAGGTGGTTTAAAGGCATTGACAAGTGTAATTTAAGGTACTTTTGTAATTTACTCCGGGAATAAAAAAGTCTTTCTAAATTTACGGTACTTTATTAATGGGTAAGAATAGCTATGAGGGTCACTGTGGATTCCGTATAAAGTGTTTTTTTACAGGAACTGTGGCGGGTCGATCGTGCGTGGGCCCACACGATGTTGCTGCTCAGGACCACGTGGCTTGTGGCGTGCTGTCGCTGTGGTGTGATGTGGCTGCCAATGTTCGCTGCCTTGGGGAAATGAGGAGGGGGTTGTGGGATGGATGCCCGGGTGGTAGATCGAGGTGCTCCGCATCTCGAATTGTTAGCAGAGGGAGCGGGCAATATCTGAGCAACAGGAATCTTTTTCCATTTGTTCAGATGCGGCTCCGGCCCGTTGTCGTATATTTGGTGATTCATTTGATTTTTTTAAAGTGTTTTTTATGTGCTTATTGGGGGAATTGATATGGTAGCTGGCAATAAGGTTGACAGCCGGTCGATGGGATCCGAACTCACGATCACTGTTTGTTAGCGCCACCTGTCCGGACTCTTTCCCGGGAACATGCAAAGCCTTATTATTAATTATGTTGGGGTATTGGGAATGAGTGTGCCTACAGAGTGGGATGGTATGCTGTTGCGTAATTCGGCCTTGGGGCTGAATTTTTTAATGCCACCTCCGGCATTGTTAACATGTCGGTAGGTATCCAGTGTATTGCCAACGGCCGGATTCTTCCTGTCGTTCGTGTGTCCGAGGAGCGTTGGGTTTGTTGATTTAAGAATTCGATCAGGCAGCCGTCTATTGACGCACCATCTACGTCGTCGTCCTTGTCCTATTCGCGTAAATCAAAAAAAAAAAAATGGGGAGGGGAGGCGCGCGTAGGGTAGCATTGTGGGAACCGGTTATTTATAATCTTTGAATTGTACAAATATTGCAACAATGAGCTTCTGGTACTGTTTTATTTGGCCGGGGGTAAAATCTACGCCGGGGCAAAGCCGCAAGAGCCGGTTTCGATATTTTTGCTAGTTTTTCGGGATTTGCGTGCCTTCTTGATACCATAGCATCGAAAGAAAACACCTTCGAGTTTAATTATGGCCCCAAAGAATGTAATATGGAAGGTTATAGCAAAATCAAAAATACCGATGAGAATGAGGTAAAACTTTTGTTTTTAATATTTTCGATATTTTTTCGAGGTTTTGAAGGCATCATTCGATAGGGAATCAAGAAAATATACCATGAGTTGCGGTTACAGCCTAAGATAATGTAATATTAGAGCGCTACAACAAAAAGAAGCTTTTCGGCGTTTCCACCTAGGAACCTGGAGTTGAACACTAGTTTTCGACATTTCCGTCACTTTCGCGGGATTTGTTTGACGCCATTCAATAGAGCGGCAAAAACAATACTAGGATTTTCGATTTTAGCCCAGACGAATGTAAAATAAAAATTTATGGCAAAAATTCCAAATTATATTTTTGCCCCCGGCCCAATAGAACAGTACCGAGCTTGCTTAGGGAAATCATAAGCTGGTACAATATCGTATTAAGGTTTGGCCAATCTTAACTAGCTGGCAGGCAGGCTCTTCGGAACTGTGCAAAGTAGGGATGTCGGCATTTTCGCGGTCGGCATTCTGCCTCACGGCATGTTTGTAAAGAACTGTTCCGGACGTCGGGGCAGTTTGTTCGATGGATTGATACGAACAGCAGCAGAGCAGCAGCCGGCGAGCAGTCAGCTGCTCTCTGGTATTTGACAAACAAGATAATCACTGCGCCGACTTATCATCTGATGAATTCGTTCTCGCAAACTCACCGTTAGGTTAGATATCGTAGAGTGATTAATTGAGCAGATCCATCTACCGACCCCTTTTTTGCATTGTCCTATTTATTGCTGGCGATCAGCACTGCGGCAAAATTATGAAGTTTCCGGGAATTTGAAGATTTAGAGAGTACTTTCGTGATTGTACTAGCCAAACGCAGAGCTTGATCCCGTTAACGGCATGGCGCTAGTTCGAGAAGTCATTAGATCCCAGGATGATGATTTCAGTGTGTGTATGTGTTTGTGTGTGCTTTATTTTTTTACATCATTAGTTGCGTCGGCGATCAGATTGCTTGGCTCGGCTCCTTCGGTTGCTTCTCTGCTTGGGTATTGATGTCGTCTGCGCGCTGGTGGGGACACGATATTGGTGCTAACGTGGTTGAATGCGACAGGCTGGGCGTGAGGTGCGAGCTGCGGTTATAGAATACGATTGTCGTCGACCCAATGACCGTCCTCCCTGTAGTGCTTGATCATGTGGCATTGTGACGTAACCCTTCTGTCCCGGACGACAACCCGGAATTTGAAAGAGATGTTGGCGGCCGAAGGAGAATAGCATTGAGGATCGCTGATTCTCACCGAATAAGCGATCCTAGCGACAACTGTCTGATCGTTTGACGTACGCCCTTCATCTATTGATTGTGTCCTCGGCTTTTTGTTCTCTCAGCCTAGTGCGGATATCTCCGGTCACAGGATGGATGGCGTTTAGGAGAATGCCCGAAGTTTGCCCAATTTGTGAGGCCCGCCCTCGCACCCGCGCAGAACTTGTGCTTCATTTTGTCGAAACCCACATTGCCACCCAATCGATCTTCCGGTTTGTCATCGGACTAGTTTTTGAGGGAACTTTAGATGCGAGAAGTGTGGCGTCGAGTTCGGTGCGCGGCGGTCGGCCGAACAGCACCTTTCGCGCCAGCATGGGTTGCGAAAACCCTCACATCTCGAAAAATACGTTCAAAATTTATGGTGAGGATCAAGCAGGATTTGATCTAGTGCGGTTCAGTGACGATCAATCGATGCAGATGTGGTGTCATCAACTCGAGTTGCAGTGTGGTGTCATCTTAAGCGAGGACCAGTATGATCAGCTGCCAATTTTTTATTTTTATTTTTCAAGGCTTGGGGCGATTCTGAAATGTGCGACCTCGACTAGCCCCGTCTCAGGGCCCAAGACGCAGGTTGATGATGAGGAAATCATACTGCTGGAATCGGATGACGAAGATGACGGAGCCGAGCCGTCCGTGGAGTTTGTCGACCTGGGTGACGACAGCGAAGGCGACACCCCACCGGAAGGCCGCCTCGATCGATTCGCTACGCTGGCCCGTAGGGGATTTTTTGAGACTTAGTTTGGTCATCTTGAGCTTTCTTGGCCGTGTCACTTGTAGTTTATGGATAACCACCGGGGCTGCACTATTCTGCTGTAGCTTGTCGGTTTTGGGCTATTTTGCAGCGACGCTGCATCCAAGCAATACGGGAACGTAACTCGACACCTTTGTTATGGCCGCATTCTCGGAAGATGTTCTTGTCTTCTGGGTCCAGTGTCTTTTTAAAAGCCCAAAAACGAAAGGCGTCAGTCGTATCGGTGTAATCCCGAAAGTTTACGAACTTTGCAAGCTCCCGGAGACACGGATGATTTTGGTCGGAAAGCTCAAGATGACAACAAACTTATCGCTCGTGCCCACTTCAATCCGCTTATTCCAGAAGGGTTCATCAACGACCATGTTGTGTTTGAATCTTTGAAGCTCGTCTGTTTGGTCTGCAAGTCAGCCGCGTGCCTCGACCCGCTGGGTTTCGGAGGCAAGGCGCCGAAAAAGTGGATTTGCACTTCTATCCAAAGGTTTTTTTAGCATGATCTTCGGCCTCACCGACGCAACCAACGTCTTGTTCGTCCCCGCCTGCATCCACCAGCACTGGGTACTGGGGGTCGGTCTAACATTTGGTTCCTGATCAGTTTTTTTAGATCATCTTTGTCGACACAAAAGTGGCGGCCCTCTACGACTCCATGGTGGGATATCTGACGCAGTCGACCATCGAGACGATCCGGACCACACTCGAAAATATTGCCAAGGTCGTATTCGACCTACAAGTCCAATTCCACCAAGAGAAGGTAAGTATGCTTAGCCAAGCCGTAGTCGGAGACGACCACGACTTGACCAAGCATACCTATTATCGAGGTCAAACTTTGATAGTGGTGGTGGGACTATCCAAGTTTGACCTCGATCATGACTGAATTCCAGGGTGCGACCCAGCAAATCAACACCGTCGACTGTGGCTTGCACGTATACGGTCGGGCTCGATTGATCGCAGCCAATGGCCACGACGAACGCCAGCTTCTCCCACCACAGCCGCGCCAGCACCTCCTGCGCGAACTCCAAAGCCACCGACTCATGCCCTTTTGAGAGCCCTTTCGCTTTGTCTTTTGTGATTGTGTTTGTCACTGTCGAAAGTTGTCAGCATTATGCTGCAACGTTCGATGGTTTGCTAAAAGGTGTACGTTACCGTAGCGCGGCGCCCCCTCCCCCGGAGAGGGGCGGAGCTGCTTTCGTAATTATCGACCAGACGAATTGACGGATTTTATTAGGGTTTACGACCAGGTCTGTGTAGGTATTGCGATAGCAAAAGCCCAGCTACCTTTTGCTCTATGCCCAGCACCTTTTGCCTAAGCCCAGCGAGTGAGACCTACACTTTAACCTGTCCCCAATATACGTCGATGAGTGTATTTGTATTCTAATGGTTTATACTGCCGATAAACTTTGTGTTTTATCTTTTGTCTTCTATACCGAAATGCACTGGATTCTATTACACGATTGTAGAAACTACCACTGAACATTGTATGACTTCTTGTCTAGCTTCTTGGTGTTCCTCTGCCATCTTCTTGGTTCGTGATCTATCGGATACAGGATAGTCCGAGCGGGGGCCCAAGGGGCACAGTCCTAAGTATTAGTGTGGCAACTCTAGCCTCCTCCATGATCTATTATAGTAGAGGATTTGGCGCAGAGAGACTATTACTTTCGACAGTCACCTAGAACTAATACTAACCCATAAAAGTTTTTATCCCGAATTTGAACGTTTCTCACATTCTGACCGAACCAGAGAAAACAGAGAACTGTAGGACGTTCGACGAGGAACAGAGAAACAAAAACAGGGAGAGAGAGAGAGACAGAGAGAGAGAGAGAGAGAGAGAGAACAGAGAGAGAGAGAGAGAGGGAGAGAGAGAGAGAGAGAGAGAGAGAGACAGATAGAGAGAGAGAGAGAGAGACAGAGAGAGAGAGAGAGAGACAGAGAGAGAGAGAGAGAGAGAGAGACAGATAGAGAGAGAGAGAGAGAGAGAGAGAGAGAGAGAGAGAGAGACAGAGAGAAAGAGAGACAGAGAGAGAGAGAGACAGATAGAGAGAGAGAGAGACAGAGAGAGAGAGAGACAGAGAGAGAGAGAGAGAGAGAGAGAGAGAGAGAGAGAGAGAGAGAGAGAGAGAGAGAGCGAGAGCGACAGAGAGAGAAGAGAGAGAGAGAGAGAGAGAGAGAGAGAGAGACAGAGAGAGAGAGAGACAGAGAGAGAGAGAGAGACAGAGAGAGAGAGAGAGAGACAGAGAGAGAGAGAGACAAAGGAGAGAGAGAGAGAGAGAGAGAGAGAGAGAGAGAGAGCGACAGAGAGAGACAGAGAGACAGAGAGACACAGAGACAGAGAGAGAGAGAGAGAGAGAGAGAGAGAGAGAGAGAGAGAGAGAGAGAGAGAGAGAGAGAGAGAGAGAGAGAGAGAGAGAGAGAGAGAGAGAGAGAGAGAGAGAGAGAGAGAGAGAGAGAGAGAGAGAGAGAGATCGATCAATCGACGAAAAGACACGATGTGCTTCAGATGACGTCCAGAATAATTTGATGTTTCCGTATCCCTCTAGATGATCCAACTGTCTAGCACGGATGCCATTAATAAAAAGAATTATGTTTATTCGAAGCATTACGGCGGATGCGAGTCGCTCCGTATCGATCAATCGACGAAAAGACACGATGTGCTTCAGATGACGTCCAGAATCAACTATAATAAAAAGGTAGGGGTGTCTGTCCGTCTGTCTGTCTGTCTGTCATGTCCCGGATTCAACTCGAAGGGGAAAGGAGCTAGAGCTTAGCTCTCTTCGGATTCGGATAGAACGTGGTCAGAAACCCCCAAACTGATAAAAAAATTACGAAAAAGTTTTAGGTTAAATTATTAAAATTAACTTTGAAAGTTTTTTCCTTGGTAAAAGGGGTGGGGACGGAGGTTGGGGTGATTTTGGACATAGTGAGCCAGGTGGCGCGCGTTTCGTGGATGAAAATTTTCACGGGGGATTTCATTTCTTTTTTTTCTCTCATTCCATCCGGTCGGTCGTTATTTTTGTTTTTTAAGGGGATTTCGGCTAGGGGAGGTATCTTAAACCATCGGGAAGGTATTTAGGTAGTTTTTGAAGGGGATTTCAGCCATGGGGGGTATCTGAAGCCATCAGGAAGGTATTTAGGTAGTTTTTGAAGGGGATTTCAGCCATGGGGGGTATCTGAAGCCATCAGGAAGGTATTTAGGTAGTTTTTGAAGGGGATTTCAGCCATGGGGGGTATCTGAAGCCATCAGGAAGGTATTTAGGTAGTTTTTGAAGGGGATTTCAGCCATGGGGGGTATCTGAAGCCATCAGGAAGGTATTTAGGTAGTTTTTGAAGGGGATTTCAGCCATGGGGGTATCTAAAGCCATCAGAAAGGTATCGAAGTAGTTTGTGAAGGGGATTTCAGCCATGGGGGGTATCTGAAGCCATCAGGAAGGTATTTATATAGTTTTGAAGGGGATTTCGGTTATCAGGGGGGAGGGGGGTAGGGTTGAAGGAGGTAGGGAAGGATGTGGTGCAGTAGGACATGTAGGGTAGCCCGAAGGCTGGTTTATTTAGAATTATCTATCTTTCCGATTTTTCCGCATCCAGGATAAATTCTAGGATGCCGTATTTTCTACCGTATTCTATTGTGTTTTTATGCTCTTAAACTAAAAAATCCAAATTTTCCACAGCATTTAAAAATTTAATTTTTCCTTGAAAATTCTACTATTTTTTGTGATTTTCTATTGGTATTTTGCTTTTGTAACACTTAAAAAATCGAATTTTACAGGGAAAAGGAGCAGTCGTGGCCGTCCAATGTCGGCCGCTCCCTCGAGGGCACACTCCGAGGTGAGATCCACCTTCTAAAAAGTCATGTAAACGGATGAGAAAGGCTTTCGCTGATTTTTTTGGTGATAGCTTCCACAAGAATTTTGCTGTGATCTCAACACGCAACGCTCAACGCCTGCCTTTCCATTGCGTAATCGATTACGTTCGGTTTTCCACCGCGAGGGGTCCGCGTTGCGAGTTGCTGCGCGGTCCGCCTTTACACTGCGTAACCGCTTCTCTGCTTTCACGGCGTTGAAGCGTTGCGTGTCGCGTTCGTAAAAACCGTTATTCCTGCCTTGCCTGTCCCTTTAATGCGGTGATTTCTAGATATTTTTATAAACTGAATAACAGACGAAATTTTAATAATGTCTATATCAATTTTATTGCTTATTTTCAGGTGTTCTCGGCGTCTCAATATGGTGGCCCTCAACCCCTTCGGCCGATCCTCAATTTCTTCATCGTCCCCTCATTTATTGCCCATATCGTCGGACTGGCGTGTTTATGGGCACTCTGGTATTATCTACGGTAAGTCACAGCATTTTAAAGGAGTTTAAGAATTTCCTAAAAGATCTCACATGTGGAGGTTGTCAGGTCACAAGCTCCAAACCGGCTGAAAATTGGTGGAAAAATCAAATAAAATACGGGGAACACGATGCGATAAAAATTATCTGCTAATGGGCACTTTTGTTTAATAAACTTCTAATTTTAAGTAAGAAAAATGAAGGTAAAATGGACTTTCAGCGGATTAAGCGGGCTTTCCGTCTCGGAATAAATGTTTCGATCGGATTGTCACGGAAAGTACGACACTAGGTACCCTCCTACACCCGGAAAAAATTTTTATTTGAAAAAATTTTCCCTCGAAAATTTTGACGACCTATCGCATAGCTTTGGCCGCTAGGTGGGTTAGCAGCTGCTTAAAATAGTTAGTTCTGACCCCAGGTGTTTAAAATCAGAGCCCATAGATTCCAGATTCCGATAATGACTGCTTCTTTACAATACCTGTACAAAAAGTAATCTGTATTAACTATCCTGTCGATTTTGATGGAGTCGGAATAGGTAGGTAGGCCCTTTTTTGCAAAACTTCCAAAATTTTGTAATTTATTTTTTTTGTCGAGACGTCCGCTACTGATTAATAGGACCGAAAAACATTATAAAAACTATTCTAGACGCGCTCCCTACAAAATAAAAGCAAAACGGCAAAAAGCAAAAAAAAATAAAAAATGCGGGAACCGAACTCATGACCTTTGGCCTACTATTCCCCGCACCCTACCCCTACACCACCGGGCCGACGGGCAGGGCCCCTTGGGGAGGCTTCAAGAGCTCGCGCCTGCGCGCCCCGGTTCTGGCCCGGCTCGCTGCGATTCTAGGTGGGTTTTCCATACAAAATCTTAAAATTAAAAGTCTATTAAACAAAAGTGCCCATTAGCAGATAATTTTTATCGTATCGTGTTCCCCGTATTTTATTCGATTTTTCCACCAATTTTCAGCCGGTTTGGAGCTTGTGACCTGACAACCTCTACATGTCAGCTACCTTGCTTTTTGAAAAAATCGTATTTCCCCATTTTAACCAATAAATCATTAAATTATTATTTTGGCTACCAACTACAAATCTTTTACAGCTACAAATCCTTAGAAATTTATGAGCTACAAACTGCATTTTTGCACTAGGCAACAACCTACAAAATAGGCTTGAGGCTCTAAACTATAGACTACAAACTACGCCCCTACAGGCACCAAACTTCAATTACCGAGGCTACTAATTCTCGGAACAACCCAAGGCTACAAAGTACCATTCAAAAAAGATACAAAAGCCAAATCAGACTACGATTTTTGGGGCAAAAAACCACAGACTACAACATGCTATTTGTGGTTTAAAACTACCGGCTACAAACTCCAGATTCCACCCATTTTCAGCCTGACGACGGTATTCCCATACCATCATCGTGTCTTCTATTGTCGAGACATCAACCTCTACAAACCCAATTTTAGACCCGAGGATTTTGAGGTAATTTTGACGCCAAAAACGTCCATTCTCGATGTGTTTTTTTAGGTGTACGTCTCCTATGATCTGCTCTACGTGCTTGGCTTTACGCTGCCACCGCTTGTCGTCGGTTTTTAGCGCATTTTTGGGACTTACATCAAATGGAAAAAATTAATTTGGTCCGGAAACGTCGATAAAAATTGTGTTAGCTTTTCTCAGCCTTTAAATTTGTTAAAATATTTTTTCCAGGGCTTTAAATACGCTTTAATTGCTCTAGTTTAAGCTCATTTGTCTTAATAAATCGAAAATTCTTCCTAAAACTTCATCTAAATTTTTTTCGTGTTCTTAAAAATTGTTCATAATAATTTCCGCCATAGATAATGCTATTTTAATTGTTAAACTCAAAAAAATTTAGCTGTTGCTCGGCGAAATCGCATTCTGGATGTTCTCGACAAAACCGAGGAAGACGGCCTATGCGACGTGTGGAGAATGCAAGATTCATCTATTTACGAGGAGACTTTTCCGATTTGTCGGTATGCAAATTAAAGAATCTCTCTCTCACTCTCACTCTCTCTCACTCTCTCTCTCACCCTCACTATCTCTCACTCTCTCCCACATTCTCTCTCTCACTCTCTCTCTCTCTCTCTCTCTCTCTCTCTCTCTCTCTCTCTCTCTCTTACGCCATAAAATTAATGCATTACGCTATTAAAATACGGCGTAGCTGAGACCGATTAAGCGATGAAATTGGCCAGTGAAAGCACGAATTCTTAACCTTTTATCGATTACGCCACAAAGATCGAACGTATCGTCGCGTACAGTTTTTGCCTAACCGATTACGTTATCCAAAATCATCGCATGTAATCGATTAGGCAATGAAAATCTCGTCATTCCAGGGTGTATGAAGAGGACGTTCCCCAGCCTGGCACGCAGCCAAGACACCGAAGAAACGCTGATCGAACCTATGAGGTATGGTGGGGGACAAGCTAGCAAAGATTTTTGGGGAAAAGGAAAAATAGAGAAAACGCTTCAAAATTAATTACGATCCTAAGGCAAGCTAGCAGAAAAAATTTAGGCACAAATCGGCTGAAATAGCTGAAAATGAAGGTAATCTAGCAGAGGGGCTTTGCTGAAATAATTCGGGCAAGTTAGCAGAGAAAATTTAGAAAAAGCTATTTAAAGGTTGCTTTAAAAATCGAAGAAATGTGGTAAACCAACAGAAATTCTTTGGGGATTTATCTCATGTTTTAAATTGGCACGTTTGAGCGAGCAGAGGCCATTTAGGACGACAAGTCGAAAAAAATCGTGTAAAAACGGATAGAGCAAGCAGGGATTCTTTGCGGAAATCAACTAGAGCAAGCTAGCAGAGAACAGTTCAGAGGCAAAGCCAGAAAAGACGTTGAAATACGGGCAAATTTGCAGGGATTATTTACCGAGTCCAAAAAGTCTACAAACTTTTTTAGGTAACGACGACGACCGAATCTTTCCACCGAACGATCAGCCCCCCGCAACAGCCAAAGCAATACCAATATTAAATATTTCCTAAGATATGTTAACTATCGACTTTTTCCCCTAGCTACCGTACCCCACCCTATCCTGTACATTCTCGAAATATTTATTTTCCGAATTTTCAATTTTTCCTGTAGCTTCGAAAAAGTGGTGCTGCCCATCCCAGTCCAATTATTGCTCATAACATTTTAATCTAAACGATTCTTCTAATTGAAATAAATATTTATGAAAATTTTGTAGAAAAATTTTCGAAAAAATGGCGTTAAAATTCGAAAAAAAAGGTTCTGGTGCGTTAGCGGGGGGGGGAGGAGAAGCCATCCCCTATAAAGAACCCCGCTGAACGCCCTCCCCCGCTAGCTAACCAGTACCCATAAATCAATATAATAACAATCGAATATTTATCAGAAACGGCAAGGGAATACAGTGAAAATTAATTAATTTTCTGTATGGCGCGTCAGGGTTTAGTATTGATCGGGATCGTCGAGCTTGGCCATGGTCCAGTAGAGATCGTTCGGGACCGAGCCACACGTTGCTTGCTTCTGAAAACAGCGATTTTTGAGGGGTTAAAGGGGCTTGGAAGGCAAAAAATCCTGCTTGGAAGGCTTTCCATCTCCTAGTCCTCCAAAGTTACGTTAGGTTTACACGATTTGTCTAGACCTAGCCAACTGGAGGGGTCGATTCCGAGGTTCCCAGTCCTTTTAAAGGGACTTGGAAGCGAGAAAATGCGTAAGTCTGTAGCTGGCAGTTGTCTAGACCTAGTCGACGAGAGAGGTCAATTTGCGCTATTGTCGTTTACGCGTTCCGACCCCTTTAAGGGGACCGGGTAGTGCCAAAATCGAGCTCGCCGGTAGACTAGGTTCTGACGACTACGCGACGCACTAAAAGACGTATTTCAGCGTCGTGTGGAGCGTCGCGTACTTGTCCAGACCCGTCGCCGAGAGAGGTCGATTTTCGGGATTTTTTTTTCAGGCCTCTCGGTCCCTTTAATTGATCGAAACCCCTAAAAGCTGCCAACCTGCATACAGGGATTTCTGCGTATCCCGGGTCCATTCTCATATTTGACGGGTTGTCCATAATTCGGATGCAGTGGGGATGGCTCGATGAAACCGGAAGGGCACGAGGGCTGGCACGTTAGGAACTGGAAAATAAGAGGCGAAACAATTATGCCGGCGAATTATTCGATAACGCCATAAAAATCCTGGTTCTTTCGTGGTCATGGTGCGTCAGTCTATTTCCATTAATTCCCTCGATTTTAATGGCGTCCTCGAATAACCCATTCGATTACGCCACTAAAATCGAGGCGATCTGTCAATTACTAAAGATCATGTCAACAGTTATAAAATTACGGAAAGCCGGAAAATTACATCAAGACACATGCGATCGAGTAGAGCACAGGCGAGTTTGTGCTGCCCTGGGTCGGGGATCATCTTCTCGGCGGCCGACGTCTTGAAATCCCACTCGACCTCGTGCCTCACTTCGTACTAAATAAGGATACGATAAAAAGAGCGTACGCGATGCTCCGAGTGACAACGCTAAGCGTCATTGGTAGTGCTGCGTAGCCGTCCAGACCTAGCCGATGGGAGTGGTCGATTTTTCGGGTTTTAACCCCTTTAAAGGTACGGGAAAGGCGATGGCAACGCCTTGCCTTCAACGGTCCTTTAAAAACCCACGGAAGACATATAGGTGGAATCATCGGCGCGCGAAACGGCCCAAAAACTAAAAACAAAGTGCCCCAGAGCATCCACTATTCTCAATTTCCATGCTTACACCTATATCAGCCCACCTGGGTTGGAGTTTGGGTAAATTTTGTTGCCTTCAACGTTCCTTTAAAAAATTTCTGAGTTGTGGATTAGCTGTTCTGACATTCAATTCATCGATTAGGATCAGGTAATTCCCACAGTTCTGGTACCCTCCATTCAGGTACCCTCCATCCAGTTACACATGGAGTAGCTGGAGATCCCGTCCTAGATGACGTTCGGAAGATCTTCACGGTTACTGCACGCGCGAGATGCCACAGCTGTCTAACAGTTTGGCCATAACATCAGGAATTGGACCTCTAGCGTGAATACCGTAACCCTGCATTCTATCCAGCGCCCCGGCGTCATTTGCAATGGCGTGGAACGAGTCTGGCCCGAGCCCATTTTCAGCTCATTTTCATTCATTTTACGCGTTTTTTCTCGTTTTGCTCGTTTTTTTCTGCTTCTTTTTTCTGCTTGTTTCTTCGTTCTGCTCGTACCTATCTGTTCTGGGCTATTTTTATCTTTTTAAATTTTTTTTATTGATCGATTTTTAATTTTTTTTTCAGCTGCTGCTGGATGCGATGACTCGCGACCGCGGATGCATTCCGAACGCGCCGCCAGCCAACGTCAGCCACATCGGAACCATCGTCGTTTAAGGTACTTTTTGCGTTTGGAGCCTGATTAGGGTTACGGCTTGCCACCTTGGCGTAATGGATAGCATCTTTGTCTTCCAAGCGGGGGTCGCGGGTTCGACTCCCGCCCGTGGAAAGGTTTTTGCTTTTTGAGCCCCGGAAAGGTTGGGTGTCGCTTTAAAGGGATTGTCAAGTGTCGATGTGCATACTATAATGGTGACCTAGGGTTACGGTAGATTTTGATTTGGATGACGTAATTGGTTAGTTAGTAGTGGGGGGGGGGGAGGACTAGCCAATGGCTTGCCACCTTGGCGTAATGGATGGCGCATCTTTGTCTTCCAAGTGGGGTCACTGGTAGATGGGGGAGGGGGTTTAAAGGGGTTGACAAGTGTGATTATAAATTGTTTCCGGGTCTTTCATCATTATACCCATTCTTTTCAGTTGTCGCGGGTTTGTTCGGCAACTGACGATGGGTCCAGCACCGTCCACGAAGTGCCGTTTCGAGTCAGCACGGACCAGGATCGGAACCATCGCCGCTAAAGGTACTTTTGTGGTATTATTAGGCTTACGGTAGATTAGAGATTAATTCTAAGTGGGTAGCTGCGTGGGAGAGGGGTTTAAAGGGATTGACAAGTGTAAGTTAAGGTAATTTTTGCTTGTCGAGATATTATTAGGGTTATTGTTGATTTCAAATTAGATGGCGTAATTCATTGGTAGTTGGGAGAGGTGGTTTAAAGGCATTGACAAGTGTAATTTAAGGTACTTTTGTAATTTACTCCGGGAATAAAAAGTCTTTCTAAATTTACGGTACTTTATTAATGGGTAAGAATAGCTATGAGGGTCACTGTGGATTCCGTATAAAGTGTTTTTTTACAGGAACTGTGGCGGGTCGATCGTGCGTGGGCCCACACGATGTTGCTGCTCAGGACCACGTGGCTTGTGGCGTGCTGTCGCTGTGGTGTGATGTGGCTGCCAATGTTCGCTGCCTTGGGGAAATGAGGAGGGGGTTGTGGGATGGATGCCCGGGTGGTAGATCGAGGTGCTCCGCATCTCGAATTGTTAGCAGAGGGGAGCGGGCAATATCTGAGCAACAGGAATCTTTTTTCCATTTGTTCAGATGCGGCTCCGGCCCGTTGTCGTATATTTGGTGATTCATTTGATTTTTTTAAAGTGTTTTTATGTGCTTATTGGGGGAATTGATATGGTAGCTGGCAATAAGGTTGACAGCCGGTCGATGGGATCCGAACTCACGATCACTGTTTGTGAGCGCCACCTGTCCGGACTCTTTCCCGGGAACATGCAAAGCCTTATTATTAATTATGTTGGGGTATTGGGAATGAGTGTGCCTACAGAGTGGGATGGTATGCTGTCGCGTAATTCGGCCTTGGGACTGAATTTTTTAATTCCACCTCCGGCATTGTTAACATGTCGGTAGGTATCCAGTGTATTGCCAACGGCCGGATTCTTCCTGTCGTTCGTGTGTCCGAGGAGCGTTGGGTTTGTTGATTTAAGAATTCGATCAGGCAGCCGTCTATTGACGCACCATCTACGTCGTCGTCCTTGTCCTATTCGCGTAAATCAAAAAAAAAAATGGGGAGGGGAGGCGCGCGTAGGGTAGCATTGTGGGAACCGGTTATTTATAATCTTTGAATTGTACAAATATTGCAACAATGAGCTTCTGGTACTGTTTTATTTGGCCGGGGGTAAAATCTACGCCGGGGCAAAGCCGCAAGAGCCGGTTTCGATATTTTTGCTAGTTTTTCGGGATTTGCGTGCCTTCTTGATACCATAGCATCGAAAGAAAACACCTTCGAGTTTAATTATGGCCCCAAAGAATGTAATATGGAAGGTTATAGCAAAATCAAAAATACCGATGAGAATGAGGTAAAACTTTTGTTTTTAATATTTTCGATATTTTTCGAGGTTTTGAAGGCATCATTCGATAGGGAATCAAGAAAATATACCATGAGTTGCGGTTACAGCCTAAGATAATGTAATATTAGAGCGCTACAACAAAAAGAAGCTTTTCGGCGTTTCCACCTAGGAACCTGGAGTTGAACACTAGTTTTCGACATTTCCGTCATTTTCGCGGGATTTGTTTGACGCCATTCAATAGAGCGGCAAAAACAATACTAGGATTTTCAATTTTAGCCCAGACGAATGTAAAATAAAAATTTATGGCAAAAATTCCAAATTATATTTTTGCCCCCGGCCCAATAGAACAGTACCGAGCTTGCTTAGGGAAATCATAAGCTGGTACAATATCGTATTAAGGTTTGGCCAATCTTAACTAGCTGGCAGGCAGGCTCTTCGGAACTGTGCAAAGTAGGGATGTCGGCATTTTCGCGGTCGGCATTCTGCCTCACGGCATGTTTGTAAAGAACTGTTCCGGACGTCGGGGCAGTTTGTTCGATGGATTGATACGAACAGCAGCAGAGCAGCAGCCGGCGAGCAGCCAGCTGCTCTCTGGTATTTGACAAACAAGATAATCACTGCGCCGACTTATCATCTGATGAATTCGTTCTCGTAAACTCACCGTTAGGTTAGATATCGTAGAGTGATTAATTGAGCAGATCCATCTACCGACCCCTTTTTTGCATTGTCCTATTTATTGCTGGCGATCAGCACTGCGGCAAAATTATGAAGTTTCCGGGAATTTGAAGATTTAGAGAGTACTTTCGTGATTGTACTAGCCAAACGCAGAGCTTGATCCCGTTAACGGCATGGCGCTAGTTCGAGAAGTCATTAGATCCCAGGATGATGATTTCAGTGTGTGTATGTGTTTGTGTGTGCTTTATTTTTTTACATCATTAGTTGCGTCGGCGATCAGATTGCTTGGCTCGGCTCCTTCGGTTGCTTCTCTGCTTGGGTATTGATGTCGTCTGCGCGCTGGTGGGGACACGATATTGGTGCTAACGTGGTTGAATGCGACAGGCTGGGCGTGAGGTGCGAGCTGCGGTTATAGAATACGATTGTCGTCGACCCAATGACCGTCCTCCCTGTAGTGCTTGATCATGTGGCATTGTGACGTAACCCTTCTGTCCCGGACGACAACCCGGAATTTGAAAGAGATGTTGGCGGCCGAAGGAGAATAGCATTGAGGATCGCTGATTCTCACCGAATAAGCGATCCTAGCGACAACTGTCTGATCGTTTGACGTACGCCCTTCATCTATTGATTGTGTCCTCGGCTTTTTGTTCTCTCAGCCTAGTGCGGATATCTCCGGTCACAGGATGGATGGCGTTTAGGAGAATGCCCGAAGTTTGCCCAATTTGTGAGGCCCGCCCTCGCACCCGCGCAGAACTTGTGCTTCATTTTGTCGAAACCCACATTGCCACCCAATCGATCTTCCGGTTTGTCATCGGACTAGTTTTTGAGGGAACTTTAGATGCGAGAAGTGTGGCGTCGAGTTCGGTGCGCGGCGGTCGGCCGAACAGCACCTTTCGCGTCAGCATGGGTTGCGAAAACCCTCACATCTCGAAAAATACGTTCAAAATTTATGGTGAGGATCAAGCAGGATTTGATCTAGTGCGGTTCAGTGACGATCAATCGATGCAGATGTGGTGTCATCAACTCGAGTTGCAGTGTGGTGTCATCTTAAGCGAGGACCAGTATGATCAGCTGCCAATTTTTTATTTTTATTTTTCAAGGCTTGGGGCGATTCTGAAATGTGCGACCTCGCCTAGCCCCGTCTCAGGGCCCAAGACGCAGGTTGATGATGAGGAAATCATACTGCTGGAATCGGATGACGAAGATGACGGAGCCGAGCCGTCCGTGGAGTTTGTCGACCTGGGTGACGACAGCGAAGGCGACACCCCACCGGAAGGCCGCCTCGATCGATTCGCTACGCTGGCCCGTAGGGAATTTTTTGAGATCAGCTTAGTTTGGTCATCTTGAGCTTTCCTGACCATGTCACTTGTAGTTTATCAACGACCACCAGGGCTGCACCATTCTGCTGTAGCTTGTCGGTTTTGGGCTATTTTGCAGCGACGCTGCATCCAAGCAATACGGGAACGTAACTCGGCACCTTTGTTATGGCCGCATTCTCGGAAGATGTTCTTGTCTTCTGAGTCCAGTGTCTTTTTAAAAGCCCAAAAACGAAAGGCGTCAGTCGTATCGGTGTAATCCCGAAAGTTTACGAACTTTGCAAGCTCCCGGAGACACGGATGATTTTGGTCGGAAAGCTCAAGATGACAACAAACTTATCGCTCGTGCCCACTTCAATCCGCTTATTCCAGAAGGGTTCATCAACGACCATGTTGTGTTTGAATCTTTGAAGCTCGTCTGTTTGGTCTACAAGTCAGCCGCGTGCCTCGACCCGCTGGGTTTCGGAGGCAAGGCGCCGAAAAAGTGGATTTGCACTTCTATCCAAAGGTTTTTTAGGATAGCCTACGGCCTCACCGACGCCACCAACCTCTTCTTCGTGCCCGTCTGCATCCACCAGCACTGGGTCCTGGGGGTCGGTCTAACATTTGGTTCCTGATCAGTTTTTTTAGATAATCTTTGTGGACACCAAAGTCGCCGCCCTATACGACTCCATGCTGGGATATTTGAAGCAGTCGACCATCGAGACGATCCGGACAAGACTCGAAGAGATTGCCGACGTCGTCTTCGACCTACAAGTCGAATTCCAAGAAGAGAAGGTAAGTATGCTTAGCCAAGCCGTAGTCGGAGACGACCACGACTTGACCAAGCATACCTATTATCGAGGTCAAACTTTGATAGTGGTGGTGGGACTATCCAAGTTTGACCTCGATCATGACTGAATTCCAGGGTGCGACCCAGCAAATCAACACCGTCGACTGTGGCTTGCACGTATACGGTCGGGCTCGATTGATCGCAGCCAATGGCCACGACGAACGCCAGCTTCTCCCACCACAGCCGCGCCAGCACCTCCTGCGCGAACTCCAAAGCCACCGACTCATGCCCTTTTGAGAGCCCTTTCGCTTTGTCTTTTGTGATTGTGTTTGTCACCTAGAACTAATACTAACCCATAAAAGTTTTTATCCCGAATTTGAACGTTTCTCACATTCTGACCGAACCAGAGAAAACAGAGAACTGTAGGACGTTCGACGAGGAACAGAGAAACAAAAACAGGGAGAGAGAGAGAGACAGAGAGAGAGAGAGCGACAGAGAGAGACAGAGAGAGAGACAGAGAGAGTGACAGAGAGAGAGAGAGCGACAGAGAGAGACAGAGAGAGACAGAGAGAGAGAGCGACAGAGAGCGACAGAGAGAGAGAGACAGAGAGAGAGACAGAGAGAGCGACAGACAGAGACAGAGAGGAGAGAGAGAGAGAGAGAGAGAGAGAGAGAGAGCGACAGAGAGAGACAGAGAGAGAGAGAGAGATCGATCAATCGACGAAAAGACACGATGTGCTTCAGATGACGTCCAGAATAATTTGATGTTTCCGTACCCCTCTAGATGATCCAACTGTCTAACACGGATGCCATTAATAAAAGAATTATGTTTATTCGAAGCATTACGGCGGATGCGAGTCGCTCCGTATCGATCAATCGACGAAAAGACACGATGTGCTTCAGATGACGTCCAGAATCAACTATAATAAAAAAGGTAGGGGTGTCTGTCCGTCTGTCTGTCTGTCTGTCATGTCCCGGATTCAACTCGAAGGGGAAAGGAGCTAGAGCTTAGCTCTCTTCGGATTCGGATAGAACGTGGTCAGAAACCCCAAACTGATAAAAAATTACGAAAAAGTTTTAGGTTAAATTATTAAAATTAACTTTGAAAGTTTTTTCCTTGGTAAAAGGGGTGGGGGACGGAGGTTGGGGTGATTTTGGACATAGTGAGCCAGGTGGCGCGCGTTTCGTGGATGAAAATTTTCACGGGGGATTTCATTTCTTTTTTTTCTCTCATTCCATCCGGTCGGTCGTTATTTTTGTTTTTTAAGGGGATTTCGGCTAGGGGAGATATCTTAAACCATCGGGAAGGTATGTGGGTAGTTTCGGAAGGGGATTTCAGCCATGGGGGGTATCTGTAGCCATCAGGAAGGTATTTAGGTAGTTTTTGAAGGGGATTTCAGCCATGGGGGGTATCTAAAGCCATCAGAAAGGTATCGAAGTAGTTTGTGAAGGGATTTCAGCCATGGGGGTATCTGAAGCCATCAGGAAGGTATTTAGGTAGTTTTTGAAGGGGATTTCAGCCATGGGGGGTATCTGAAGCCATCAGGAAGGTATTTATATAGTTTTGAAGGGGATTTCGGTTATCAGGGGGGAGGGGGGGTGGGGTTGAAGGAGGTAGGGAAGGATGTGGTGGAGTAGGACATGTAGGGTAGCCCGAAGGCCAGATGGTTGCAGTCGCGAAGCGACTGTAACCATCTGGTTTATTTAGAATTATCTATCTTTCCGATTTTTCCGCATCCAGGATAAATTCTAGGATGCCGTATTTTCTACCGTATTCTATTGTGTTTTTATGCTCTTAAACTAAAAAATCCAAATTTTTCCACAGCATTTAAAAAGTTAATTTTTCCTTGAAAACTCTACTATTTTTTTGTGATTTTCTATTGGTATTTTGCTTTTGTAACACTCAAAAAAATTCGAATTTTGCAGAGAAAAGAGCAGTCGTGGCCGTCCAAATGTCGGCCGCTCCCTCGAGGGCACACTCCGAGGTGAGATCCACCTTCTAAAAAGTCATGTAAACGGATGATGAGAAAGGCTTTCGCTGATTTTTTTGGTGATAGCTTCCACAAGAATTTTGCTGTGATCTCAACACGCAACGCTCAACGCCTGCCTTCCATTGCGTAATCGATTACGTTCGGTTTTCCACCGCGAGGGGTCCGCGTTGCGAGTTGCTGCGCGGTCCGCCTTTACACTGCGTAACCGCTTCTCTGCTTTCACGGCGTTGAAGCGTTGCGTGTCGCGTTCGTAAAAACCGTTATTGCTGCCTTGCCTGTCCCTTTAATGCGGTCTAGATATTTTTATAAACTGAATAACAGACGGAATTTTAGTAATGTTTATATACATTTTATTGCTTATTATTAGGTGTTCTCGGCGTCTCAATATGGTGGCCCTCAACCCCTTCGGCCGATCCTCAATTTCTTCATCGTCCCCTCATTTATTGCCCATATCGTCGGATTGGCGTGTTTATGGGCACTCTGGTATTATCTACGGTAAGTCACAGCATTTTAAAGGAGTTTAAGAATTTCCTGAACGGTCATTGCTTGCTGGCTTTTTGAAAAAATCGTATTTCCCCATTTTAACCAATAAATCATAATTTTTATTTTGGCTACCAACTACAAATCTTTTACAGCTACAAATCCTTAGAAATTTATGAGCTACAAACTGCATTTTTGCACTAGGCAACAACCTACAAAATAGGCTTGAGGCTCTAAACTATAGACTACAAACTACGCCCCTACAGGCACCAAACTTCAATTACCGAGGCTACTAATTCTCGGAACAACCCAAGGCTACAAAGTACCATTCAAAAAAAGATACAAAAGCCAAATCAGACTACGATTTTTGGGGCAAAAAACCACAGACTACAACATGCTATTTGTGGTTTAAAACTACCGGCTACAAACTCCAGATTCCACCCATTTTCAGCCTGACGACGGTATTCCCATACCATCATCGTGTCTTCTATTGTCGAGACATCAACCTCTACAAACCCAATTTTAGACCCGAGGATTTTGAGGTAATTTTGACGCCAAAAACGTCCATTCTCGATGTGTTTTTTAGGTGTACGTCTCCTATGATCTGCTCTACGTGCTTGGCTTTACGCTGCCACCGCTTGTCGTCGGTTTTTAGCGCATTTTTGGGACTTACATCAAATGGAAAAATTAATTTGGTCCGGAAACGTCGATAAAAATTGTGTTAGCTTTTCTCAGCCTTTAAATTTGTTAAAATATATTTTCCAGGGCTTTAAATACGCTTTAATTGCTCTAGTTTAAGCTCATTTGTCTTAATAAATAGAAAATTCTTCCTAAAACTTCATCTAAATTTTTTTCGTGTTCTTAAAAATTGTTCATAATAATTTCCGCCATAGATAATGCTATTTTAATTGTTAAACTCAAAAAAATTTAGCTGTTGCTCGGCGAAATCGCGTTCTGGATGTTCTCGACGAAACCCAGGAAGACAGTTTATGCGACGTGTGGAGAATGCAAGATTCATCTATTTACGAGGAGACTCTTCCGATTGGTCGGTATGTAATTACAGAATTTTCTCCGTCTCTCTCTCTCTCTCGCTCTCTCTCTCTCTCGCTCTCTCTTTCTCTAATCTCTCTTTTTCAGCGGTGTTCATGTTCGGTGCCCTAATCGTCCAGATCTTCGTCGACACGATCAAATTGATGACGGGCTACCAGCGGCCGTATTTTCTGTCGCTCTGCAATGTCTCTGTCACGTAAGTAGACGCAATTTCGTATCAAGTTTCTTGAAAAATCGTTTATATTAGCGAAGAAATGCCAAAAAAATTATAATTGGTTCGAAAGCCTCGATTTCCGGGCAAACACAAGATTACCTGTCGTAATCACTTACGAAACGATCAATTCTTTGTTTTTACGCAATTTCGAATTGATTAAATTTCATAAAAATTATGTAGACTTTAATTTTGAGCCTTCTAAAATTAGGTTCCAAATATTCAGGACCGATTCCATGGCGTAAGCGATTTGAAAGCTTTTTAAAGCTTATTTAGCCAACTTTTAGGGTGAATACAATAATTTCCTACCGTAATCTAATGCCAATTTTCAGGGCGTACACCGCCCCTCTGGAACATTCCCCATCGCCATCCCCCCAATTGGCGTGCAACTATCGACATGCTGATGATTTGAGGTAGGAGTTTTTGGTCATTTCGAGGCAAGATAACAGGGATTATTGAGGAAATTTGTGGAAAAGTGCGATAAAATCATTTTTTAGATACGCCTGGCTGTCGTTCCCCTCTCTGCACGCCGCTTTTCAAGCTGTTTTGCTATTCCGCTTGTTTTGCATCGGTAAGTAGTCAAAAAAATTGAAAATCCAGTTTTTTTGCATAATAACAGTCACGCGTTATTAGGAAAATACGCCGCATAATGGCTTTAATTCTATCTAAATGCTATATATTTAGTGTTACATCTACTACATGATCAACCTCCGCGGAGCCCCACTTCTTCGCCCATTCCTCATCTTTGGGACGCTTTTTTCTGACGTGTCGTACCGTAGCCCATCGTGGTTTACCGTATCCTATCGTATCTTAACGTATTCATTTTCAGGATTCTTGGGCCTGTGCCTAGTCGATTCGTTCTCCCGCATTAATGGCTACAAGAACCATTGGAGAGATATTTGGGTCGGATGGTTGATTGGATTCTGTGCCGCTTATTTCTTGGTGAGTCGGGGCAAACTAGCAGAGAAACTTTGCGGAAAATCTGGCCATGAAGAAAAACGGGATTTCTTTGCGGAACAAAAGATCTGCAAAATTTTCTAAAAATTCTAAACTATAATTAGCAGATATTTCTTGTGGAAATCCATTGGAAAAATCGCGATATGGTAGGCAAGCTAGCAGAGAAATGTGCGGAATTACAGCGATCCTTTGAGGTAGACCTCCCGAACCCCCCTAAAACCCCTACCTAGGGGGGTTGGTAGGGGGGTTGTAGGGGGGTTCGGAGGGGGGCTTCTAGGGGGGTTCGGAGGGGGTTGGTAGGGGGTTCGGAGGGGGTTTAGGGGGTTCGGAGGGGGTTGGTAGGGGGTTGGTAGGGGGTTGTAGGGGGTTCGGAGGGGGGCTTTTAGGGGGTTCGGAGGGGGTTGGTAGGGGGTTCGGAGGGGGGTTTAGGGGGTTCGGAGGGGGTTGGTAGGGGGTTGGTAGGGGGTTGTAGGGGGTTCGGAGGGGGCTTTTAGGGGGTTCGGAGGGGTTGGTAGGGGGGTTCGGAGGGGGGTTTAGGGGGTTCGGAGGGGGTTGGTAGGGGTTGGTAGGGGGGTTGTAGGGGGTTCGGAGGGGGGCTTTTAGGGGGTTCGGAGGGGGTTGGTAGGGGGTTGGTAGGGGGTTGTAGGGGGGTTCGGAGGGGGCTTCTAGGGGGTTCGGAGGGGGTTGGTAGGGGGTTCGGAGGGGGTTTAGGGGGTTCGGAGGGGCTTGGTAGGGGGTTGGTAGGGGGTTGTAGGGGGTTCGGAGGGGGGCTTTTAGGGGGTTCGGAGGGGGTTGGTAGGGGGGTTCGGAGGGGGTTTAGGGGGTTCGGAGGGGGGTTGGTAGGGGGTTGGTAGGGGGTTGTAGGGGGTTCGGAGGGGGCTTTTAGGGGGTTCGGAGGGGTTGGTAGGGGGTTCGGAGGGGGTTTAGGGGGTTCGAGGGGGGTTGGTAGGGGGTTCGGAGGGGGTTTAGGGGTTTTTAGGGGGTTTTAGGGGGTTGGGAGGGGTTTAGGGGTTCGGAGGGGGTTCGGTCGGTGAAATGATATACATATATGAAGATCTTTTCAAATTTTTCGTCTATTAATCAATTAAAATGAGTAAAAACTATCAGACAATAGTTTACAACCCCCGGGGAATATATTTCAGCGATTTTGACCCTCAATTCGTGTTTCCCGAGTGTTTTTTTAGCAATTTTAACCGGTTTCCACCGGTTTTTTTGTCAGTATTGTGGTTAGCAAGCAACAATAGTTGTCCTACAATCTTTACAGCACAAATTTATAAGGTTTCGATAAGTTTTTACAGTTTTTTTTCACCAAAATCGCCCTAAAAATTGAGTTTCATGGGTTGTTGACCGCATCTGAATGGTTGTTTATATTTTCGAGTCAGGTGAATCATTTATAAACCACATCTGAGCCTAAAAACCGTGTTATTTGACTAATTGCGGCAATAACTAATGGGTGCGCCAAATTGGGGCTTAGGGGGGTTGGGAGGGGGGTTTAGGGGGTTCTGAGGGGGTTTAGGGGGTTGGCAGGGGGTTGTAGGGGGTTCGGAGGGGGTTTAGGGGGTTGGTAGGGGGGTTGTAGGGGGTTCGGAGGGGGTTTAGGGGGTTGGTAGGGGGTTGTAGGGGGTTCGGAGGGGGTTTAGGGGTTGGTAGGGGGTTGTAGGGGGGTTCGGAGGGGGTTTTTAGGGGGTTGGAGCGCCTCTGTAGGGGGTTCGGAGGGGGGTTTTTAGGGGGTTCGGAGGGGGGTTTAGGGGGTTTAGGGGGGTTCGGGAGGTCTACTTTGAGGAATTTTCCCCGAAGAATCGCTGCTAGTTGGCCCTCACAAGCGAAATTACGCAATTTTGAACGCCAGGCCAACTAGCAGAGATTCCTTCCGGAAAGTGGCTAAAAATCGCGGAATCCTAAAAATTTTTCAAAACCCGAATCTTTAGTGCCACTGTGTCCTTTGCTTCCAAGAGGTCTACCACATTGCCGCTGAGAAGGCACCATTAATCCAGGAGGTAAGTTGTAGGCTGAAAGTACAGACTACAAACTACAAGTTTAAAACTGGTTTAATTCCATATTTTGCTTTTTTTTTCAGATAGAAGAGCGTGCCCTCCATTCTTCCAATGGTTCCGCCTGCCACGTGTCCAAGCCCCTTCAGTCAAGGAGGATTATGTGTACGTTATACACCACATTACCATAACATTACGACATTAAATTGATACTATACGCCAAAATGCGGCCTAGAAAGCCTTACGCTATGAAATTGGCCGGTGAAAACTCTAATTCATCCCCTTTATCGATCACGCCATGAAAATCGAACGTATCGTCGCGTACAGTTTTTGGCTAGCCAATTACGGCATGTAATTCGATGCGTCGAATCGATTACGCAATGAAAATCGCGCCATTTCAGGGTGTATGAAGAGGACGTTCCCAACCTGGCACGCAGCCAAGACACCGAAGGAACGCGGATCGAACCTATGAGGTACGTATCAGGGCAAGCTAGCGGGGATTCTTTGGGAAAGCGAAAATAGAGAAAACCCCTATAAAATCAAGGGCAAGTTAGCAAAGACAATTTTGATAAAATCGAAACAATTTAATGAAAAATAAGGCAACCAGCAGAGGGGCTTTGCGGAAAATGACCCGGAGAAGGCTATCACAAAGAATTTCGGAAATGTGATCTAAAATTGCTTAAAATTGGAAAAACTCGGCAAACTAGCAGATTTTCTTTGCGGATTTATATAATTTTTAAAATGGACGATGGGGCAAGCTAGCAGAGAAGATTTAGGACAAAAATTGACAAATTTGGCAAAAATAGATAGAGTGAGCTGGAATTGTTGCGGAAATCAACTAGGCAAGCTAGCAGGAGAAGATTTAGGACAAAAATTGACAAATTTGGCAAAATAGATAGAGTGAGCTGGAATTGTTGCGGAAATCAACTAGGGCAAGCTAGCAGAGAAGATTTAGGACAAAAAATTGACAAATGGCAAAATAGATAGAGTGAGCTGGAATTCGGCAGGAAATCAACTAGGGCAAGCTAGCAGAGAAAATTTTGGTGAAAACCCAAAAGTCGCTAAAAGCATGGCAATCTAGCAGAGCGGCTTTGAGAAATCCAGGAAGTTTTTTTAATTTTTAGGGTAACGACGACGACCGAATCTTCCCACCGAACGATCAGCCCCGCAACAGCTAAGGCAAATACCAATATTAAAGATTCTTAAAATGCTAATTATCGACAAAAACCCCAGCTACCGTAACCCACCCTATACTGTACATTTCGAAATATTTATTTTCCGACTCTTTCAATTTTCCTGTAGCTTCGGAAAAAGGGTGCTGCCCATCCCAGTCCAATTATTGCTCAGAAAATTTTAACTAAACGATTCTTCTAATTGAAATAAATATTTATGCAAATTCTCGTACAAATTCTCAAAAAAATGTTGAACATGAAAACAGGTGCTGGTGCGTTAGCGGGGGAGAGGAGGAGAAGCCATCCCCGAGAAAGAACCCCGCTGAACGCCCTGCTCCGCTAGCCACCAGTACCCAAAAACCGAAATAACAAAAAATCGAATATTTCATCGGGAAACGACAAGGGGAATACAGTGAAAATAACTAGTTTTCGAAACGGCGCTTCCGGGTTTAGTATTGACCGGGACGTCGAGCTTGGCCATTGTCCAGTAGAGATCGTTCGGGACCGAGCCACACGTTGCTTGCTTCTGAAAACAGCGATTTTTGTGGGGTTAAAGGGGCTTGGAAGGCAAAAATCTTGCTTGGAAGGCTTTCCATCTCCTAGTCCTCCAAAGTTACGTTAGGTTTACAATGACTTGTTTAGACCTAGCCAACTGGAGGGGTCGATTCCCGAGGTTCCCAGTCCTTTTAAAGGACGGAAAGGAGAAAATGCGTAAGTCTGAGCTGGCAGTTGTCTAGACCTAGTCGACGAGGAGAGGTCAATTTGCGCTATTGCTCGTTTACGCGTTCCGACCCCTTTAAGGGGACTGGTAGTGAAAGAAACGAGCTCGCCGGCAGACTAGGTTCCTGACGACTCACGCGACGCACTAAAAGACGTATTTCAGCGTCGTGTGGAGCGTCGCGTACTTGCTCAGACCCGTCGCCGAGAGGTCGATTTTCGGATTTTTTTCAGGCCTCTCGGTCCCTTTAATTGATCGAAACCCCTAAAAGCCGCTAACCCGCATACAGGATTTCTTGCGTATCCCGGGTCCATTTCATATTTGACGGTTGTCCATCTTGGATGCAGGGATGGCCTTCGATGAAACCGGAAGGGCACGAGGGCTGGCACGTTAGGAACTGGAAAATAAGAGGCGAAACAATTATGCCGAAGCAATTATCTGATAACGCCATAAAAATCGTGGTTCTTTTGCTCGTCATTAATTCAGTATTTGGATAATTTACCATTCTCAAAATGCAGTATATCCTACTATATAGCAAAAATCCCTGTGTGTGTGTGTGTGTGTGTGCATTTGCATGCAACTTCCGTCAGGTTGTCCGGGGATATCTCAAGCGGGGAAGGGCCATAAGCTACATTTGATACGCCGTCATTAGGTGCGTAACTGCTCTGGAAGGCATGACTGCACGCTTATCAGATTGCGCAAATATGCTAATATTTTCAAATTAAAACCAAGTTTTGTTGAAAAATCGGAGACCCGTCTTTGTTAAGAAATAATTAGCATTCACCGAAAATGGCGGGAGTCTATACAGGGTGCTGATAAGTATCCGGAAAAAGTATAAGGTCCTGGTGTAAAAGGAAAGCACGGAAGGCGATCAAACCAATTATTTTATAACAAGTAGAAGCTAAATATTCGTCGCTGTAACAAACTTTTAACGTGACATCTATCTCGCTTGGATTTATGCTAGGAATTTATGGCTATCCTAAAATGGCTGTGCGCCGCGGGCAGTTGACGGCTATTTTACTCAAAATCTTGTGAAATTCCCAGGGGAAGATGAACTATACTCGATGCCCTGGTTCCTTAGTTCGTGTTCCATGCATTCCCGCACAGAAAAATCCAGTGGATTACGACCTGGGCTTTTGGCAGGTCATAGAACCTTTCGTCATAAAAGCGTCGATTTTCGGGTGAAAATGACGAATTGTGGTTTTGGGCCCTAGCTCCGAGGCGGGATACTGTTGAAGGGTTAAATACAGAGATTATTTCGATTACAAAACATCACATCTTGCTCCAGAACAGCATTTTGATAGGAGGCACCTTGGATTTTTTAGCGTTTTGATCGATGAAACCTGTCGGACACGCTTAATTCCTCTTCTGAAATTACATAACCTCCTGGGATAAGCTTTTTTGTAGTAATATTTAACTTTCTGATATTCTTCAGACCCGGACTGACAAATATCGGGGTTTTTGAAAGTTTTTCAAACACCTTAACCCAGAAAATTTTCTCGTCAAAACATTGACTATCCCAGGTGCGCGCACCCTTAAGCTTAAGGAAATGACGGCTAAAGACAGCTTCTTGGCGTCTGATAATTTACTGTCCTAAATCAACTCAATTTTATTCATGAAATATCAAAGTATATACAAGCACATACACAATGGTTAGGAGAAAAGAATATAAACTCAATGGTTTTTTTTGTTACGTCATGTCAAGGCTTTTCCGGATACTTATCAGCCAATTCTGTATATGAGTGCAAGAGTTAGTTTTTCACTTTTTCTCATCGAAATTCATAGGACGTATGCAGAGTGAACTCATTATTCAAAAGGACAAAAGCGAAAAGTCGCGAAGCGGTTTTAACTGGTTTCATTAATTTTCGCTGACGGATTTTACCGGCGTCCCCGAATAACCAACTCGATTACGCCACTAAAATCGAGGCGATCTGGTCAATTACTAAAGATCGAGTCAACAGTTATAAAATTACTGAAAGCTGGAAAATTACATCAAGACACAGGCGATCGAGTAGAGCATAGGCGAATGTGCTGCCCTGGGTCGGGGATCATCTTCTCGGCGGCCGACGTCTTGAAATCCCACTCGACCTCGTGCCTAACTTCGTACTAAATAAGGATACGATAAAAGAGCGTACGCGATGCCCGAGTGACAACGCTAAGCGTCATTGGGAGTGCTGCGTAGCCGTCCAGACCTAGCCGATGGGAGTGGGTCGACTTTTCGGTTTTAACCCCTTTAAAGGTAATGGGAAAGGCGATGGCAACGCCTTGCCTTCAACGGTCCTTAAAAACCCACGGAAAACAAAAAGGTGGGAATCATCGGCGCGCGAAACGGCCAAAAATAAAAAAAAAAAAGTGCCCCAGAACATCCACTATTCTCAATTTCCATGCTTACACCTATATCAGCCTACCTGGGTTGGAGTTTGGGTAAATTTTAGTATGCCTTCAACGTTCCTTTAAAAAATTTCTGAGTTGTGGATTAGCTATTCTGACATTCAATTCATCGATTAGGATCTGGTAATCCCACAGTTCTGGTGCCACAATTCAGGTACCCTCCATTCAGTTACCCCTCAATTCAGGCGTTCGTCTCTTTCGCACTGCCGAGTGGGGGGGAGCGTCCGGCTCCAATTGACGCTCCAAAGCAGTGTCGAGACGAAGCTTGATCTGGTAGGTCACGAAGTACCCCAGAACATCCACTATTCCCAATTTCCATGCTTACACCTATATCAAGCCCACCTGGGTTGGAGTTTGGGTAAATTTGTTGCCTTCAACGTTCCTTTAAAAAATTTTGAGTTGTGGATTAGCTGTTCTTGACATTCAATGCATCGATTAGATCAGGTATTCCACAGTTCTGGTACTCCTCCATTCAGGTACCCTCCATCCAGTTACACATGGAGTAGCTGGAGATCCCGTCCGGGATGACGTTCGGAAGATCTTCACGGTTACTGCATCGCGCGAGATGCCACAGCTGTCTAACAGTTTGGCCATAACATCAGGAATTGGACCCCGAGGTGAATACCGTAACCCTGCATTCTATCCAGCGCCCCGGCGTCATTTGGTACGGCGTGGAACGAGTCTCGCCCGAGCCCATTCAGCTCATATTTTCATTCATTTTACGCGTTTTTTCTCGTTTTGCTCGTTTTTTCGTTTCTTTTTCTGCTTGTTTTTTCGTTCTGCCTGTAACCATTCGTTCTGGGCCATTTTTTATCTTTCCAAATTTTTTTTTATTGATCGATTTTAATTTTTTTCAGCTGCTGCTGGATGCGATGACTGCGACTGCGGATGCATTCCGAACGCGCTGCCAGCCAACGTCAGCCACATCGGAACCATTATCGTCGTTTAAGGTACTTTTGTGTTTGGAGCTCGATTGAAGCCACGGGCTTGCCACCTTGGCGTAATGGATAACATCTTTGTCTTCCAAGCGGGGGTCGCGGGTTCGACTCCCGCCCGTGGAAAGGTTTTTGCTTGTGAGCCCCGGAAAGGTAGAGTGTCGCTAAAGGGGATGGTCAAGTGTCGATGTGCATAATATAATGGGGACCTAGGGTTACGGGAGATTTGACTGAGATGACGTAATTGGTTAGTTAGTAGGGGGGGAGGGGGTGACTAGCTAATGGCTTTGCCACCTTGGCGTGGTGGATGGCGCATCTTTGTCTTCCAAGCGGGTCACTGGTAGATGGGGGAGGGGTTTAAAGGGTTGACAAGTGTGATTTTAAATTGTTTCCGGTCTTTCTATCATTATACCCATTCTTTTCAGTTGTCGCGGGTTTGTTCTGGCAACCGACGATGGGTCCAGCACCGTCCATGAAGTGCCGTTTCGAGTCAGCATGGACCAGGATCGGAACCATCGCCGGGAAAGGTACTTTTTAATCTTTGTGGTATTATTAGGCTTACGGTAGATTAGAGATTAATTCTAAGTGGGTAGCTGCGTGGGAGAGGGGTTTAAAGGGATTGACAAGTGGAAGTTAAGGTAATTTTTGCTTGTCGAGATCATATTAGGGTTATTGCTGATTTCCAAATTAGATGGCGTAATTCATTGGTAGCTAAGAGGTGTGGTTTAAAGGCATTGACAAGTGTAATTCTAAGGTACTTTTGTAATTTACTCCGGGAATAAAAAGTCTTCCTAAATTTACGGTACTTTTATTAATGGGGAAGAATAGCTAGGAGGGTCACTGTGATTCCGTATAAAGTGTTTTTTTACAGGAACCGTGGCGGGTCGATCGTGCGTGGCCCACACGATGTTGCTGCTCAGACCACGTGGCTTGTGGCGCTGTCGCTGTGGTGGGATGTGGCTGCCAATGTTCGCTGCCTTGGGGAAACGGAGGAGGGGTCAGGGATGGATGCCCGGTAGATCGAGGTCTCGCATCTCGAATTGTTAGCAGAGGGGAGCGGGCAATATCTGAGCAACAGGAATCTTTTTTCCATTTGTTCAGATGTGGTCCGGCCCGTTGTCGTATATTTGGGGATTCATTTGATTTTTAAAGTGTTTTTATGTGCCACAAATTGATATGGGAGCTGGCAATAAGGTTGACAGCCGGTCGATGGGATCCGAACTCACGATCACTGCTTGTTAGCGCCACCTGTCCGGACTCTTTCCCGGGAACATGCAAAGCCTTATTATTAATTATATGTTGGGGTATGGGGAATGAGTGTGTCACAGAGTGGGATGCGTGCTGCTGGTGTGGAATTCGGCCTTGGGCTGAATTTTTTAATGCCACCTCCGGCATTGTTAACATGTCAGTAGGTATCCAGTGTATTGCCAACGGCCGGATTCTTCCTGTCGTTCGTGTG